>KZ613942.1:320529-471076 GCA_002865655.1 Hyaloscypha variabilis F | reverse complement strand
AAAGGGGAGCGGTTGTTTCATAAGCTAGACGATAACCGCCTAACTTATATTAGGATTATTAAACGATTTTAAATAGAGCCTATGGCCCTTTTCTTTCCTTTTGTTTCTTGTGAATTTTCTGTGCAAAGGAAGGTTTTGGAATATTTTAGTATACACAATATTGCCTTATTTTGAATTAGCTGTCTATCTTATTCGTTGTAGTTTAGCTTTGGCAGGAATGATCATAAGATAAATAATGTAATAATCATCGTGGCAACCCTTAATTACATTTGTTCGACTTGACACTTCATGTACCACCAATGATAAAGACCTCTCCCGTCGAATCACTCGCCATATAAAGTCGATTCTTAGAATCCCATGCAAGTCCTGTAGGACGGAAGCATGAATTTGGACACTTGGTATTATCGGCGTTTGTCAAGATATCGACCGCCGGATTCGCGCTGTTGGCTGGCTGGACAGGTTGGCCATCCCTGAAGTCAACACGACTGAGACGATAGCCATCCGGAGGTTGGCGATCCCTGGAGGAGTCAGTCAGTACTCATCTGCTGGAGCACAGTCATTGAGTAGGTACGGAACTCACCAGCTCCCACGGAATGTAACATACGCCGCAGTTCCATTCGCAGTGAACTTGATATCAATCGGTGCAGTGTGAGCAGGGAAGGTCAGTCTCGGTGCCTGCTTAGTGGCACATGAAGCATCCGTATTTGTTCCACCCACCGTGCCGTACACAAATTGGGTACCAATTTGAATTCCTGTATTTACCGGCAAAATGGTGGGGTCGCGTGCTGCGATGCATGTTGGATAGCCATAGTTGGCACCGAATTGTGCAGATTTGGTGTCGTTGAGCACGCCATGATAATTTAGCTCCTCCCCTGGGTTGTTTATGTGAACATCCACCCCATTACGCTTTGTATCATCGAGTGAGTTTTCGACAGACCACTGCGTACGATGTCAGCGATCTTTCTTCCTCTGCGTTGCCTAGATTGTCACTTACAACGCCACCTGTGGTAGGCTCTTCAGTCCAACCTATGCTATTTCTCAATCCACATGCGAACAGCTGCCCTGTAGTATAGGCGACTGGGGATGTACTAGTGCTGAGCGCGTTGACACTGAAAATCCTGACCTGGCTGCGACCTGAGCTAGCTTCTGTGGTCGCAGAGTCAATATTGGCGTCTGAACCGACTTGGACGAGTATCTGGTCGGGGTTTTTCTTTGAGATGAACAGAGTTCGAGTTGGATGTCCCGTGGCACTCAAGCCGGTTCTTGGAAAGCGGAGAGAGTTAGTTTCTTCTGTTTGCTCTCTACAATCATCTAGGAGAATTCTACGGCCAAGCACACTTACATTACTGTCTTTTTGGCTCCAACCGTGCCCGCCGTTGCATCGTATGCGTATGCGTAGACTGTTGTCTCGCTGGAAACGAACAGTGTTTTGCCATCAGCCGTGAGGTCGATTCCATGATTAAGCTGTAAAACTTTAGCTGCAAGATCAAAAGTGCTCGTTTAACTATCAACAGCCAACTCCAGAACAGAGAGACTTGTAAAGTTCAATGAAATACTCTCAGAATTGGCGATGGATATCTGAACGAAAAACGAAAACGCTCCCGCGCTTCAAACCTCTAGATTCAACGAGTTCCTTTACTTTAATCCGCAAAATCTCTTCCAGGCTTCATATAGTATATGAAAAGCACATACCGACGAATCAGCAATCAACTGTTTGCTGGTTGCCACACAAACACTCGTTCCTCCATCTGCCAACTTCACGAGCCTGACTCCAGCACCGCCTTGCTCAACAATGAGTAAATTGCCCTGAGAATCGAAAAGCATGCCCCGTGGGGTCTTTAATCCGTTGATGAGCACCTTCGCTGTGTAGCCGGCTGCGACTACTGGGGCGATTTTTGGTGCAATAGACGCGCATGTTGATTGAGCTAAAGCGTGGGGTAGAAACAGTATAGTTGTCAGCGCTAGGATATTGAGCGACTTGAGGGAAAGGAAAGAAGCCATGACTAAAGATTTGGTGAATCTAAAAATAGAGTGAACCTCCGGTCAGGGACTAAACGCCAAGAAGTGGTACACTCAGCTATCGCATACGTCTTGCAGTGCCACTTGATGTTCGAGGGTCAGGAATTTCTTTCCTTCATATATGAAAGCCTTCTCTTCACCTTACCAAAGAGCCTGATTTTATTTCCACATGAAGAGGGGGAGTTTGGTGCGACTGGAAATAGTGAGTGCCGAGAAGATCTCATATCTAAATCATAGCTACCGACTCCACTGAATGGAAGGGAATAATTAATGGCGCGAGGAAACTCTCTGGGTCGGGAAAACCCCGCTTTTAAATTACACCAGTCGGGAAATATCAAGAAAGTTGGGACTGATGTGATCCAGTGAGCGAGTGCAGAATATAGCCTGCTTTATCTGGAAAACCGTCAAATACACCTCAAAAGGAAATCTTGGCCAAGATTAGCGATGTATCGTAAATTGCTTTTGGCTGCCGATGTTAAGGTTCAAATGAGTTACAGGTACTGGGTGCTTCCGTGCTATTGACAGGGAATTCCGGCACTTCGGCTGGTTGCGTTTCCAGGCTGCTGGAGAGCTTTGATCAAAATTGATCAGCCCATTCAGATTCACATCAGACGTTGCTTCGGAGGATGGAGAGCCGCTCAGAAGAATCGAAAACTGGGCAGGAACCTATAGTCACGTGGCATATCTGAGCGAAACATATTCCCTCAGAACAACGGGCAGCCTGACCATCAAGCTTAGTCAAGAGTGGGAGTGTATCCTGGAGGCTGTAATGGAGCTTGTTGCTAATGTATGTAGAAAGTTGAAGTTTTTGCGCCGAAGCATGAAAAAGGAAGCGACGTTACGTGCAACAGCAAATGTTGGTCATCATATGAAGCTCGCCTACCTTGAGCAACCTTGTCGAGTTATAGATATAACAAAGACAGGAGCGGTTTAATTTATTACTGCTGGTGAATGGATAACCGTCTATCATAGTACTGAGAACTTAAAAACAATAAAGTGAGTGTGTCCACTACTCGCCTACAATAGAGCTAGCTCAATACTCGTCTGTCTGCTCAGACATTAATTGCCTCCTATTGCCTACCCCAAATTCGACGGCTCAGCCCAGCTTATCCATTCTGCAGCTCCTTTGGTATCATGAATCTCAATTTGATGTTCATTTTAGCACAATAGAATGCCCAAAACTATATAGTTCCAAACTCATAATTGAAGAATTCCGTTCCACTTGCCAAATGCGGCATTGGCCAATACAACGGCCACTTTGGTCAAAATCGGGCCATTTTGATTAATAAATCTCATTGACTAATGGATCAGGTGTTCCCCTAAGCTAAAAATATTGTTAATTTCATGCGTTAGTTGCATTAAGGGGAGAGTAGTGGTTGCATAGAGGGGGAGTTTCAGGGCTAACGACACCCCTAAGCTAAAGTCTAAGTGAATTGTGCTTAGCGAGTAAATTCACTTGGAGAAAATCAGTGCTTTTTAGTGCGTTTTAACTAGAATTAGCTGCGCGATCATTTCCTGGTAGAGAATATATATTTAGAAAAAATAGAGCTTAAAAATTAAGCGGTTGAATAAAAGGAGGAGGAAGGCACTAAAGAAGTTGGAACCACCCCTCCCTAAGCGGGGAAGAGCTAGTAACAAGTGAGGCAAGAGAAGTGTAATGCCCTAGATTTTTTTCATTTATACTATGAAATACATACTTATTTTTCCCCCCGAAATCGTGAGATCTGAAAATTAAGAATTGCACCTTTAGTAAGCATCCTACTTTGACTAAAGGTGATTTGTTGGTCAATATATCGATTTATTGGCTAACATCGCATTTTGCGAGTGAATCTCTTGCAGGCTAGTAACCGGCCCGTAGCGAG
The DNA here is from genome assembly GCA_002865655.1 of Hyaloscypha variabilis F. NCBI lineage: Eukaryota > Fungi > Ascomycota > Leotiomycetes > Helotiales > Hyaloscyphaceae > Hyaloscypha > Hyaloscypha variabilis. Next base: position 467,195 of record KZ613942.1, on the reverse strand, counting down.
TTCAGGAGTTGACTTACGTGGTGGTGCTAGTAGTGGTGTTATAGAAGGAAGAAGGAAGGAAGGAGATCGCGAAATTAGCTTAAAAGCCTGCCTACCTTAAAAATTCACATGTTCACTTTTCTTTTTAATGTAACTGCTAGGGGCCAGGGCAAGCAAACAAAATATTTCTAGCACTCAGCTCTGCATCTACCTCCTTTTCCTTGGATATGAAAAGCAACCACGCTCTTTTGTGCCGACGATGTACTTGCATAGATTGCCCAAACGAAAGTGCTCTTTTACGCTCTTCACATTCTGTCAACAATGCACTCTCTGCCGATTAGGCTAAATAATCTGTGCCACCGTTGTTTTCCTAAGGCGTCTCATGCAGCTCGCCAACCTTCTCCAGCTCTGCATATTCCGCCAATACGACACGAATCATGTAGTAGGAATCGACGAAAAGCTGTACGCCGAACGTGATGCCTAGTAACCAGAAAGACACACCTCCATTGTACGCGAAAGCTCCGTGCTTGGTCGTATGCAAAGCTGATGGGAGGATAAAGACGATAGGCGCAATTATGTTGATAAGAGCGACAAGTCTGGAGACTGGGCGATTTGGTCGTGGGTCCTTGATAATGGCATATGCCCATGACAAGTTCTGTATGAAGAATGTAGGCCATGGCATCATTGTCGTGATCCACCACATATCAGTCATGACCTGTGTAATTTCGGGGTCACGATCAAGACGATAGGTCGTAGTAGCTAATACCAAAGCGCCAAGCATCCACGTGAAGATTCCCGCCGAACAGGCTGCCAGTTGAGTTGTTGCGATGATTGGATGCAAACCAGGTATCTTCCCGATCTGATGCGAAACGAGGGCTGAGAACGGGATGTAGAACGCGCCAGAGCACAGTTGAAGGCCTACTGCCACATGTGCGCCTGTCAAATGACGCTTCCAGAAGTCTACTGTCTGCTCGGCTGTCCAATACGGTTTCATGGGTGGAACATTATGAGCAGCGACGAAGGTGAATGCGAAAAGAAGAAAGGAGAACGCGCCGCCCGCCGCACTGACTAGCAGCACAGTCTGCGTTGAGAGAGCTTTGGACCTCGCAATGCGGTCGAAAATGGAGTCTCCGATCATGATGATGGGTTTGATCGAGGTGAAGGGCCGAAATGTTGGACGGGTCAAGGATGAAGAAACTCGTAGAATATCTGATCGCTCTGTCTTTGCGTCGTTTTGCCAGTAGTCTGCAATATCGACCCCAACTCACCCATTTTTCGTCCTTTATATATTATATACCCTAGTTCAGATTTCCAGAGGCCATGAGTCGGTTGTGTTCCCCCGTTCTCTCTACACATGCTGAGATTTCCGTTTCATCGGAAATGTGATCCGAGCAAAGTCACAAGATACCTAGGTAAGTCTCAGTCAAGGCTCGGTGTTCGCCCGAGTCTCCATTCGAGATTTAGCTGCTGGCCGGAGATAAAAGCCGAGCATTGCATTTTACTCTCGGCCACTGCCGTCTCGGCTGCAACCCGACACTGATCAGCAGCACGTGGTGTGACAAATGTAACCCTACGGATCTCCGGAAATCCCTACGAAGCTTCACAAAGTAAGATAGCTAAACGAGCGGGGATATCCGCTCAGAATCTTGGAGACGTAGGGCGAGTTCAAAGCGTTGAATTTAACTGTCGGTCCACCGGGAACGCGTAGCACCGTCACGTATTCGTATTCGTGGAATGCTAGTTACGTAGAAGTGGTGGATTGGATTGGTTAGGATAGAAGAGCAGGCCTGCCCTGGTATTTTATGCCCGCTCTCCGCTTACTATTCCTAATCGGGACTAGTTACCGTCCCTGCCCCTCTCGCGGTCGACTTCGCTTCCCAAGTCGGGGCCACGTGACCACCCTATCCTGCCTTGCAATTATACCAACACTAACTTATTAGCTCAAATGAATGGGTGACATGAAGAATAATAAATCAGGGCAAATAGAACTGGAGTGGATAGAAGTTAGAAAGCCATCGAGGTCTTTCGGTTCCATATAGAAGGAGATAGGCCCGCCGTCCAAATATGAATCAACAGCCATCACGGCCTAAAAACAACACACGCACACCTTCAGCAAAAACGAATGAATGCTACCGGTTGGTGTCTTCACTTCCGAAACGCTCAAACGCATTATCAAGGGCTCTTATAGGATCTAAGGTCGTTTTAAAAGGCCTCGATTCCCTATCACCCTATTTCTTCGCAGCCAGCATCAGGCAACTTCAGTAACGGAGATGCAACACCCCGCCATTACACCTCCACTGCCGATACCAACCCAGTCTGCGAGTCAGCCAGATATCGCGGATCTGGTGGACTTCCATGGGACAGAAGATTTGCAGAAAACCACCGCACCATCTCAGCAAATCGAACCCGGAGCACAAAAAACCACAGCCTCTCCAACGTCAGGCCATCAGCTCGGAACTAAAAAACGATCAGGAACGCCGCGTGTAAAAGAATATTCCCAACTACAAGGTTCATTCTCGCCAGTAGAACATGATTTCAACTCTCAATCTGGAGACAGTATGCCAAAGAGAACTAGAAGGACTTTTGCAACTGCGGAGGCTGTCGAAGTCTTTGCCAATCGAGGAAATATCTGCGACTACCATAAAGCCAAGAGGACAAAAGTAAGTGTCTATCGCCTGTATCGCGGGTGGATAATAGCAGATAAATATTGACTGATCTCAGTGTCATCTACAGAAATGTTCTGGAAGCAAGCTCTAGTAGCAAAATATTCCTGTCCCAGATTTGCTTGCATACGAGACGGCATCCAATAGAGACTCTTCAGACGACTATGCAGAAACATGTCAGCTAAAAAAAAAAAGCAAAATAAAAGCAAAAGATTGCCATCTACCTGATCGTTCCGACAAAAACCTACCTGCAAATGATGGCTTAAAACTGGTGGATGACAATTCGAGTGGGATGCTTGAGTTATCGAATAACCAAAACCTTGACGGACTCCTAGGCTCCTTTGAAGGGAATGGTTAATTGTGGATGCATAATTGGGGAGCAACGAATCAAATTTACCTCCAAGATCCACTAGATATTCTCGACTTCGATTCAAACATCTATAATTTCGCTTCTTTCAGCGATGCAGAAGCAGGTCCCAAGGCAAAAAACAAAAAGAAGAAGAAGAAGAAGAAGAAGAAGACGAAACCTGTTTATGCCAAAACCGATTATGGCAGACCAGGAGATGATGGCAGTGGAGGTAGTGGCTCAAATGGCAGGCGCCGCGATGACGAAGATGATGAAAATGGAGGGGCTTCTGGAATTGGGGGCGTGGGTGGCAATTCCAGCTCTTCCTGTGGTCCTTTCTGGGGCGGGAACAGCCATTGAAATTATGGCTGGTACTCCTCGATCGGTACGGTTCTCATCCTGGCATGTGTTGCGATTATTCATTTGATGGGAGTTTTCTTGACGCACTTACAGTTGTTGGTAACGGCGGCGTTTGCTTCTTTCGCAACTGCATGGAAGGAGACCGAACAACAACAAACCTATGAGAATTGGGGCGACTGGTCATCCTTTAGGTGGCCGTTTCTTGTTGTTACGGGCGACGAACACTGTATTGTTGATGCGATGGCGGCAAAGTCGGAATCCTATGGTGAACACCCCGTTGTTGCGATTACCCCACCGCACGAACCTGTCGCGATGCCCATTGAGGCCTATGGATCCAGCACCTCAGCTACCCAGATCAGGGACTCCAGGCTTATTGCCTGCCCGTACATCAGTTGTACCAGATACAGTTTGAATATATTCTCACGTTTGCCTTCAAAAGTCCAAGATTACTTAAGAGATAATAATAAGGTACTAAATATAGGTTCCTTGTTTTATAATGGAATTTAACGCCTAGCATAGCTTTAACTATAAGATATATGTTATTTTTAATAATCTTAAAGGCTATGTCTACTAGCTAAATACTCTACTACTCATGAAACCTTTATCCCTAACGTGAAAGACCTTTGGAGCTCTTTTCAGACGACGTCCGACTTCGTGGAAGCATGAGATGCTAACAATAGATATGTTTTTAGGTTAATATAGATGAGGTTTAGAAGTGATAGACGAGGCTGTCCGATGTTGCTTAAAATAAACATACCTGCATCAAGCCACTATCACGTGGTGAAGAAGTGACCAAGATCTGGCTTGGCGCTACGTGTATATGCATTGCCCCACCATGCTCAGCCTTACTTTTTCGCTTTTGCTGCGCCCCTGCCCAGGTAGATATCGAAAACTCCTGAGCCTCACGAACAATTCTGTTGACTCAAGAATCTCGATACTAGCTACTATGAGCACTAAAAGGTTTTAATCCTTGGAACAGTGCATCCATCACTAAAGGCGATTGCCCGTTTTCTACTCGTTGTTACGACGAGACGGAAAGAATTCCCGGAAGCCTAAACCCATGGCTCGTCCTTTGCCCATTGCCAGCAAGGCAGCTCGCGAGCCTGATGATCTAGTTCAAGTCAAGAAACTCGGTCTGACCGTGCTCTACGAACCCAAAAGCAACGCCCCTAAAGCTGACGTTGTATTCATTCACGGCCTACAAGGGCATCCTCTGAGGACATGGCAATACAAAGGAACGGTTACAGCCACAACAGCTGTTCAGGAGAACTCGTTCTCGAAGATCACACGGTTTTCCAGTCACAGAAATCGAAGTTCGAAGGACATGACCACCACAGGCCTGGTCTACTGGCCACTGGAACTCCTGCCTGAAACCCGTGACGATATCCGAATTCTGACCTATGGTTACGACTCACATGTTAGCAATTGGTTTACCGGACCAGCAAACAAAATGACCATCGCGCAGCATGGTCGTTCCCTTCTCAACGATTTTGCCCAACACCGTCAAGACAGCCGCGGCCGGCCCATCATATTTGTCGCGCACAGCCTTGGCGGACTTGTGGTGAAAGAAGCATTGATCGAGGCGCGAAAGCAGAAATACCACAATCACCTAAATGAAATCTACTCATCATGCGAAGCGATCATTTTCTTTGGAACACCGCACCGAGGTTCCGGTGTCGCCAAATGGGCCGTGCTTCTAGGGAATATTGCCAGTGCGGCCCAGTTCGATACCAATACTGGAATTGCGAGAGACCTTAATCCTTCTGGTGGCAGCGACAAGTTGGAAGAGCTGAGACGTGATTTCAACGATATATTGGACGAAGGGAAAATCAAAATCCACACGTTCCAGGAGGGTTTTGGAATCGCAGGGCTTAAGATTGCCAGCAGTAAGATTGTTCCGGACGAATCCAGTTCCTTTGACTCGAGGAAGTTTGAGATTATTGATACAATCAATGCAAATCACATGGACATGTGCCGCTTTGGAAGCAAAGATGATGAGGGCTATAAGAAGTTCGTTGGCGCTCTAGCGAATATCCTCCGTCAAGTCGATGCTCAATCGAAAGAAATAGCTGAGCGGATGAAAGCGGAGAGGAGGGAGGAGCTTTTCCGTAGCTTGGACTTTGCAGAGAGGCAGGCTCGAGAACATCAGCTCAGCAGCGGAGACACGGCAACATTTGACTGGATCTGGTCAACTACCTTTGTTGATTGGCTTTCTAGCACCCAGGGTCTCTTTTGGATTTCTGGTAAGCCGGGGAGTGGTAAATCGACGCTAATGAGCTATCTGGCTGGAGACTCGAAAACGCTTTCTTTCCTTCGCCAGGACACTAAACTACCTTGGACGATCATCAGATTCTTCTTCGACTTTCGTGCCGGAAAAGGTACTGCGAATAACCTTGAAGGCTTGCTTCGTACCCTATTGCTTCAGCTCGTCCAGAACGTACCCGAGCTCACCACAAGAGTGTTGGAATTCGCGAAAGATCGCTTTGGCGAGAGTCAGCTTCTTGACTGGCCTGAGAAGAAGCTACGCCAGAGCTTGCTAGATGGGCTCAAGGCATGTCCACGGAACGTTTGCATCTTCGTTGATGGATTAGATGAATATGAGGGCAATATGCTAGAACTTTTCAAGGTCTTAGCCGACATCGATGATAGCTGTGGCAGTCTTCCCCATGCCGTCAAGCTGTGTCTCGCTAGTCGGCCAGAGCCGCTGCTTACTGCGACTCTCCATGAGTCAGCGGGGTTTCGAATGCAGGACCATAACTTTAAAGGCATCCAGGAGTACGTTCGTTCAACTTTGAAATGCGTTCGCACAGCGAAAGAGGACGATGCGTTTACGAATCTGTCTAGCGAAATTGCAGGACGATCAGAAGGAGTTTTCTTGTGGGCGAGATTGGCTATGAACGATTTGATTGATGGCCATGTGACTGGTGATACGCAAGGAGAGCTTTTGGAAAGGCTGAAACGAGTTCCCAGGGACCTACACGACGTGTACTCGCGTATTTTTATACGCCTCCCCGACACATTGAAGGACGAGGCGAACACTATACTACTACTGGTGTGCGGCGCAAAGAGAACGCTAGCGTTGCAGGAGCTCTACATCGCTGTTAACATTGCGCGTAAGGAAGACCTTCACCACGATGATGACGACAAATATTTGGGTCTGCGGTTTGAGCTGCTCCAAGCATTTCGAAGAAGAGTGCTCGCAAGAAGTGGAGGCCTCTTAGAAATTGCCGAAAAGAATGACACAGAAGCCACGAAGAGAGCTTTGAAGTGGGATTGGGAAGTGAAGTTGATTCATGAGACAGTAAGGCCATTTATTGAAAGTAATCAAGGTACCATATTTCGCCCACCAAGTCTTGACAACGTCGCCGCTCCACGAAGTCTCTGGTTAGAGGTCTGCGTGACAGCGATCCAGGAGACCACAGCTGCCGTGAATGCGCCAATGAGTGGATACAAAGTACAACGCTTCCCCCTGGCTGAATATGCTTTGGCGTTTCTGTTCGATCACGCTCGAGACCTTGAGTTGCTGGACAAACTCTCTTCATACAAGACTTTAAAGAGTATCATGATAGAAAATCTCTATTCTGGGCACGCAAAGACAGTTTCCAAAGCCAATGGGAAATCTAAATGTGTGTGGTGTGGTGGTGGAGGCATATCATTCTCCCATCCTTCCTCGACGTGGGCAGCTATTCATGGCCTTGCGAAATATTGCAGCAGTGCTTTCTCCAAAGAAAACATTCTCGACATTAAAGATGGATTGGTTCTGAAGTATGCGATGAAAATCTATCAACCGAGCACCAAAATCCACGATTCACATCTGAAAGCAAACCTGTCTACGGTGTCTTTGCTAGTTGAGCACAATGTTCTGGTTGAAGATACTCATATCATCACTGCCTTGAAGTTGGGGCCCCCTCAACTGTTGCATCTCTTATTGCAAAAGCATTCTCCAGGGAAATTACGTCTCGCAGATTTCAGCGGCGAAAGCCAAACTGTTGGCCCTTTCTGGCTACTCATGTGTAAAGAATATCAAGCTTCATATTTCAGAAGAACTGTCGACTACCTTGTCAGACGGGGAGAAAATCTTAATGCAAACTGTGAGGTAGCTGGTACGGCTTTGCACGCGCCGCTATGGTCGATTAGTCGTGGAGTCTTGTGGAGATACGAGTATCTGCTCAAGAAAGGCGCGGACCCCAATATCCCCGGCCCGGCAGGCACACCTCTGAGGCTGACATGGAAGCGGGTACTGAATGGAAGAGTTCCATTGTCGTGTCAGTCCGAATATCAGGGTTTGATGAAACTGCTCCTTGATTATGGCGCTCGTATCAACTGGGTAGATGAAGATGGCGTAGCTCCGACTGAGAAGGAAATTCGCGCTTATTGTGAGCTTGAAGGGATTGACAGGCTTGGATTGCCTGGGAAGAAATCTCTCAAGTAGTCAACAATTACCACAATAGCAACCATTCGAGGCCTACGATAGAAGAATGTCTCAAATATCATCACAAAAAGCAAGGACACACAAAGACCTGGGAACAAAGGTCAATTTTGACGCGACAAGGAAAACAGAGATTTAGCAAAGATCGCGACGTCTTATCATATCCTCCCCCAGACCTGAACCACCACTATCTGATCCATCAACCTCAAGCTTAGCTAAATATGAGTCCATAAAAGGAGCACATACAACCCGTAATCAACAGAGTCGCACCACAGGCCCACTTCGCACTACAGCCACACTCTGCACAGAAAGCTTTCGTCTTTTCCTTCGTCTCGAGCGTGAAAAGCGGCTTCTTGTCCTCCTGTGCTACTGGGCTGGGCTCGGATGTTGGTTGTTGAGATACTGGGGGCCCACCTTAAATATTTGGATATGGGGTATGAGAGTGTGCGTATGATGGCGGATAGTCTTGGCTTTGTGGGGCGGATGGGGAAAATTGAAACATTGATTTTGTTGGTTGGTTGTATGGGAGGTGGTGAGTAGGTTGCGCGGGATTTCTCTGTGGTTGCTGAACATAAGGGGGTTGGGGAGTCATGCTGGACTCCTGGGGGCTCAGTACGTAGGAACCCGTGTTAGATGACATGTTGTCTTGAGGAGCTGGTGAGATTGGCGAAGTTGCTATCGTGTGGAAGATCGGAGTTGTTCGGTTCTCTGGCTCTAAGTTCTATACCAAAGTCAGTAATGCAGCACTTATGCTTGCGCAAGGTAGAGCATTCTTACTCGAAGAAATGCGGGAATCCTTCGATTTTTGGTTGATGTCGGGATACGGTGCTATATATCGTGTCATTGAAAGATCAAATCAAAAGAAAAAAGGGGGAGACAATTTAAAGCCATTGAGACTTATCTGCAACTTTGGGCGCCGCCAAAAAGTGGCCTGGTGGAGATCAATGCTTGTGAATGGCGGAGCGAGTGCCGGAGAAATCCTTTTGGGAGTTTGAAACGCCTTGAAAAAGCATCCAAAGCCTCAACGTCTCAAATGGAGAAGGGGGAGGTGCATGTGGCGGCGCTAAAACATTGCATTTTATCGATTGTGGCTGAAAAGTACAACGCCCTACGGGCTACAAAAATAGCGAGGCTTGGGGGCTTTCTGCAGAGCCTAGAAAGTCAACAAGAGGAAATCTCCATTAGACTTTACTCCTAGTTGTAGCTGTTTCGCTATTTTTAAATCCTATGCAAATTCCGCTGTAGGAGAAGTCGATGCTAGAGCTGCTGGAGAATACAAATGGAAATATCATTGGATCAACTCCTTTCAAGTCAGCGGCTCCAGTTCTTGGAGTAGGATTATTATCCGCTTGGTAGAGGAAATCGCTGACCCATTTGATGATTGTAAAGTATCATGAGCAGACCTAGATCTATGAACAACGGGAACAGAAGCATACGGACCAATCATTTTTTTATAGTTTATGAGTTCGTTAGTAGGTTGAAGGTTAGCTTTGTTAGGAACACCCGGCGATTTAGCATTTCGGGTTCAGGGGCTCGCTTACTTGCAGCCTTAGGATTTAATCTGTCATTGAAGAATTGAGATAACCACTGCTTCTCAATCTGCAGTCTTATGTGGCAGGACATAAAGGTCCAAATAGAAAGATGAGATCAAACAATAATATCGCCAAACCGACATAGGGCCAAGCAAATTTCAAATTCAATACTGCTAACTATGAATGTGACCAGTCCAATTTCCTCGTTAGCCTCTCTAAATCATCAACAAAGCAAGCACTTCTCATGAGCTCAAAATATCTGGACTCGGATTACTGCTACCTGCTCACAGGGCAGCCTCAATAAAGCCCAACGATAATGTCACCGCGAATACGAGCCGTGAGATAGATCTCAGCCTCGAGATCGAGCTTGATCCCAACCATGAGCGCGGCATCCTTCAGCTTCCCATCAGCCCCGACTGGTCCTTTGAGCAGATTTCCTGTGGAACAGTTATAAGTTTTGGTGTTGTATATCTTGATATGAACGTGAAGGGCTTACCGATGGGGCTATTTGCTACTCCGGAAAGACCAGGCATTGGGAGGTTTGTAGTGCTTTTGTTAGCCGTGAATGGCATTTCGGCTGTTTTGTTTGCTCTCTTTGCGTGTTAGAAGTTACAGAACGTACTTGGTGGTAGGTAGGAGGGGGTACCTACGGAGAAGACATTCTACTTGATTTGTGGAAAGGTTTGCAGGAACAGTTTCCAAAAGAAGTTGGAGACGGAGGTTTGGATAACTATGAGATATTTTGTATGGTTCTTGGTTTTCGTTGTCGCTGCTGCTGGAAAGTGCTAAAGATGATCAAGATGGGGAAGACGAGTAACATCTTGCTCCTCTTTATAGATCTTATCCCTCTGAGATTTCTGCTTCACTGGCAGAGCGGTGAATATCACGAAGTCAGATCAACAACCAAACTATTGCCTTGACATGTACACTCTGACTGAAACTTTTTAGTCTCACGCAGAGAGGAAAACCATCGTACGTTTTTTATTCTTCTTTCGGCATCTTTAACACATCTACTTTACCGCTTCACCTTCACCAGTACACCTCTTCTCCAGAAAGCATCTTTTGGCGAGTTCCAATCTTCCCATATCTTAACGATAAGAAACTGATCCACAAGATCAATGCGTATAAGATTCACTGTGATGGTAATTGTCTTACGTTGGGCGTTTCCCCTTAAAAATCCCGTTGTTGCGGCACTTGTTCGAGAGATGACATGCCACTTTTGATCTCCGCGGCTGCACCCGCGTTGAAATCTAATATTTCAGTCTCGTAACCCTTTCACGCCCGAATTAAGACATTCCCTGGATTTCCCGAGGTAATTTCTCTGGCGATCTTGCAGATCATTAAGCAATGCAGATCTTTGCTAGAGAATACAGAGACGGGAGAGTCGGGATATCTAAGACATTGAGCTTTGACACGATCCAACGCTCGCCTCGTCTTGCCTACTTTGCTCTGCACTCTTCTTTTCCCCTTCGCCTTCAAGTGGTCAATAAGTCACCCGGTAGGGTTCTCCAGGTTGCCGATCGCAAAATCTAGTCGAGTCCGTCAAGATGAACCCTTTCGGGAGTTCTCGATCTTGCGGAGATGTTAAGAAGCTCTTGCAGACCGAGTTAGGCGAGGTCGATCATGGGACGACTTTTGTGTTGTCGAAAGTTAATTATGCCTGTCAGTTCCAAATTTTATATCGCGCAACGACTATAGGTCAATCGGACTGCAGTTCTAATGTATTACCTACGATAATTAACAAGTCCTCGCCGAAGAAAGCCCGAAATGGCTTCCACCTGGACTTTGAATCCACCTGCAGGAACCACTTCAACAGTGATCCAAAGCAAGGCCGAGAAGGCTGCAAGACGACTTTTTCGCCCTGCAATCAAATTTCTGAATGAAAAGACGAGACAAATCCCGCATATTGCAGGTACAATTGCACAACAGATTCTGCCATGGCCCTTTCTATCTTTGTAGGGCTTGCGACCATCTTCGGCACGTCTGAAGGAATTAGACAAAGTCAAGCCATGGCGAGACGAGACGAGCATCGGAGTCGGAGATGCAACATTCTCGCCAGGTGTACGAAATCGTCCCAGTACAGCTGTCTAGTTGAAGGCAAACGGCTGGTTCTGTCCGGAGATAAGGTATAATCACAAGTATCTCATAAGTTCACATTAACTGAAGCTTTCTGCAGCTTTATGTCGACACTGGTATTATCCACGATGAACCTTTTGGACATCCATTCTCGGGCTAGTAAGCATCTGGTATTTCAATTTGCACAAGTATTCTCTTCACTCGATCTCTGTCGCTGATTCTTGAGGAGTACAGTTTCCTTCCCTACCCCGAAACCAAGTATTCTGGTCTTGTGTCCAGCATCTCCGATGACCCGCCGATCATGAATTGGGTCTACATAGATCGAGAGACATATGAAGTGAAATTCGGTACCCGTCCTCACGCAGAACACAACTTTAACGGACCTTTTGATTGCACTCGAGAAGAACGAAGACTGAATTTTGGAGGCTGGGAGGGTTTTGTGGTGGTCAAAGAAGGAAATTTTGGGCTCTGTATTTTGATCGCGATAGTAATAATTTGAAGGGGAAAGTTGAGGCAGGAACTGTTGTGCTGGAAGTCGAGTTATTAAGAAAGGAGAGTAGAGGGCGCCCGCTGGAAAGGGATGAGCCAGATGGGAAGTAAGATTTTCTACAGCCTCGCATTGGAGTATTGTCTGGTCCATCAGCCTTCTATGTATCGTGTGGATGAATGGGTTGAATCAACCAGCAGGACTAAATTGTTCGTATATAATTGCGGCTACCTCGGCATTGATGACTTGGGCGACTGCACTGAAGGCATTATACACAACGTTTCGAGTAAATTCAAACCAGTTTGCTACCTCTCTTGGCGTTAGAGCAGCGACTAGTGGCTGCTTTTACCGTGGCCTCTACCTCCCCTTCTCGCCCCCACGCCTTCAACTAACACTGCTTATTGACTTATCAGCAAGGAATTTCAACCAGGGTTCTCCCCGTAATTATGTTCTCTATTGTAGTTGGTTGGAACGCGGCAGCCTTTCAATGACTTATCGGCTGCTGCTTAAGCGAAACCCCCCTGAATTCGTATCAGGGGAGTGACCGGAGCGAATATGGCCCACGCCCGACAATGACCAAACATATCTATTGTATTGGCTGTAGTGCGCCTAAAAGATCCTTTGCCCCGTAGACAGGGCAGAAACCATACAATTGGAATCTCGGATGCAAAAGTAGCTACGGATATAAGCGTGTTGGGAGAACCCGGAATACATTCTACAAAGACAACCGAATCAAGTACCTACGGTCACACCAAGACCTAGCATTTAGACGCGGCATCCTTCTAGTGATTCTTCTAGTCCTGGCCCTTACGCGAGACCCAGATAACTCATATCTCCAGTCACGTTCTATTCTCGAACCACATCCTGCTCTAGAACAATGTCCCTAGGCTCTCTAACCACAACATTCACCCCACCACCAGTGTGGCTCTACTCACTCAACAACGTCTACTGGACAATCAATTTTCCACTAGTCCTCGGCCCAGGCGTCTTCGACCTCTCAACCTGCATGCCGTCAAACTAACAAGTCGCGCCAACAAACTACTACTCCCCGGGACTCTGTCCCTATCAATACACATTCGCCTGCTCTACCACTACGATATACAGCGGTACAACAGAGACTTGGGTGACCTGCTGTCATAGGTATGTCCCGTCCAAGTCACCGTAGTGATCATACTGTTGAGTGTCGACTTACCGCTTGCTAACACAGAGAAACAGCGGTCTAACATGCGGTGGCGGGTACGGCTGCTCGTCAGCAATCCTGCCACCCGCAACTATAAGAGAGATAATCTTGAACAGCTCTTCTTCCGTCCAAAAAACTTTGACAACGTTTACCATCGACAACGCGGGGCAGGGTGTCAATGCGTATAGCGTGCAGAAGCGGCTCCAGGCTACTGGTTTTCGGACTACTAGCTCGGCATGTGTTCCTATTTGTTCAAAATCGTAGGGTAGTAGATGGAGATGAATAGTGTAGCTGATAAGAGCACGCAATAGACACCAACATCAGCCGCTGCTACAATAACGCCAGCTCCATCGCCGATGCGTCGCTCTCCTCGACTTCCACTTCGAGCGGAACAACACAAAATTCATCTGGAGCAAGCAACCACGGTAGCAATTTAAGTAGCGGAGCAATCGCAGGTGTCCCTATCAGTTCTGTGCTTGGTGGGATTCTGATTTGCGGCGCTGTCGCGGTGGCGTTCTGCTTGGGTCGCAGGAGTCCGAATCGCAGACGCGAAGCTGGGATTGGAAATGGGGCAGAGCCCTGGGAGAGAAAAGAGCTGCATGGGCGACAGAGGCAGTATGGTGTTTCGTCTGTGATTCCGGTACAGTTACCAGGAGATGAAGTGGGGCCTCATCTGATAGGAGCTGAGCTAGACGGGGAACGTCAACAGTAGGGAAATAGACAAGGGATGAATCGATATGACTATGGCGAAATTGATGCTATGTAAGCCACCCTCTGGCCGTCATTCATTCTTGATCCTATTCCTCCTGCTCCTGCAAATTCGTTTCTAACTCCTCCACCTCCTCGTCGAATTCTGCCCAGTCTTCCTCATCAAGACCTTCGTCCTCACTCTCCAAATCCTCATCTGCACCGCCAAGGTCCAGCTGCACCCCTTCGTTCGTCGGCACAGTCTTAGCACCCCTCACAGTCGTCAAGCTGAACGTCTCCAGCAACCTGATTTCATTCTTCAGCGCATCCTCCCACTTCTCCTTCACAACCTTCTTGACTCTAACTCTCTGCCATTGCGCAGCCCAGACTTTCTCCTGCTTGATATCCGCGCCTGTCGCCAGTCCTTCGCTCGATTTCGAGGACACAGAGCCTCCAACGTTCACCCCAGCTAAGGCGGAGATACCAGAGGGGTCAGGGATTGGGGCTTGAAGAGCGGCCTTGTGGGTTGATGAGTTGGTTGTGAACAACCGCTGGGATACGTCGCTCATCAGATACAAACCCGTCAGCAGCCAAACCTTGGGAGTGGGTCTGACTGCTGATTTCACGCGCGAAGAGAAATCGTTGGACACCGTGAGTCTGGTCTGAAGCCACTTCTGCGCTTTTTCTGACTTCAAGATCACGTTTTCGAAATACTCGTGAGGTCTATGTAGTAAGTCAGCACTTTATTTCTGGAAATGCAAGAGGAAAACGAACTCAATCAGCTCTACCATAGACCCAGTCTTTCCAGATATGAGTTCCACAGTATTCTTGTCGTTGGAAACCCCAAGGTCCAGGAGGTTCGAGGCTCCAACATCGAAGCCAAGAACACGTCCATGCTGGTGGATGATTACGCAATTCGTTCGAGCATCTTTGGTGGCCCAAGGGGGGATTCCAAACAGATCCGTGGAAGCATCATAGTAATATGGTCGATGATCTTTGGGATGCTCGAAGTCAAGTGCTAGGTTCCCGATGCGCAGGTAGGTGGGATCGTGGCCATCATGGTATGCGAAGTATCGAAACTTGGGTTGTTTTGCCATTGCCGGGTTGAATTGGAGTAGTCCGTATTCAAGAGAGGATGAATTTTTGCTTTGGACAAGAGGCAGGTCTGGATGGAAATGGAGGCAGCGAGGCTGAGCTAGATTTGGGGTTGTCGATATTGTGTAACAAAGATGGCTGACAGCCTGACACAGCCCCTCTGGTGCATGGTAAGGGTCAGTTCCACTTTACAGCAGGCCATCCCAGGCTTCCTCAGGCTATTGGTTGGCTGTTCCGCTGCGGCGCTGCGGCGCTGCGGGAAAGGGGCGGAGCGAAAGAGGAGCCGCCCCCACCACGACCTAAGCTCGAAGTGGACACCTCCGTCTTCTCAATGTCAGCACAGATGAACTCACATCGACAGCCTCACGTCAAGCTGATATGCACACAGCATCACCAACCCACCCGCTTCTGTTCATTTTTCTCCCTGAAGCAAAATCTCTTCGCACGTGTTGCATAGACACCTCCCAAACTCATCTCACACCTGTCACATCCCTCATTGCTGTTGCCAGCGAATAACTGGCCATGGATTTCAAGGAGCTATGCAAGTTCTTTGGTGGAACAATCTTCCCAGAAGAGTCTCGTGGCGACTTGAAGAACCTCAAAGCAGATATCACCTACAAGGAGGACAAGTTGCGGAGTTCTCGGGACTTGAACGAAGAAGCCGCGGTGGGCCTTATCAGGGCTGTGTGGCAGATGCAATCAGGCGAGTTCAAGAAAGCCCGCGAGGATTTGGAACTCTTGGATGATGAGAAATATGGGCGACGCTGGGTATTCCGAGCTAAGCTATACAAAGCACTTCACTGGCTATGGAGTACATTTCCACCGCTTTTCAAATACGACTCAAGAACGATGACCGACACTATGCAAGCGGCCAGCCAGAATGCCGCCCGAACGGGCAAGAAGATTATGGGGTTCACTGATAACTGGCAATACATCAACCAGTATCGAAAAGAGACATTGTACCAACTCTCCAGCATTGACATTCTTGAGTACGACATGATCAGGATACTTACCAGCCTTTGCCTTGGAGAGGTGGACTGCTTCCGTATACTCAATCCGGCCTCACGGTATTTCGACGACGATGCAGGAGAAGTTCAAATCTGCATGGAGTCTATACCACAGACACAGGCTAATATCAAGACACTTCAGCGGCTGGCTACTCAGCAGCAACTCCCAGGAGTTGCTGCCTACCTAGAAAGAATATTGTACGAAACTGCCAGGGCAGGCGGCAAGATTTCTGATATGGTTCAGCATCTGGCAAATCTGAGATCTTTATATCTTGCTGCTGCGGACTGGCATGGGCTTGGCATTTACGAAACGCTGAGAGGAGACGCCATCGTTTCGTCAGATCTGACGAGTCCGCTCATGATGAATTTCAAGGCGGATATACATAATACAGATGATGAATTCGGAGGCTTTGCCCAACAAAGCTGGGGGTTGTGCGAAAACGTGACTTCCCAAGGCTTCGTTCTGATGCAAGGCGAGAGTGAGATGTACCGTAGTCTATGTGACGACGTCTATCGGGTGCATTTAGGCAACATGCAAGAATTGCTCTCCGATATGCCTAGCCAAAAGGACGAGGATGGGGCACCTAGTGTCTTGAAAGCTTCACGCCATTACGTCAGAGCCATATGCTTCTTCCGGAAGGCCAATGTTCTCAATTCTTCCGATTCAATGGGTTCATCTCGTGGCATTGCAAGAGCCCTACTTAGCCTTGCCAGTGTCATTCGACTACATAAATGGCAACCGGGATCGCTCAGTACTCAAAGTACTCAGAGTGATGACATTGCCAACGCGGACACCTTAGCATTGTCACTACTCCGCAAAGCCCAGGAACTACTCGACCAGACTGGAGATGGCGACCTGTCAAATCTAGTCTCAGTACATCAGCTTCTCTCATCAAGAAGTACCATAGAAGAGAAGGAGCTTGTAAGAACTGTAGGGCGCAGGCTTCAAAGTTCTGGTAGCGATGCTTTGGCGACCTTCCTCGGGCTGCTCCCTTATCGAATGGGAATCCATTTCCGATATATGTGTGGCGACCTCCACAAAGCTTCATCTTGTTTCGATTTTTCAAGACAACTGTTCGCAAGAATCCACCTTTCAAGCAGAACAACGTGGTCGAGGGTTCAGATTGCTGGAGCTCAGTGTTTGATTGATCTGGGCAGAAACCTCTCTGCCAAATCACTGAGTTCTGCTGTGAAAGGGCAGTTCCCCATTTTCAGCAATATCATGAACCCTAAAGATGAGACTGGAAATGGCAAAAGCGCCGATCGTGCTCAGTCGAATGAAGACAGCCCTTTCACCTCTCTGTTCAGTCAGTTAGGACTGACCACCGGCACTCGGGAAATAGACGCTGAGCGTGCGATTAACGCCATCAGCTCGAATCCGGAGTTGATGGCTCGTTTGAAGGCACTGGTAAGAGCCCCTGGGGTTATCGAAAGATCTGCAAGCAGAATCAGAGCTGCTATGAAAGACGGGAAATCGGATGAGATGGACCCTTTGGGAATTTTCGGGTTGAGCAGACACAGCCTGATGCGGGAAGTAGATGTGGTACTCAAGATTGATGCTATTGTGTCAGATCCCGACTCCTTTCCAGACCAACAGACTATTGAAGTCATTGACGCCCTGGGTTCAAAAGACACACCAACTGCATGGTCATATACCGGATGGCAGAAAGCCCGCGCTTATGAAATAGTATACCGCCGGACTATCCGCAGGTGGAGCTTAAGCATTCGGTCTGGAGATCTTCAGAGTGCACAAAAGGTTCTTCAACAATATCTAGAACGAGCATCTAGGTCTCCTCCCTCCGAGCTTGTAGTGAAGAACTACTTGATCGACGTACTGAAAAAGGCGGGACATTTGGTTGAAGCCAAAAAGATGGCTTCTCAGCTTCACCTGAACGAAAAGCTGTTCAACGAAAACGATTCGCCACAATCAGACTTTGATCGAGCTCTCATTTACGAGAGAAGAGCCATGAAGTCCAAAGAGGTCATTTTCCACTCTCAGGTAAACGCCGCTGCCTGGAACGAAGCGAAAGTCTCTATGGAGGCGCTTGAAGAGTCATCACCGGGGTATTTCACTTCGGTCTCAAGTAATACCCAGTATCTACCATGGCAGCGTTGTTTTTCGGCAGGCCTCGTCTATGAAGGGCTAGGCGAGCATCAGATTGCATGGAAATATTATTTCCAAGCATGGGAGTTTATAAAGGATTTGAGGTCTGGTCTTAACGAGGCAAACGATCGCAGATCGCTTGCTGAGAATGAAGACTTTGGCAGGCTGATCAATTCTCTCGTACGACTTCTCTTGCTCCGATCGGAGAGTCAAGATCCTGGAAAATCTCCTGCCTCTGGTATACACGTGAAAGTCGATAGCAGGATTCTTCCATCTTTCAATGAAGGATCAACCAGTGAGACGTTGTGGGGGTTTCCATTTCCAGACAGAATAGCCCTCATAATTTTGGAGGGAAGCCGTGCGCAATACGTGTCAGACATGATGATTGCATCCCTCAGGGATGAATTCGACCTCGATGTCCGCCGAGTACTGTATGACCAAGCGCTCTTCGAGGAGTATTCTGCCAGAAAAGATAGTCTCAGCAAAGAAGAACAGACCGAATTCGAGAGAGTGAAGGATCTCCAAGGTGTCGGTGGTACGATGGAGCAGCGGGTCATTGAATTGAATACCAAACGACAAGCCACGGGATTTCGGGAAGTGCCTCAAGATTTGGATATTGAGTCAGCCTTAGCAGCAATACCAACCGATGCACTTGTCATCTACACGAGCCTTTCCGAAGATGGACTTTGTATATTTGCGCTGGGAACTTCCGAGATCTTACACCGCCAGTGGAGGAGCGACCTAAGCCAATCGCATATCAGGGAAAATGTGCTTTCATATTTATCTACCGTGGAACAGGATCTAGGCCAGAATTCCCCAGAAGACTGCTTACCATTCCTCCAACAACTGTCCGACATATTACTCGGAGCGCTTCAAGACCTGATCGAGCCAAAAACACACATTATCTTTGTGCCTAGCGGCGACCTCACCCGTCTCCCACTCGGAGCTCTCCTGCATAATGGCCAGCCTCTCATCCTCCAAAAAGCCGTCTCTCAAACACCTAGTCTAGGGTACCTCCGCGTGGCCTCATATTCCAAAGTACACGAAATCCCCTCACGCACATCCGTCATCGCCAAAGCAGGGCCACCGCTCCCAAACGACACTGAGGTCCCCCTCCCTTTCGCCGGAATTGAAGCCCTCCTAGTCTCACACCTCTACTCCTCGACCCAGCCCCTATCCGCCAACACCCTAACCCGCACCTCCTTCCTCCACGAACTCGAAACATCCACGACCCTCCACCTCTCCACGCACGGAAACGTCAACCCCCGCTCCCCACTAATGTCCTCGATCTCCCTCGCCGAAAAATTCCGCGTCATCGACCTCTCGCTTATCCGCGCCCGAACCGTCGATCTAGCTATCTTCTCCGCTTGTCTAACCGGCCAAGGACAAGCTACGCCTTCAAGTGATATCCTGGGCTTCTCGCACGCTATGCTGGCTTCGGGTGCTACGGTTTATATTGGAGCGTTGTGGACGGCTAATGATGTTGTCACGATGCTGCATATGTATCTCTTCCACCTGTGTCTGCTCACCGATATCGAGAATTCCGTTGCAGAGAATTGGGCAAATGCTACGAGACAGCTGTATCATATGAGTCATGAGGATGCAGCGAATTTGCTGAAGATGTTTGTTGATGTGTGGGATGAGTTGGAGAGGGATGGCAGGGAGCCGGGTAGGTTTGTGCCGGGGGGTAGGAAGTTGCTGGAGACTGTTGTTAGGAGGTTGAGTACGAGGAGGGGGAAGCGGGAGCTGAATTTCAAGCACCCGTATTTTTGGGCGCCCTTTAGTGTCGTGGGGAATGGTGGGTTGCGTATCGCTCCTGTGGAGTAGAGGGAAATAACTCAACATTTCCAAGGTTTTTAAAGCCAACCAACGATGTGATGCAAATAGAAGGACGTGTACATGTTGCTTTGTGCTTACTTGAGGTACAGAATATCTGATATGAAGATGAACTCTTTAAAACTCCTAAAAGATTAGTGCCTCCTAAATTAGGTTCACGTGCCTAGTGCTTCTTCCGATACTCCAAGAGACGTGCACATCTAGAAACCTATGTGCGACGAGCTTCATCCTAGCCATCTTTCTTACCTCACTTATCCAACCCCGTTTTTGAAGATCGCAGGCCCCTCGCATGTTCGTCAATATTCTCTAGACCCCGTTTTCTCTTTCCTAATACTGTCTAGACTGCCATCGACTACCGCATCAACAAACCTGGTGTTTATTTCGCTGTCTGAAGCCTCTTTGTCGCGAAACCACATGTTGAACGACTTGCGTTGGAACTTCTGTCTTTGAAAGCGGCTTCGTTTTTCAGTCGTAGTTCGAGTAAGCCGAGTCTGGCGATCCGCTGATAAAGGGCAATTGGTGTGGTTGAGCGGGTGGCAGTAACCTCTATCCTCAATGTGTCAGTCATCAGTTCCAGGAATAGCATAGCACGCAGCAAGAACAGAATATTTGAAATTTTTCATCACCAACCACCTTTACCCAGCTTCTACTCTTTGAGCGTGAGATCTGGGGATCCATGGATCACAATCTCCCGGCGTATGGATAGGGGCCTGTTTCGAGACCGTTGATAGATTATTTCGAAGAGCCAAAGCCACTTCAACCAATATCGAGTAGGAACTCTGGCCCTTTGCTCCCTAGGCCTGCTCTGTTCTGCCCCATGAAGTCCACCATGGCGCCCCAGATGTGTTCAAAGCCATCTTCGGCGAGGGAGGACTGCAGCGGTTCCATGTTGCTTTCTCTTAGCGGAGTTATCTTCATATCATGCATGGAACGATCTAATTGCTTGCCGCTCAGCTTGGAAATGTGGGGCTCAATATATGGTATCATTTTGTCTCCATGCATGGTGAGATCCAGAAGCAAGAGTTTCTTGCCTTTGCCTTCGAACGATAACTGAACCAGGGCGTTATCTTGCTTGGAAGACTTGGTCGTTCTGTTGGATGACGCTGATCCTGGGCGAGATGATTCCCGCTCCATGATGGTCGAGTAATGAGATTGCTGTGGGTTGTGGGGTACTGATGGCGGCCCAGAGTTCATGGTTGCAGTCTTCCCGGGTTTCCGAAGTGGAAGCCGGCTCGGTGCTGTGTGACTTGGACCTTGGCGAAAGCCGTGATTCGGGCTGTCGTGAACACTGTGTATGGATGAAGAAGTTGACTGTTCGAAGCGCCCCAGTAGCTGTGGAGCCATTGGTACCTCTGGGGGTACACCTGAAGGGTGAAGTACTAGGGGAGAAGCTAGATGTGCTATTATCTCATCAGCGATATTGCAATATACAACCATTAAGCGAAAACAGGAATAGACTAAAGGATTGCTGCGCGACAAACCTTTGTCGTGTCCGTCCCGGGATCGCTGCTTCCCAGAGCCCAATAACACATCACTGTGGCGTATGAATTCTGGGCGAACCACCCAAAACAGATCATGGGATGTTCCTTTCTCCCCGGGTCGATTCCAGGTCAGGCCGACACTTTTAGACACATCGATCATCTTGCCGCCAACGGTAATCTTTTGAGGGAGTGTAGTCCAGTTCACTGTCTCACCCGGGAATCGCTTCAATTTGTCCTCCCCAATCAGATACTCCTCGGAGCCACTGGGACTCGCCGCAACCTTGTGTGTCTCCTCAATACCATGTATAATGATCCACTCGTAGTTCGGGTTGCGTTGTGTCTGTGGTGATCCACTTACGGTGGAACTTGGTGTAGGCGGCCTATCCCCAGTATGGCGGTAGTGTCGAGGCGTTGTAGTCGCAGATGTAGTCGGAGATCCCCTCAGAGCTTTTAAATCGTCCCACCGAGAGTCCAGTACCATGCTCATGATCTTGTTTTTAGATATCCCCCTCTCTGCTCCAAGTCCAGCGAGCCTGATGCAGTTGCGTTCTACTTGCCGTGTAACCAATTCTATCACATCGCATGAACCCCTTTTGCACAATATCTCGATAGCGTCTTCGGGATAGATATCGACGAGGAACTTCGCGTAGCTGTACGCGTCCGTGTCCGAGGGCGCGCTCATAATCAGCAGTGGCGAGGATCGGTGGATCGCGTGCCTAGAAAGGCTGCAGCTGGGCCTGGTGCGGGGTCTCTGCAGCTGCCCGACAGGCTGTCAGTGATGGTCAATGACACAGCTCTAGGTGGCACTTACCTGGGTGGACGAGGATGGCCCGGTGATAGGGGCTTGGTTGTGCCCCGCGCACAAGGTCGAGCTGTTGTAGAGAAGACGATATCCCAGGGACGGGACCCTCTTCCATCCAAGATGCGGTTGATCGGGCGTCGCGCGGGAAGCCTAACTTCTAGACACTGGATTGAGCAGTCTGCTGTCCAATAACAAGTGAGGTGTGGGTATATGTGCCCTGTTAAAGATTTGGTGTGGATGTGGCGTTCCTGCACTGTTCCAGGCATAGCGCAGCCTTGAGGTTTAAGTCGATAGGATCTTGCATCTCCAAGGGAAATAGGGATAAGTATAGATCATATAAATTCATGGTATAAGATTTTAGACACGAGAGGATAATTAAAGGTACAAAAGGTAATGACATTTCTCTCAAGGTAAACAAAAAAACTTGAAATATCTTAAAAATGAGGCTATAAAATTGTGGATTGCTCTAGTGCTGGTCGTTGAGATCAAGCCTGGGCCCATTACAACGAATGTCTGTCGTTGGGAAATCGTAGCAAGAGTATATGTCTATTTCGGATCGAGAACTATCGTTGAATTTGGCTTATAGCAAGTATAACTCTTTCACCTTTCTCGCCCTGGAATCCACACAGTCTATTCGCGGCCTGATTCTGGCACAAGGTTCTACTATGACCACCTCGTCTCTAAGGCTGCCATTTTCTCTTGGTGATCAAGAAGGTACTTGAAAGTTGCGAAATCGGTAGGATATACAATTTGCGTAGCGTGGCCTGATGCTGTGTTGTTCTCAATACTGACACGGACATCCTCCCACAAGTCTTTCCCAACTGGCCCCAGGAGCTGGACTGCCGAGTCTCGCGCCGTGTTTCCAACGATGATACGATCCATCGTCCCGTCGCGAAGGGCACCATCCGAACCAGTCTCGCCAGTTATATCCCGACCCAGAAAAGCAATGTCGGCTTTGCTCAGAGGCACCAAATTGTCATCTGATAGTGTGAACGTGTCAGCTTGTCAAATATTATATGAGATTCGGGCATTCACTAAAACATAACACGAACCTTGTATATCCATATCCTTGAGCAAACCTGCGAGTTTCAGGCCATGATTCTTCCTGAAGACCCCGGCTAGCAAGCGATCCATCCGGTTGATGACTTCAAAGTTTGCAAGCACAGTATCATGAACTATGCGGGTCAATCCCACATTGGCAAGCTGCACGCGTAGACTCAGGTCTGCCTTCGCGCGATCGAGGTCTCTCATGATATCCGCAAGTGTTTCCTCGTCCTTTGTGCCATGCACAAGCTGATGAGCGAGCTGGCGAACAATCCCCTTCTTCCCCGAATCCAACTCCTCGAGACACCTCACCAGCTTCACACCAACGGCGTAGAGCTTGTCTAACTCCGCAATCACGACCGCCGTCTGCAGCGCATTTTCTTTCTCGATGATAATCACGAGGGTGTTGATTGTCTCGATCTCGAGGGCGTGTTTGTCGAGCGCTGCTGTCAGATTTTGGTAGCGCTCGTACGCCTTTCGCACCCGTTTGAGCAGGCGAATTGCGCCTTCTAGTAATTGAGCAACTGAAGACGCGACTCCGAGAACTTCGGCCTGGGAGCTGATGGTTAGGAGTGTTGATCCGTGAGGTGAGAGAACGTACCATTTGCGGAAGCGCGGATATCACCCGGAAGAGCGTGGCTGTGTTGGAAAATTGCTTCACCCGCTGGGCTTCTGGGCTCTCCTCCTTATTTGTATGTGGGCAAAGTCGCCCCTCGCTAGTAGAGCATTGGTTCTATGCAGTTCTATCGCACCAGTGGGCGAAGTACCAGTGGTGTTGTTCAACAGTGAAGGCTGATTCTGGAAGGCATTTCTGCTGTGCATTCGAAGATTGCTGCTATACTTCATAAGTGTAACAACAGCAGTGCGAATGCAAGTGCAAGGGGTGCTGCAGTGCGCATATCAAAAAGTCGTGCGACGTGAGTATACTATGTATACTTTTGAAGAGGAAGAATGGAGGACGAGAAAAGGCCGTGCCAAGACGTCATTTGACGTGTCAGCCTCGGGTTGAGCCTAGCTGCCCTAATGCGGCTGGGTTGGCCGACTACAAGCTACTCGGCATCAAGATCCCCTCTTGATGCTAGAGTTTCAAGTTGGCGGCTGAGGCTGAGCTGGCGAACCTCAACTTATCTTCTTTCCCCCGCCATGTGTTCAGTCGTTCCAATGTCTCTCTCTATGTCGATCCCATCTGAAGATCTCAAAGATGAATTTCGACCAAATCTTGCCCTATGTCCCGAAAGAGGTAGCCTCAATTCTTCACAACAACACGGATAAGGCTGTGTTCGAAGTCAGCGCCAGGGAATGCGTGGCGAGCGATAAATCACTCCAGTTCTGCGGCCCTGTGGCGGGAAGCATACAATACATGTAAGTCTACCCTCGTGCGATTTGTTTTGCCTTCTCGGGAATTATTTCCAAGTGGCCCACAGCTTACAGGCGAGCCATATAGATGCAACTTAAGTTTCCATTACCATGCGGGTGGCGAGGTTGGTGCTGTGCAAGATTGGACACCTGAAAGGTCTGCTCCGCTTAAAACCGGTCAGAAACTCATTGGATCTTCCCCAAGAGACCATAAATGGGTGAGTGTTGATTTCCGATCTTGCTAGAGTGCTCTGCTCATGTCCCTTTGACTTCAGCAGGATCATCAAACAGTGCAAGCCCCAGAAACTCGTGAGATTCACTTGCATTGCCCCGGGAAAGCCCCTATGCCGGTGCTCGTGACGCATGACCCCAACACCGAAGGCAATTGGATAGCCTCCAGGCTCGTCAAGCGCCTTGGATTTAAATACCAGCAAGCACCTAACCACAAAGAGGTGCCTATTCTCATGGGTCAGAGATTCGAGAAGACGAGAATATTTGTAGACTTAACATGTGGCGGGCAGCAGGTATGCCGGCACCGTTTCTATGTCGTCAACCATTTTAAAACTTTTGATATCTTGATGGGCGAGCAGCTTTGCAAATGAGAAGGCTTGGATGTAGCATTGGGAGCTTCTATTAATGCTAAGACTTCATAGCCATGTCAGGTTTGAAAATATTTCTTTCTTTCTCAGCGATGAAGAAAATAAACAGATACCAAAGTAGTACCTCCTTCCAAGCACACGTTGCCTCCTCGTGTCTTTGCTTCCCAATATCCTTTTTCGGTGATCTGTGGACCATCAGATGAGAAGAGAAAGTTACATGCTGAAGTGTGCATCGGCGAGAAAAGGTACTTTTACAAAAAGACACACCGCAGGCAGCAGCTGCAACATATCACTTCCTTGTCCGGAGATTGGACATGTCTCGCACTCCAGGTTGATCAGGTACCGGCTTATCAAGCATATACATGTGATCACGCCTTGGTTCTCGTTCGTAATTGGCGACAGAAGTGGCTGCCCTCTGCAGCAGGGGGTTGGAGTGAGGCTGTCGAAGGAGTGTCAGCTGACTGGTGTTCTCGAATCTCTATGGCTTGAACGGGTGATGGATCATCAACTTCTCCGCAATCTCAGCCTTACGACAAAAATTTATCCAACATATTTCAAAATACAAGATCTTGGGCGAAATAGCTCCTCTGATCGACAGGTGCAAAGGAAACCTGCCTGTCCTGTCCACAGCTCCCAGAAGCTCCATTATCAGTACCGCACGCGTCAAAATTTGGTGTCTAAGAAGCGATGGTGAGTAGGCGGTTGCCTGCTGAAATGATACTGATAGAATTTTCCTCTAGGAAGTTACCTTGGCCGCTGCCGACGCTTCTAGTGTGCTCAGTACAGCCTTAGCCCTCATGCTGAAGGCAATTGATGTGCATCCAAAGATCAAAGAGAAACTTTCGTCTTACCTTGGAGAGATAAGCAAAGCTAAACGTGTCGTGAATCTCATTCTCGATCAGGAAGCGTTGCAGACCTCGGGTGTCATTGCCGGCATCCGAATGCTGGAAAGCCACGGCAAAATTCTCAAAGGCGATTTGATGTCTCTAGGAAAAGGCAAAGGTACAATCACAGCATCTGCTAGATGACGTTGGCGAATGATATGTCCTCTTTACTTGCTGACACAACGTTTGATAGCTGAGCAGGACTTGAACAAAATCGTGGAAAAGATTAGAGTTGCAAGAAAGGGTCTCATTCAACAGATCCGACTTGCCAGTGTTGGACTCGCAAAGGACGATAAAGGGATCTCAATTGACCCCAGGGTCGCCAAATCAACCGACGAAGCCGTCAAAAAGATTCTCGGCGATGAATTAGGACTCGATATTCCTCGTTTTCTGGCCAGGTTGAATCGCAAACCGGATGGTGAGTCTTTGTAATCACTCAAACACGATTTTGCTGACACCTATGACTTATCAAAGCTAAAGGCAAGATTCGATTGACTGAGAAGGAATACCAAGATTGGATCGGCCACCAGATCGACATTGCCGACCCAGAAACCAAGAATCTATCCCCTGAAGCGAAGACGAGAATCGTGTGCAACTGTCTGGCTAGAGACCAGGCCATCCAGATACTGGCAGCCGTGGACGTGGATCTGTGGAAGGATATTGCGTTTGTGAAAATCGAGGGTCTAGTGGCCATGGATGAGGCGATCCAAATTGCTGTCCCTGTTACCAGGGAGGTTTATAACGACTCACTTGACAGGCAAGAGAGAAGGATCGCCGCCAGACGTGCCTAGGGCTCAAGAGATTGAGGAGTGCAGTATTTTTGATAATAGCTGTTCATACCTACATGTCATGAACACGAAAAGAAGAGTTCGTCATGCAAGGTAGCGTGGTTGAAAAGGGGGGCGGATCACGTGGCTTCGCTAATTCAGTTCCGAGCCACAGCTCATCCGCCTCTCTACATTTCCTATGCTATCTAGTACATCAACGAAAACACGTGAATTAAAAGAACTATTGTAATCATATATGCAGGAATATTCTATCTTGATAGTAATCCCAATCAGAATTTAGTTCATAGAGAGCAAATAGCCACGACCTTTCTTTGAGAATTATTGGCTTGAGTGGTTTGTGCAAACGAAAAACATCTACCGCTTAGGCAAGAACACCCAAAAATTACATTTTTTCAAAGTGCCCAGAAAATCTTAAAACCTTCTAAGGCAGTTATAATTAAGTCGTACACACGATTATTAACTATTTTTCTTCATTTTATTGTATTATTGTGGTGAAATATATGTTTGGGCGATTGTCGGGTAAGCCCTTCCAGCACCTGTCGAAAATGACTGATATATTTAAGCCTGACCTGACAGATAATCTGAGAATCTAACTCACGACCACCCGGGCACACTGGATCTATTCAAAAGTCAAACATTCTAGCTCTAATCGAAATGGGCAATGTTTCATCGTCCCTCAAAGTCGGAAATCTAGGATCGCTTGCGAATGCCATTGACGAAGCCAAGTCCGACCCACCAGCTATCTTGGGTTCACTCCTCACACACGGCCGTAATGTCGCAGCCTCTCTTTCAAATACTGCAATCGAAGCTAGTCCATTAATTGGAAACTTGCTCGACTCATTCAGAAAGTATTGGCACAAGGCACTGGCGCTGCTTCCCATCCCTCGTAAGTCTCTTCATAGCGCTCTTTTTTCAATAGCGATTAACTATCTACAGTGAAAATATCATCTCTCTCGTCGCATCTTGGTGGATTCCGTTTACGGCTACTATTGCCCTTTTATGGCTCTTTGGAGGGTTTGGTAGGACCGGAATTCGTAGAAGTAAGCTCCCAATAATCCTAGAAATATTTGACCTATAAAAGCATACTAAACCTATTAGCTTCTGTTGAGTCAAAATTCCAATCGTGGGCATATGGTGGCTATACGCCTAAGGGTGGCATTTTTGCTAGTTCAACAAACGCAGGTATGAGGGGCAGAACGCCTATAATTTATAAGGCTGCTGCTATAGCAATTGCGTCCTTTGCTGCTTTTGTTATCACATATCGAAGTTGGGTTGCAAAGTAAGTAATGCGATTGTTCGATAATTAGCGACCGTCATATCAGCAATTAGTCACCTTGAAATTGGTAGAGTAATTATCTTTTCCGAATTATAAACGTTTTCACAGAAGGCTCATAAATAATACTTGATGTGACGAACCCCGCCTGCTTGCCCACTAATGATTAACCCTTACCCGTAGCATGTAATTCTCTCGATTCTGCTTTGAGAAGTCATCCACCACTGAATCAAATTAGAACATTAGAGTCACGTGTATATGTTAGGAAAAGGGAGCATCGTGACAGTGCAATATTAGAGAGTCTAGTTCTCCCCAGGTCTGTCGTTGCTTCTATCTAATCGTTGGTCCTTAGACGCGAGTATCTATCTTCCTCCAATACCATACACGTATCACAAAAGCCATGCCCCCTCCCCTAACTTTTTCACTTTATTTCATTTCGTATAGTAGGTATTCTGACTTTCAAGTCCCATCTTCTTGTTCATAGCCTCGATCGCTGGCAGCGACGACATCCATGCTCCGTACCTGGCATCGCTCTGAATCCTCTGTATCTGAAACCTCCTGGGCACCGAAAACCGTAGAGATGTTGCTGTATAATAATTTTGTCACACGTTACCCAGTTGTCCGATTTGAGGACCTCTAGCTGGCACCTCATGCAAACGTAGCCTATTACTGAGCACATCTTGAGTTTGTGGTATGAGTTGCTATGATGTTGATGCTAGGCTTGGATGCTCCTAAGGGTTCGAAAGTGTTTGTCTGAGGAAAGAAGAGCACCAGATTCAGAAACCATTGCTGCGCTTTTGTACTTGAGCAGAGATTCTGGTCCCTTCTAATATTGACTCAGATCAGGATGAGAGATTTGATTGCATTCCCAAGTCTCGATTTTCATCTTGAGTTGAATAACAATGAACGTTCGAGCTTAGCTTAAGCAAAGTTTTGTGTGTGGACCAAGTCATCTTACGTACGGTGCGTAAAATATTGACTAATTTCATGAGAGAATCAATACCGTGAGGATTGCTGCCCATTTGAAGAATTCTAAATCACTCTATTAGTTTGAGTCAGAGCTTGCGTTATTGTTATCAAGTCTCTCAACGGGGCCGGCCTAGGCTCGCTGAGCAACCCAGCAGATTGTAACTGTGCCTTGATTCATCTCTTTTTCAGTAGCTGACAAGATCCTAATATATATCACACTGTGAAACTAATAACCTCGTCCCATAACTGGCGCCCACCAGGACTACAAGCACTTTCCAGCCACAAGAACGTCCTCAAAATATCTTCGGCATCCTCCCAAACTAGCCTGAAGCCTCCTCTGTAGCTAAGGAGTGCCAGATTCGAGACAAACCATGACCTCTCCGGCTTCTCCAACGCCGCGATTCCCCCAAGTACATGGATCCACAAAAGCAACCCGAAGTAGTCTGTGCTATTGCTTTTAATGTCGGTAACCTCGAGGCTAGCTGAAAGGTCTCGAACTAGAACCCGTAATATATCGTATGTGTTCGGGAGCGGATAGATGACGGCGACTCCGAAAATCATTGCTGTGAGCCGACAGCATTCGTAAAGATTTGGTTGCAATGATGGGGTGTCAGGGCTGAGATTAAGGTCTTTACCAGCAGGCAGTAACAAGAGGTGTTTCTGAATACCCGTTCGTGTTCTGACTATTTGTCCAAGTGTTAACCCGCCGTGTGCGCCTTGAAGATAGTGATTAATAGCTCTCGTAGTTGCTTCCATACCGTCGAGGACTTCAAGCAATGTATCTGTGAGCCCACATTCCGGTAGCCGACGAAAGGATTTCCCTAGAATCCGTGCGGAGTGTGGGGGGCTCGTGCTTGCCCACTTCTTGACGGCGGCGATGTAGGGCTCGTGGAAACGTAGTGGAGGGAAGACGGGTTTAGTGATGAAGCATGAGTTCATTACTCCGCAAATATCTCCTCTTTTGTTGATGTTGGCAACTCCGCCAAATGAATGATCACGAGAATTAGGGTTACTCACATGACCATAGCCTCAGCTAAGCCAGTTAGCTTAAGACTCTCAATTCCTCCCCTCAACGCGATAAGCCTCAGTACAGCTTCTCGGTGCTCTGGTACCATTTGCATACCACCATAGGTATGCAGAAGCCCCGCTTTTTGAAGGGGAGAATTGAAAGGCTTCCTCCTCTCCTCTGTGAAGTTCACGACCTCGTAGGTAGCTAGGCCGGCAACCCCAAGTATAACCGCGTCTGTTACAGCTTCCTTCCCGTTTGAGATCACTTTATTGAGTTGCCGGATTCCCTCCACTTTATACGCAAGCGCATGAGCATTTTTCCCGTATGCTTGGGATCCGCGCATAATGTCACGCGTGACGGATACGGACCATAGTAGAATGTTGAGTAGGAATGGATTTGCCACTGACGCCGAGACCCTAGCCTTAGCTATCATGCTGATCGAGCTGAGCTGGTTCGGCTCGTCTTCTGGGTAAATATCTGGCAAAATATATGTGGCATCTGCGAGATGTGAGATATGATGAGAGGGGGGGGGGACAATTACCTACAAAGATGCATCAAGTTGTGGATGTCAGGGTCTTGTTTCTTAACCGGTAAGGTCAAGAAGGGGTCAACCGTGCCGGCGCCTAGAAGCCCCCTAGGACTTGAAGGAGAGTTGTGCATCGGCTGGCTTGTATTACTATCAATAGAATAATCCTCTGCCCCGTAAAATTTTCCATAGAGTTTGAGTTTGTCTTGCAAGCTGGGGTTCCAGGACGCGGAGGCATCGGTATTTGTACCTATGAGGATATGATCAATCCCTAGCTGTTCCACCGTGCGATTATTCTGCTCTAGGTAGCTGGTCACTATGTCCAAAATGCTTACTATTTGAGAGCGAGCCCCTTCGTCTTCCCCGGATTGGTAAAGGTAAAGCGTATTCTGGAGTCAGAGAAGCATTGTGTTCTTGCTCTTGCGGTACCAAAACTCTGAAACCTGTCAATTTTGACTTCCGCCGTCCTTCTTCTTGTTTTCGTAGGAGTAGTCTGGCAGCGGTACTTCGAGCATGGGAACGAACTGTACGGCGGTTCAGCGCGTTGAGCCCAGGCGAGCGGTTCGCCTCATCCACAAATATGAACTCCGCGGAGCTTTCTGTCATCCCATCATTCTGGAGCGACTGTGATGAGCTGGAATCATCTCTTGGAAGCCCAAATGTTGTCATTGTCGACCAAGAGGAAATCGAAACCTTGAGCCTCTTTGTTTACAATCGTTGCATCAGTAACAGAAAACTCTTCAATGATGTCATTATGTGTGGAGGTGCCAAGATCAACTATGATTTAGGAATATAATCTCGCCAGCTACTTTCTACCCAGGGTGTTCTTGGGGTTGCCCGCCCACTCTCGGAAGTAACGAATGTCGGCCCATGGTGGCCAAGTTGAGAATTGTTACTAAGCATCATGCAGCACACGGCCCCTCCTGATTCTCTCATACGCCGTATTTTACATACCAAGCCAGGCAGTGTCTTATTACACCATTTAACATCTACACAATAATAGCTCAAGATATTAAAAATATATGGAAGGCTCGGGGCTAGTTAATTATTCACTTACGCTCTCAACCTCCGTGTCGGATTAGTTGCAAAGGACTAATTTGATTGTGAAGCTCATGTGATTACATCTTGTCAGACAAAGAAGAAGATTTGGGAGAAGAAACCCTTCGATATATGCAGATCAAGCCTAATTAGAAGGAGGGAGTGGATAGACATGTGACAGCTAACCGACTTCTCGAGCCCCTGAATTTGGCGAGGTCGCTCTTTCAATATCCCCTGGGTACCTAGAAGTGTCAATTGACGAGCAAGCTATCAGATGTTCCCCACTCGATTAAGTAAAAAAGAGCGTAAAACACGATAATAGTATTCGTTGGAGCCCTATGTAGATCCTGCAATTACTCTGCGTACACTTACCTAGCCCAATAATGTCTCCTCAGAGTTCGATCTTAACGTCTCTAACTTAAGATTTAAAGCTGACCGATAGCATGTTAATAGACGGTTTGCTGCCGGATGTCAATTGATATACTCAAATGTCTTGTACATTGATTTTATCTAGAGTTGACTTTGTACTGTACTCAGAGTAAGGCAGCAGCTCTCATCTAGGCTCTATTCGTTCTACTCTCAGGTTCAGTATCATCGTCATCCTCACTCCCAGCCTGCAGCTCCATCTCCCCATTCATCATCTTCTGCCACTGATCCGCAAACGCCCGCATGCCACTCTCTCCTCCAGCACTCGCCTGCACCACCTCTCGCGGCAGCTTATGCGCACTATACTGTGGACTCGCAAAGCTATACGCCTCCGGATCATCCTTCCTCACTAACCTGATCACCGGCTTCCACTCCACCTCCTCCACATCCACTTCATCCTGCGTATCCTCATCACTACTCAAATCCAGATTTTCCAAACGTAGTGGATCTTGCACTGAGTCCGGGATGCCGAGTAACGGCTTCGGGAGCGGCATCGTAAGTAACTCCAGCCAGGAAAACAACAACGGATCGGTCCTCGGTGCCCATGGATTAATATCCACCAACCGGACCCTATCATACGGCTCCGGCAAATAAACATCAAACGCAAAATTGTCATCTGGGAACGTATCCTTTAGCGTCTTTTCAAAATACGCTAATATAACGTCCCTCAGCTGCTCCTTCATCGGAAACAAGAACTCAAAATAATTCAAATCCCGCTGACAAATCCCCACCACCCTCCTCTCTCTCACAAAACAGCGAAATTCGCAAGAGGGGTTGACTTTAAACCATTTCCTCAGCACTAACACGTATTTGAAATCTTTCGTGAGTTCTGTTTCGGAGTCCGCGTCGCAGCCATCGAAGGCGTGTTCCAGATCGTGCGTCACGAAGTCGGAGCTCTTGAGCAGTAGGTATATGTCGTTTGGGGTGGCGCACTCCATGCTGTTCTTCTTCATGCTGATCCATGTTGCGTCTTTGGGTGCGGACCAGTTGAGCTTTGGTGCCACGAGGCCGCCGAGCTCGTGGATTGTGTCTTTGATGGATTGGTGGATTGAGGGGAAGGCGAGCGAGGGGTCGGGGTCGGGGTCGTCGTCCCAGGGTGTGGAAGAAGTGGAGGCGTTATAGGTGGAGGGTGTTGGGAAGGTGGGTGTTTCTGAGGGGAGGATTATGCCGTCTTCGCGGAGGTAGGAGAGGAAGGGGGGCGTGAGAGGGATGATTCGGGATTTGAGGGCTGAAGAGCGATATCTGAGATTTGTTAGCTGAAAGATTGATGGTTTTGGGAAGTGGTAGGTACTTGGGATGCCAGTAGTCGGATGAACAGTGTAAGATGTGCGATTTCTTGACTGGAGGGAAAGGAAGGCGAGTGAGGGGTTCTGGCTCTGGTTGAGGGGCGTCTACGGCGTCTAAAGCTGGCATCTTTGCGTTTGAAAGCGAAATGTTTGGAAATATTTGGAAATAAAGAGGAGGATAAAGCGTAGATTTGTATTTGTAGAGAGAAGACTATCTTAATTTATAAAATTTGTGAATGTTGACTCATTCAAAAGTGAAGCTCAACGAGGGGCAAGTTAAAAAATACTGCCACGCTAGCCACACCGCCCTCCGATATCTGAAAATCAGCCTTCTTCCACCTCTCTACAAGCAGGTCCCCGCATTTACACATTCACAAATCATCACGATGTCCTCTAACGTTGGTCTCAGTACTCCAAGAGGTAGCGGTACATCCGGCTACGTCCAACGCAACCTCGCACACCTCAAGCCCCGCGATTACGGCAAGCCATACTCGACAGACCTCGATAGCTTGAAGCACCGCCAACGGCAGCCAGACAAAGAAATTCTAGAGCATGATCGGAAGCGCGATGTTGAGGTTAAGGTGTTCGAGTTAAGGGATAGACTGGAAGATGAAGGGTATGCCTTTCCTATTCCCATTTCCTACTCCGTTCCTCCCTTCCACTCTCACAGAGCTTGGCTAATAATATTGTCATAGTGTCGATGAAGAAGAAATCGAAGCACAAACAGATGCACTAAGAAAGAAGCTATTGAAGGAGAGCGAGCGGGGCGGTGGGCCAGGGAAGAAGGGATTGAAAATGCATCAGGTGCATGAGTTGGCCGAGGCGAAGATCAAGCAGGATGATAGGTTTCGGAGCGCGTTGGGGATTCGGAAGGATTATGTCGAGGGTGGACATTGGAAGAAGCAGGAGGAGAAGCTGAAGGCTGCTGCGGAAAAGGAAGCTCAGGCCAAGGATGAGGAGAAGTGAGGCATGGAGTCGGGTGCATTATTGGATTTGGTGTTTGGCGTTTGGGGCGCATCAAGAGGGATGCTCAAAGGCATGAAGAATGGAGCCTCTCCTAACGAGGCTCCTTTCTACAGGGTGCAGTACATCGAAGGTGCGAAATAATCCAAGCTTTTCTCATGAAGACGTCTAAGTACCTCACAGTTTATGCCTCTTCTCCCCACTCGCAATCTTCCTAAACTCTTCCTGCGGAATCCCCGCGTTGAACCTCTCCAACCCAGCAAAGACCTCCGCGACGCCCTGCGCATCCAGCACATCTCTATCTGGCTTTCTGATCAACGCCTTGATCTTCGTCAAACTATCGCCAATTAAATGATCCCCCAATCGGTTCTCGATCTCCTCAAACACCAGCGTCCTGAACTTCTCATCCTCTCCCTTCCCACAATCGAAGATCTTGTTCACAAAGCCAACCTGAAGAAGTTCTTCCGCCGTGATTCGCTTGCTCATGATGAGCGCTTCATTCGCTTTGCTGATACCAAGTCGCTGGACGAAAGCTCGGGAAGCACCACCTTCAGCTACGAGTCCGAGGGAGGAGAAGGGCGTTAGAAGAAAGGTGTGTGGGACGCAGTAAATAAAGTCTGAGAAGGCGATGAGGGCAGCGGAGAGGCCGATTGCGGGGCCGTTGAGTGCTGTGACGAGGATCTTGGGGTGCGTATAGAAGGCATGGGTAATGTTTAGGTTGTTGGCGACGAAGTTGCGTAGCCAGTGACGCGCGAGATCTGTACCTTCTGGTTGGGATCTCGAGATGGATACATCGGCGCCGCTGAATTTTGTTAGTATTAGTCTTGGAGATGAAGTACCACCAGAGGAGATCGTAAGCCGTTGCACAAGACCAAATTTGAAGTACCACAACTTGAGGGAAATTCAAATTCGATTTTGTTCTATCGAAGGTCCCTGAATTTGGAGGACATTCTGATAAGGAGGGATCTTTCAATTCTTCATGTCCCCCAAGTTCTGGTGCATTTGATATTGGTATTGCGTAGCCAATTCTGACCACAGCTGGAGAAGTGAAGAAGAGCAAACTTACGCCGAGAAATATCGTCCTGAGAATAGTTTATCAATACCAGTCCATGATTTAATGGAAGTGAAGCGTACCTTTCCCTGTCAAAACCGTAACAAACACATCCTCCCGTAAAGCAACCTCCCTCATGAACGCAGCAACCTGATAATACCCATCTTGATCCAAAGCATTCAATTTCTCCACATTATCGATCGTGATAACCGCGATCTTGCCCTTGTATTCGAGCGTCACTGGACCGGGCATCGTGTCTCAATATCTTCGAATGTAATCAATTAAACTTTAAAAAGAGGCGAAGATGAATTATGTGAATCAAATAGGCGTGGTCTTCAAGTGAATTGAGAGTAAAGAAAGACTGTGGGGTAAGATTACTATTTGCCAGCCCGACCCGGGAGCCTCGGTCTAGCATTTAAGGTTTGCAGGGGTCTGGCTTGCATGAGGTGGCGGCCTTAAAGCGAAGGCGCGAAGATTTATCGTTCGATCACTTTGTCTTCGAATTCCACACATCTCCCAATAAACCTCGCAATTCTCTGCCACAAACATTCAAAATGGGCGGCCCCAATCTCGAAGTCTTCAAAGTATGTCCCTGCCCTCAATCCCCCTCCCCTTCCTTTCTCATCTCGACCGCATTTCCATCAATGGTACTAATTGATACAGTTCGGCATGTACATTATGTTCCCCATCGCGATCATGTACTACTACGGCACGAACCTCGACAGGCGCTTCTCGGTCCCCGACTTCTGGCCGAAGCCGGAGCAGACGAATCGCATTCCGTTTGAGAAGGAGGAGATTCATAGTGAGCTGGAGCGGTTGAGACAGCGGAGGCTTTACTTGAGGGAGAAGAGGCTGGAGCAGGATAAAGCGGCGCGGAGGGGTGAGGGGGAGAATGGAGGTTCATCGTGAGGAAGAAGGCCTTGTTGTGGTGTGGATTGGACATTGTGACCTCGAGTCGAATAGGGGAAAGAGAACACATTCAGGTCCATCGGAAGACCAGGAAGGCCGAGAGAGATGTGTCCAGCCTCAATTGGGGGGAGACTTGCATGACTGCGGCGTTCTGCATTGCTAGCGTATGGAA
Source organism: Hyaloscypha variabilis F (assembly GCA_002865655.1). Taxonomy (NCBI): domain Eukaryota; kingdom Fungi; phylum Ascomycota; class Leotiomycetes; order Helotiales; family Hyaloscyphaceae; genus Hyaloscypha; species Hyaloscypha variabilis. The sequence continues at coordinate 430,838 of KZ613942.1, read as the reverse complement.
AATGGGTGCGGGCAAGAGAAAGGACCAACGCCAATCCAATTGAAAAGAGTCGTGACATATATTGCCAATATTCCTACAGTGTACATTTATGGTACAACCCACTCCGTCTATGCGTCTAGTTTCTCCTGCAAATCTTCCCAAACATCATCCGCCAGACTACCCTGAGCAGCATTGGCATATACGCCTTGCACATTCGGATTATCCTGCAAAGCTTGGACAAAGGCCGATAGCTCTTTCGCAGTATCCTCAGATTCCAGGGAAACCTGGGTATCTTCATTTGGATCCCAGATAATATCCGAGCTTTCCACCTTTAGATTTAGACTCTTCTGCAGCGCGTCCGCTGCAGACATGGTCTTGTTCGGCTCCGTCCACACTATAATGGTGCCATCTTCGTCAGCTTCAACATCTTCTGCACCGGCCTCGATAGCTTCATCCAGCACTTCATCAACTCCTAAGTTCCTCTCGTCTTTCTCGAACGCTATCCTGCCTTTCTTCTGGAAGAGGTAATTTGTAGGTGTGACCGATCCTCCATGTTGCTTGATAAGATGCCGCAGATCCATCATTGTCCGTGCCTTGTTGTCCGTCTCGCTTTCGATGATCATGGCGACAGTCGATGGCATGATGACTTCCAGCGTAACATTTTCAAGGATCGCTCCTGTGGCAGATTTCCCTTGACCGCGAGCAATTGCAGCTTCCATTGTAGCTTTGGGGAGACCGGCTATGGTTTGTAAACTTCTATAAAGACAAGCTTTGGAGGCATTATACCCCATTATGTACCTTTCTTCGCAGAAACCAGCAGTGATGCTAGTCTCGGATTGGAGTTCGGATCCCCGCCAAACACTGGGCTTAAATCAGTATGTTCTTACAACAAGTGTCTAGAGATATGAACCTACTTTTTGAAGCAAGAGCTATCTCCCTTGAAAGATTGGTCCTCTGGGTACCCTTACTCGCATCTGCTTTTCCCTTGTCGTGCTTGATCTTGGACCATCGACTGTGGCCTGATGCTAAGGCGGATGTCGTTGAGAAAAGACATCGTGAACAGAATGACTCCTCTCGAGGAACTCGAGAGATGATAGAACGGAGACCTCTAGAAAATGCAGGCATATTGCAACTCGACAAAATACTCTGATGCGCAGGAAATGTTTCTGGGAGTTCATCGGATAAACTTTGATTCGAGCGAACTTCCGATTGGTCGGCAGCAAAAGGGCGAGATCATCGCCTTGTCTGGGGACAATCTTCGCAGCCTCACCAATACCACCTCCGCCCCTTAATACCCAAACGACACTTCACACGTCTCCCCTCTTCCTCATACAGACGTGTCAATGTCCTCGACACCTCTCCCGAGCTCTACAAATGGCTCCAGCGAAGCTCCAACATCCCGAGTCGACACCTCGCCTACCCCCGAGCTCGACGTCAAGAAACTTGCATCTCTCCCTTCAGAACAGCAAGACCTGTACCTCCTAACCTTCGTCTCGACACTCACAAAGCATGTGGAGAGCTTGGCGGCAGACGACTGCACGGCGCAGCAGCTCTATCTCAAGAGAGAGCTCTTACAAATCCTCAACCTAGCCGCCCCTCCACCTACGAGAGTAATACGGAATAATCTTGGGCGCTGCTTTGCACACGTGCTGGGCAAGGGGGACAGGAAACTACTGTTCGAGACGGTGAATGATTTGGTGGGCATCATTGGGAGCGGGAAGGCGAAGACGGAAGGCGACCTGAGGACCAAGCATGCGGCGGTTTACTGTCTGGGAGACGTGTTCGCGGCAGCCGGGGATAGTGCAATTGGATTGCATCCTCTGTCATGTACAGCACTGCTGAAGTTGTTGAAACCAGCACAGAACAATGCGGGTCTTCGGGCGGCAATCTTTAAGGCCTTTGGAAAGATAGCGGGCATGGTTGGAACGAGCATGGATGAGAGCATTTCGAGGGATGCGTGGAAACAGGCCCGGAATCATGCCTCGAGTGATAAATCTTGCTTGGTTCAAATCGCGGCTTGCAGGTGTCTAAAGCTGTTGTCGAAACATACTCCTTACTTCGATAACTCGAGCGACTTTGACAATCTCAAATCTACAGTTTTCAAAGCGATCGACTCCTCGAGTCCCTTGGTACGACAGGCAGCTGGTGATTGCTTAGCAGAAGCTATGGTCAAGAATCACTCGGAAGATGCGGTGCAGGATAACGATATTCCCAGGATGAAGAAGCCGAAAAGGACAAACACGAAACGACAATCTATGGCACCGGGAGCTGATGACGAGGAGATCCAGCGGCCGGAAAGCCCAGGCCCAAAGAAGAGCCAGGCTTTATCTTTCACGATTCAGGAAATGCTCAAACATCTATCAACATTTTATGTCAAGTCATCTACGAGTAATAAAGCAAGATCTGGAATAGCAGTCTGTTATGCCCGAATATTCAAGAGCTTGAGCGAGAGAAATGTCGAGACCATGTACATGAAGATTGTGGATCATTTGACCATCGAGATTTTGAGCCATCCAAATATCACCAGCAATCGCTACCGTTTACTGGCGACTCGAAGATTTGTGCAAATTATCTTGGAAGAAGTTATTGGGCAGTCGATCCTAGGAGAGTCCGGTCAACAGGACTCCGCAAAGTCCTTGATCAATGACATCCTCAAAAATTACCCTCAAGTCATCAAGGAGCGTCCTGAGCCTGGGAAGCATGCGCTCATTGCTGTTTTAAGTGCTCTGGCTTCTTTAATCAGAACGTTGGGTCCTGCGGCCAATGCGTTTTCTGATTCGTGCCGAGATGGATTATTACAAGTTCTTCAGCACCCGAGCTACACTGTCCAAGTTTATACATCGTATTGCTTGCGGACATTTACATTGGCTTGTCCCCAGCAGTTGTTGCCATGCCTCACGATCTGCATGAACAGTGTCAACCGTGAGTTGAACCTACTCAGCACCGGAAGAAACTCTCCTCGCCGCTGTGTTGGGTATGCCAACGGTCTCTCTGCAATGATCAGCACTGCGCCTCTGCAGCCTCTTTATGGCTCTGTCGACGTCAATAGCCGTGTTTTGTCACTTGCCACCGGGCTCTTGAAATCCAGTAGCAAGTCTGAGCTGCGAATTTCCAGTACTCAAATTCAAGTAGCCTGGATCTTGATCGGTGGTCTCATGTCTTTGGGTCCCAACTTCGTCAAGATTCATCTCTCCCAGCTTCTTCTGCTATGGAAGAATGCCCTGCCCAAACCACTGGCGAAAGACAACACATCCCAGCGAAGTTACCTGGAATCATCCTTTCTCACTCACGTGAGAGAATGTGCTCTCGGCTCGATCTTGGCCTTTCTGCAGTTCAACAGCAGGCTGCTCACGGTGGATGTATCGAAACGAATTGCAGCAATGCTCCAAAACACGACTGCATTTCTGAAGACCCTTCCCTCAAGGAAGACTACAGAAGATATCACACAACGGTTGATGCCGTCCTTACAGCTTCTTGACCTGGACCTCATGGTCCAACGACGAGTTCTTCAATGCTACACTAAGCTGGTCAATCTCAGCCCAGCTGGTGGGAGTGAGGCTTTACTCCAGTCTAACCTCCTCACGCTTGCTGTATCATTTTTCGCCGATCCCGATAATTATACCCCAAGTTCGCTGAGCACTTCGATCGCGAGCTCCGCTGGGAACTTCGAGAGTATTTGGGATATTGGGGATAACTGTGGGTTTGGGGTCACAGGCTTAGTTCGTGGTTTTAGAGTGAAAAGCCTTGCTGGCGAACACGCGAGCGATATCAACGATGATTGGATGTCCGAGAGCGGGGCAGACAATGCCATCTCGAGGGTCTTACTATCACCGATATGCAGCTCTCTGGAACACGATTCACTATCTTTGTACTTGGGGAATCTGGGAGCCCCAGACATCCTTCCCGATCCTCCTGCGACAGAAGTTGTCAACATAGCCATCAAGCTTTTCGCCATCGCGTTTCCTCTCACGCCTCCGAAAATACAAGAAAGTATCCTGGAGCAGGTTGCCACTTTCCTCTCAGCGGGCTCATTGCAACGAGATCCTGGAAGAAAGGCAGCGATGAACATCAATGTCGCCACCGCGCTGTTGAGCACCCTAAAAGTCGCCGTGAAAGAGACGCAATCGCCATCTGGCGACTTGACAAATCCCGCCGTGGAAAAGCTCATGCAAGAGATGCTAAGAACATTTGTTATTCACCCTGACCAGTATGTCCGAAATATTGGATATGAAGCACTTGCCAGATTGTGCAACAGCTCTGGCAATGCATCCACCAATGCTGAGATCAAATATCTTGTCGACACGATCGTCGGGAATCGTGAGCCCAGTGCCAGAGCTGGATGTGCGATGGCTTTGGGCTGCATTCATTCTCAAGTTGGCGGAATGGCCGCTGGGTTTCATCTGAAGACTATCCTTGGTATTCTGATGTCTCTGTGCAATGATCCGCACCCAACGGTCCACTTCTGGGCTTTGGAAGCCTTGGCTCGCGTGGCAGACTCGGCGGGCCTGACATTCTCTGGCTATGTGTCGAGTACTCTAGGTATAATCAGTCAGCTGTATGTCGCAGATACGCATAATGAGGAACTCTCCTCTATCGCAACATCAAACTTGGAGCTCGAGCTGCCAACGACGGCTGTCATTGCTCGATGCGTGGACTCCCTTGTGAACGTACTGGGACCTGATTTGCAAGACCTGAGCAAAGCTCGAGAGTTGATCTTGACTCTCGTGGGACAGTTTCAACGAGAGGAAAACACGCTCGTGCTTGGTGGCAGCCTTCGTTGCCTTGAGCATCTTGCCCTTTACGCTCCCGGACACATGCACTTCTCTGACTATGTGGTTCTACTCCAGAAAGATCTCAACTCAGAGTACCCAGAGCTGCGAGACATTGCCATCGATGGATTGTACAATCTCATGAAACGAAATTCAGAGGATGTCGTTAAAGCGGCGGAAACTGGTTTTGAAGATCAGCTATGGCTGGCTCTCGACTCTGACCCCAGCCACGAAGGCATCCGAAACGTCATCCGGAACTGGCTGCAGCAATCTTGTCTAACTGAAACCACTCGCTGGCTTCAGAGATGCCAGACGGTTCTGAGTATGACCAGACCGAAAACCGTTGAGACGGCCACCGCTTCGGCGATGAAAACTGCCATGCCAGACTTGCAAGACGAAGAAGTTGCTGGCTTTGCTGCCTCCTCTGGCGATGCGAAAGACGATGGCGGCAAGGCTGCAGGCTCGGACCAGGAACCACTGCGATGGCAGGTGCGAACATTTGCCATGAGCTGTCTTGGCGAAATGTTCCAACTTATCAGCAAAGCTTCACCTCCTGATGGAACATCCCCAGCAGAGATGGCCTTGCAAAAACGGATCGCTGATGTCATTCGAATGGCATTCTCAGCATCGACGTCCAATGTTGTTGAGCTCCGAGTATGGGGCTTGAAGATTATTGATGCTGTGCTGAAGATGTTTGGCAAGACGCCTGATCCAGACTTTCCTGAGGCACCACTGTTGGAGCAGTACCAAGCCCAAATCAGCTCGGCTCTCACACCTGCCTTTGCTGCCGATTCGTCGCCAGAACTTGCATCTGAAGCCGTCAATGTCTGTGCTCAGTTCATTGCCACTGGAATTGTCACTGATGTGGAACGAATGGGTCGTATTTTGAAAACACTGGTTACGGCACTTGAGAATTTCTCGACGGAAGCTGAGGTTCAGTCGATCGGAGAATTGAAGGGACTTAGCTCTAATGCACAAGTTATGGTGAAAATGGCCGTGTTCTCTGCTTGGGCAGAGCTTCAAGTGGCTAGCACAGAACAGCGATATCTAGTCGACGTCTTGAAGCCATATATTGGAACACTGACTCCTCTCTGGCTTGCCTCGCTGAGAGAGTTTGCACGATTGAGATTCGAGCCAGATATTTCAATGAGCTTGGGTCCTCCATCACTATCTGGCAGTCTTGACAGTATATACTCAGCTCTGAATCGAGAGACACTCCTGAGATTCTATCAAGAGTCATGGCTTAAACTCGTCGATGCAATCGCCAGCCTCATCGAGCAAGACAGCGAATTTGTCTTCGATGCTTTGGACGGCAAGGAAGCAGATGCACCTGCTACAAATGGCCACTCGAAAGGTAACGATATCAACTATCGCGATGAGCCTGTCGCATTCTTCTTCGTTCTGTTTGGGATTGCTTTTGAAGCTTTGGTTGCTCGGCCTGGAAGTGATGCACTTGCCTCTAAGGAACAGACTCTCGAGATCCTTCAAGCGCTAAAGAAGATTTTACACCCAAGCGTCTCCGGGCATGCCATCTACCGAGAAGCAATCTTTTCCGAGACAATGGATCTGCTTGACCGTCTCGTGCTTACGGAGGGCCTCGATGTCCAAGGCGTGATTGTGCAGATTGCACGAGGGCTGTGCATATCCCACCCATCCGCAACGAAGGCGGAGGCAACAGAGGATGGTGACTTGTCAGAAGATATCGAACAACTTTTCGAGCTGACTCGAATCATCGTTCTCGTTCTCGCTGGGCTTCTGCCAAATCTCATCGAGGCCAAGCAGCCCGCGCGGCATGCGTTGACAGACGATGCAGTATCGCTCGTTCGCCTATCTTTGAATGCTCTTGTAGACGCAGCAGAAGTCTTCCCATCGATCATCAAGACTGACCTTCACGCCTGCATCATCCACATTTTTGCGACGATCCTAGGGACAGCAAGCTGCCAAGCTGTAGTGGTTCCACAATCACTTCCAATCCTCAAACGATTTATCACAAGTATCTCAATACCGGGCAAGAAGGGCCGCGATCCTCAGAGTACAAATCTCATTCAGATTCAAGGCTGTCTCAAGCGCTTCCTATCGATATACCTCAACGCTCAGAAGCGCGAAACAGATGCCTCTCTCCCATGCGTCAAGAACTCTCTGCTAGCCTCTACCGTCCTGCTTACTAGTGGCAAGAACTATATGTCAGCCAGCGAACCACTCGTGCAACGCTTCCTCGATGAAGTCATCGATTGTTTGAGTGATCGCATGGTAAGCACTCTCCGTTCCCCGTCTACGTTATCTTCTAACAAGTTCACAGACTGCCAAAGTAGCATCAGGATGCATCCGCACCCTTCTCCTGCAATCCCCTAAAACACCAGCGGATCAAAGCATATCTCGCTACCTCCTCCCTCGCCTCATCGCCTTCACCACCAACACCGAAACCGAGGACCCGGAAAACGCACGATCATTAGTGATTCACGCTCTCACAGCATTCGTGACGACATTAGCCGGACCGCAGAAAGCCGTCGCGATGTCAGTCATTGTGCCAACTTTACTAGCAAGAGCAAACAGCGAAGGAGAAGAGGTATATAGAGAAACGAGTGCAAGGCTTTTGGATTTGGCGGGAAGTGATCAAGCTGCATTTAGGGGCGTGGTCGCAGGCATGACGGATGCGCAGAAAGGATTTATGGAGAGTGTCATTGTTGCAGGACGGCAGGCCCAGCGGCAAGGGAAGGTCAAGGATGGTGATGAGGAGGAGAGAGAACCTACTATTGCGTTGAGGATGGATTTCGGGGTGTAGATGTAGATATAGCGGAGGAGGTTATGAGAGATAGATAAATATACCCTTTGCTTTGTAGCCCGGGGTTCTCAGCACACTTGACGTCTCATGCGACACGATCCTCCACCCACTTCAACTCATCCCTATACTCCAAACCGATATTCTCTCGAACAGCCTTGAGGAGACCTGTACTCCACCCTCTCAACCACCAGACTTTCGGCGCCCTTTTCAGCACCACGCAATAAAACGCCAACAAGAGAAGCCCTAGACCTTGCCTCTCCTCGAACAGTCGAATACACTTTTCTGGCAAGAGATCCATCCACATCATCGCCAAATGCGGATCCGACCTCTTCTCTACACATGTCATCTCATTGAACACGGACCTTAACGACTCAATCGCAAGCGTATACAGCTCGACATCCCCTTCCCCACTACGCCTCCGATTCAGCTCATGCAACCTCTTAAACGCCCCTCCCGTCTCCCCATCAAGCCCTTCTACGTCCGTCCTCCTACGACCCGACACAAGACCATCAGTACAATCCAACGCATCCGCAACCCCAACCACAACCCCCCACCCCTTCACCAGCAGAAAAATCCGACACAAATCATCAATCACCTCCTTCCCCGCCCCCTCCCTCGGCCGATACAACCCAACCGCAAACATAGCCGTCAAGCTCGAGAACGCAATACTCGCCGCATAGTTCGCCGCATTCACATCATCTAGTATCCCACGGTATAGCGTGAGGCCTTGGCTATGATGCCTAGTCGCATGACGTGTATACCGCTCTCGTTCTGAAGGCAGGGATTGCGTGTCTGCGAGGTGTAAAGCTGAGAGCGCGAGGAGCCCGTGGAGGAGGAAGGTGTGCTGCATTGCCTGGCTGAGAATTAGAGTTTGGCAGACCTCGAGGGCGCGAGCGTTGGGGCCCGAGGTTGCGACGACGGTGTGGACCGTTGTGGTGAACCAGTGGATTATTAGGGCGATGCCTTCGAGGTTGAGGGGTGCGGGGTCGGCGTCTTTGGCCTGTGTAGATATGGAGGGCGCGGATTTCGATGTCGATGAAGTTCCATTGCTGCTGGAGTTCTGGGTTTCGTCTTGTGAGGGTGTGCTGGTGGTCCAGATTATGGTTGTTGCGGGCAGGTATTTGCAGACGATTTCACGGGATATACATCTATCACATGACGGCTTTTTTTCATCGCACTGTGTGTGATGGGAGTATTAGTTCCCACCTTTGGTTTGAGATTCTTGGCGCAATCAAGACGGAGGGAGTCGAAGACCTACTTTGACTCGTCTTTGCTTGCAGTTCGCACACCCGTGGCGAGACTTCCGATGAGCCGCTCGTGGCATGACCTAAAGTGTTGGGACTGTTGCTGCTAATTACAAATCTGTGCTAGCCTGGGAACTTGAATTTAGGCAAAGAAAAATAAGCCAATTACTGAGCAAAGCAGAAGAAGAGATGGTATAGGGTGTCTTGAAATTCGTTCTCGTTCTCGTTTTGGGTTACTGCTTTGGGATACTTTATACGTTGGTTGCCATTGGGGCGACGCAACCAAGCCCCACTTGGTTCGAAACAACTGACTCGCGTCGTATTCGTTCACGGTTACTGCAAGAGGACTAGCGTGCGCTACCCCCTTCCTGCTACATCTCGTACAGCAACAGGTTTATTCTTGGATACTTTATATTTCAAAACTATTCTTCCTGGTACTTCTCGTTTTTTTAACTGTGCCATCTCAAACAGTCTGCTTTATTTTTCATATGCATCTACGTTGACATTCTCCATTCGATCAAACAAGTAGCACAGCACAGAACAAAACCAAAGACTTTCAATCTCTCTCCTTCGACACTTCCCACAACTCGACCCTTTCCGAACATGGGATTAGCTCAATACTACCATTTGGAAAAATATCCACGTCCATCGCCTCAATCTGCTCTTCGAGCCCTCCAATTCATTTTTGCAATCATCGTCGCCGGACTTTACGGCGTGGACTTGCACAATGCCACCAGCTCTCACGCCCAAGCACCAACACCCTGGGTATACGCGGAAGTTGTAGCATGCTTCTCGATCTTGACGTGTGCTGTCCATACTTTTTCAATGGTCAAGCACGCAGCATGGGGTATATGGGACTTCGTTCTATTCATCCTGTGGGTTGCATTATTCGGTGTTTTTGGGTCGATTTACATTGGTGGGAGGAATACAAATTTTGAGAATGCGACTTCCTCTTTATCTAGAATGAAGGCTGCGGTTTGGATAGATCTGGTGAATATGATATTGTGGCTTGCTTCTATAGTTCAGGGTATTGCTTGGTGTTGTGTTAAGGGGAGGAAAACGCGACGGACCGACGAACGGCTGGGGGACGAGGAAAGGCGGGAGGAAGAGTACCGGGCCGGGGAGCTTTGGGAGACGCAGTCAAGCGGGGAAGTGGAAGCAGAGGATTTGAAGGGGATGAGGAAGGAGGATGCGTTGCGTGGGGAGGGGCAGACTATAACGAGTCTACGTTGGCAGATTCGAAGTCCAGCTTGAAAGGATTTTAGAGAAATTTCATAGAACTCGATCAGAGCGATATTTAACATGAGTTATTCTTAGTCTTCTTCATTCAAAAGGAGATGAATATTCAATCTTGATTATCTCAGTATCCACATTGCAACTGCCATGAGTTACATCTTTGCATAAAGCTCATAGGTACAGAGTTTTACTAGAGAGCGATATAATTATATACGCCTACATTTATTATTCTAGAGAGCTTCTTTGACTATCTTAAATTCCTTACACTATTGCCTCATGCACATTTTGACGACAATTTAACATAGAACTTAAGTTGTTAAGAGCTTGGAAAGATCGGGATTGAAAATTGAAAATTCTATAGTAACATAGGATTGATTACAAATTCCACGCTCGCCCAATCCATCAGCACACACCCACACTCGGTACTTCTTTCCCTCCAATCTTGTCATCGCATACTCCGTTATCATTTTGGTATAATCGGGACCATCTCACTCCCCATGGTGAAACGGTCCTTCTTGTGAAAACGCCTTGCCTCCCTTAAAAGTCTACCCGGATGAACAAGTAAGAAAAGAACTGAAACAAACAGCATGAACGAGCCATCAAAAAGATATAGCATCGATTCATGCATAGCAATATACCCATCTCCGCTCTGGGTGAACTCCACAATCCTCACAATATTCCGCACCACAAACACAACACTCAAAACATAGAGCATAACAACGTGTTTCTTCCAACCCAACCCGATATCCTCGCCGGACCTTGTATATCGCGCATGGAAAATAGCGACCAGCAGCCCGAAGAAGGAGAACATGACTACCTGGAGTATCAGACCAGCGAGCACGATGTGCGAGCCCGTCTGATTGGTTTGCAGGTCATCACTGGCCCGCAACACCGATCCAGCAAGCTGACTTCCCAGGCAAATCACGTCACCGAGAACGAAGAGTGATGTGAGCCATCGGGGCGAAATTATAGAGAAAGTCGCTGCTTTGAGGTTTCGAATGATCCGCCCGAAGGTCATGTAGACTGTTGCTGCGAGCATCGGAGGCGCGGCGAGAATAAGGAGACTGGAGATCACAAAAGGGAGAATTTTGTGGGTATTGGAGGCTGACCATGCTCGGCAGTAGTATCCTCCAGCTTCCACTAATAATTCTGTTAGAAATTGTTTGAATAATGTTGCGGTTCGGTTGTGAAAACTAACTGGCACATCCTAGGATCAGAGGGATGAAGAATGCGGCTCGGAGAGGGAAAATCATGATGAAATGCACAAATGCGCTTAAGACAAAGAGTGCCATATATCCATATGCTGCGGTTTTTGACGGCTGGAAATTGCCGTAGAGATTGTGATCAACCTCCCCTGCGGGGAGAGTGGAATTCGAGGTTGAGTTCGACATGTTCTTGGAGTTGCAAGAGTACAGCTAGTTAGTAGGAGGTGGTAGGGAAGAATGAGTCTGATCTTGGGCTTCGAGGTGACGGAAAATTGTTCAAGTCAACTTCAGATTGCGGGCTCTGGCCTTATTCAAATATTGGCACCGGTATCTGAACACGAGCTATACGCAACACTCCGCCACACGACAACGACACCCACGCATGGGTAGATATATTAGCAATACATGTATTGAGTAGAAGACCAAAAAGCTGGTATCATATGCCGGGTTGACATCGGTACCTTCACTTCAGTGCCCAGCCCCTTGCAGGTTCGCTTCGATTAGGGGTTGCGCTTATCCCTAAACAGGAAACCAGATACGAGAACGATCGGAGCATGACGATATTGAAAGCACCCCTGAGTAACATGTAACGATAGTCCTGCCGGATTTTGAGAAGGGTGGATTTCGTGTCGGGACATTATATTTGTTAGCTTCCAAGATAAGTGCTAGTGAACTTGCGGTGCAGTGGACCGCTCCGGGTCTAAGATGATGGATGACGCGAGTAAATTCAAATTAGATGGACTTTGCAGATAATTGATACTTTCTGTAAAGAAATGTTTAAGAAGTGGCTATCTTAAAATTAATTGTGAAATAACAGCGCAGAATTCTAAGTTTTCGGAATACGTAGAAGTCAAAGGTCATTTTTATATTCCTCAGTAGGGTTGCGCAAAGCGATGGCTATTATAGTAGTCTGTTTTAGGTTACTACTAGGATACTTTATACATTAATTATTATTAGAGTAATATAAGCTGACCTGACTAAGTTTAAGAAGACCCAACTAGTATTATATTTATTTATAATTATTATAAGAGGATTAGCACGCCTAACCGTCCTTCTATATTATCTTATATAGTAATAGCGTATAAAATATCTTTATCCTAATACTCGTCAACCTAAGATTAGAAATGTAAAAACTAGAACTTGTATTTTGAATTTTAAACGAGGAAGAGATATACAAATAAGGAATCGTTTCTTTTTTGTATCTATCTATTGAAGTCTTTAGTACGCAGATTTAATATAGTACTAGTCAATCTCCGCGTGTGGACTCTGGGAACGGTCCCCAGTGTATGATAGGCCGCGGCTCTACCATCTCACCAGCTTCTTCGCGCCTCCGCCTCTCATCTTTGTCTGATTGCACATAAACATCACTTCTGACGTTGTTGCTTGTTGACCGATCCTTGAGTTTGATCTCCCTAACCGCTTCAGCCCACGGCTTGCCTTTCCCCAGGTAATGCAACAACATCTGGAGTCCATCCCAACGGAAATCCGTACTTCGCTTCTTTGCTGAATCCAAAATTGGCAAGCTCTTCAGTTCGCTGACCCAGTCCGTAACATCAATCCGTTCTTTCCCGGTGAAAGGCCGGTAATGGAGCGGAAGATTCCAGATCGTGTCCCCACCACGTAAATCAATGCTGCGCCTGAGCCCTTGAGGTATCGGGTGGCGGATTGTGTGATACCCATGTCCGCTCTGGAGGAGATCTTCCACAATCACCGCGAGCTCCTTGTCGCCCGCCACCTCAGGTACATCAGTAACTGCGAAAAGACAAATGTCATGTCTATCCGAATCATCATCTGCCAAGTTCAAGGATATAACCAGATCGAGTCCGTATGCTGAGAATACATTAGGACCAGATGCAGTGAAGTGGTGCGGTTTCTCATCGTATTTACTGCCGAGAATACACCTAGCACATCGGCCTTCCTCATGCAGGTCCTTTTCAGAAACAAGTCTTATTCCTTCCGCATTACGGATAAAGGACAGATCTTCCGGCGCAGGTACTCGGTCCTCAGGGTAGCGTTTTTTCAACCAATCGCTGCGCTCTTTAGGGGGAAGTTCATACACATTTCTGGGGATTATCCACTTCCTCCTTTCCTTCCGCTTTCCAATTTTGTGGAATTTCTGGATGAATTCGGGCAATCTTGGCCGTCGAAGATTTCCAAATGCCAAGGTTTGGATGGGTGGAGCATGGTCACTTCTTTTTTTCTCTGGTAGAGCATACAGAGACAGGCATATGCAGGTAGTAGCCGCGATGAAGAGTTGGCCTGGAGAGCCAGATAGGAGGCACCGGAGTGTCTCGATGAGAACTGTTTTGCTGCATGATCGTGCAGCCTTCGCCACTAATTGTCGCCCAGGGTGTTGAATTTTGTAATTAGCGTAAGTGAAGATAATCTCAAATGCTTCTTTTGACACCGCCAGATATGTTAATTCCCGGACGATAGTCCATGATGTATTCATAAAAGTCTTCGTCTCGATCAGTACATAGAACTCAGAGGAGGTTGATGGCGCCGGGGATTCGGTGGCGAATCTTGATCTGCTCATCCAGGCCTCTTCTAGGTCATCAAGGTCATCTCCGGTAAGTAGGAGGAGTTCGTTCCATTTCGCAAGGAAATTCAACAGTTGTCTTGCTGGCTCTTCACCTCCTGCTAGTTGCAGAAGCTTTGTCACATTTTGCTCCGTGATGAACAGGCCTTCTACCCGTGTCTCTATCAGGGCTGCTGAACGCAGTGTGCCAAGCTTTGTATTCGGTATAGGTATACGCAACGAACTCTGATGGTCTGGAGTAGAAGCGATGTTATGCTCTCCGAAGTCTTGCTCAAAGTCAAGTCCAGCGACTGTGCTAGGTGCAGCCTGGATCCAATTGGATATGTTTCTTCGCATAGAAATAATGTCACTATCGTCGGTCAAGCTGATTTGATCAAAGGTCGATCCAGTGACAAGCGACTTCAGTTGCCTTAAAATAGATGGTCGGTATATATCCCGGGCCCAGTCAAAGATATAGTCCACGATAAGGAGAAGTTGCAGGGAGCTGTCTTTCGACATTATAGAGCCATCCCAAAGGTGTAAAATATCCTAGTAAGAGTTAATATAGTTCCGTCTAACAACTAAATATATAGGTAAATCTTTAAGAAATCTTGAATTCAAAACTTGGAACTTCAGTCGTGCATCTAGAATAAAAATCCGTACCTCCCAAATGACAAGAGTATTTGTTGATTAAATATTCCGTGATAAAATGAATTGGAGAGGATACGCACATATCTAGTGGGTTCACTGTCTGAGAGACAACACCCATATACTCTCCAGGCATCGCCTCGATTCGCAAAGAACCATATTAGAGGCCTGTCTGCGACGCCACTGTCCTGTACCCGCGCAAGCAAATCCTCTTGTAGTTTAAGCAGGGCAAAGATTGGGAAAGCTGTTTGCGTTTGTATTTCGTAGAAGCCACTCGAGCTTTTTCCGGATTTGGCTTCTAAGATCAAAAAAGGGAAAAGCAAAGGCTCAACTCCGTCCCTGAAGGGGCTGCTCCTCACCAGCTCCCTGAGAGTGATATCAGCGTCGTTAGCAAGTGCGCTTGGCATGGGTGTTGACAATAGCTTCTCGAAATTATTCGTCTCTTGCAGCCCATAGACTCGATCTGGTTCTTGCTTTGGTAGTTGGGATCGTAATAATGGATCATGAAAAATCACTTCTTGAGTTCGGTCATCGAACAATGGATTGGTACCGATCTCATAGCTACGCGGGAGTTAGGAGAGGAAATCGTGGTCTCATGAGAGTAACATACTAATCCTGTGGCCGATCGTTGGGTGCACAGGTGCAAGACTTCCGATTTTTCCTCCGATCTGCCAGGTTTGCAGCAACCTCGTCAAGCTCGTTAATGCAGGCTTCAATCTCGGAACGCCAGATCCTTGCCCGACATTTCGGACTTTCATATGTATTAGCGTAGACCAGAACATTAGCAGCCTGCCTTACCAAGCAACTTCAACACTAAATCTTCGAAGAACGTCATTCTCCAAGCCAAACCTCCAACCAGACTCGTTTCGTTGCTGATTAAAAAGCCGAGCAGCACGTTTCGCCAACCACTCCGCACGATATTTCGTCTGTTCCCGCCAGGGCTCATCATTAGATCGGATGTCTATACTAGCACAGAAGGTGTCGAATTTCTGATCCCCAATCTTGCTGATACTCTCGAACAGGCGCTGATGGACTGCCGGCCATTGTTGTGCATTTGGAGGCGACTGGATCGTTATTCCGTATCGTTTGGCGAGTCTCCGAAGGTCCCGCACGTTATCATCTTTGTCATCCGCCATGCGGAACGTGTGAGGGCTATAGCTATGATTCGGTGATAAAAGTTGCGTGTTCGTGTGTGTATATATCTCTTCAACATATATCTGTAGGCTTGTGTAGATGCGAGGCTTGAGGCTGGACGGCTTCTTGAGACAACTCATGAAACGTGGCGTGTCAGGGAATTGCGGGGTAATGATAGCCCCACCTACATTTCTTTAAACCCGCCCGAACTTCGCGACCTTGTACTATCCCCCCCCCCGTAATGATTATAGTGGGACCCTAAATAACACCACTCCTACACTGGCCAGCTCAAGGGTCTGCAGCCAATAGAGAGTCTCGAAAGCACCTGATATAGAAAAAAAGACGCTCGAAGGCACCTGATATTTCCTAGTTTAGGGATATAAACGAGGTTTCAAGGTGGTGTTACTTGGGGTCCCACTATAATCATTACGGGGGGGGGATAGTAAAGAATGTGAATGTCTTTGATCTTACAGGTTCTGCCTATAAACGAGGTATTACGGCTCCCCTGGAGCCTGTTTTTGACAATTGGAGCTGCATTTTGACTGATAAAATAGAGTTTTATTTTCAGTCTAAAGAGAAGAAGAGAACAGAAGCGTTCTAATCTAATTTACAGTGGAGACTAGTGCAGATTAGGGGCAATGCCCAGAGGCGATGCTCGAATTTGAAAACAAAAGATTGCCGACAACGATTTTGGATGTGGTCACGTGGGACATATTAACTTCTGCCTTTCACTACTCTCATTGCGGTCAACCTTTCATACCCTTGTCTGGACATCATCACATCCTCACATATTTGCATCCCTCATTAGAAGACCAGATTCTCAAATCACGTGCCAAGCCCCTTTTTTCCCAACTACCGAAAAACGAAATGGAACACCCTCCTCCACTAAATTTTACCTAACAGCCTCATATACCATCTGACTGTCCCATAGATTATCTCCCTGCATCTTTCACATGAATTCAGGCACGTAATGCTTCTTCTAGTGTAATCTTTAGGTACCGTAACTTTTACCAAGTAAGATATAGTGTATATTCAGACGGAAATAATATAATTTCTCCTTGCTGCTGGTGGGGGTAAATGGCTTTGCAGGGTATTTGGTTTCATATTTTCTTATATATGTGCTTAGTTTCGCTCTGCACCTCTTCTCTTTTACAGTCTGTCGTTGAAGTGAAAGTCTCAGTTGAGAATTTTTACTTTCGCACCAATCGTCTCAACATGTTGTCAAAATCTCTTGCAGCCGTATTTTTGCTCGCTCCCAATGCAGCAGCTTTAATTTACTATACAGGAGTAGCAGAGAGCAGGGGAGAATTCGGATTCTGGAGTGCAACATCAACGAAAGGCACCGGCTTGCCAGGTGTATTTGGAGTGGACTACAATTTAATTAATCAACTATATCACCATCACCAAAAACGCCTACGCAATTCTGGACCCGCACAACAACATGCAGTACATGATCCCTCGCAGCAACCAATGACCGGCACCGTGATCGGCAACTCCAGCGATCCGACGGCGGCAACGACAGCACAGTTCGGAGTATTTTGGGGCGAGCTTGCTGGACGATTTGCGAATAATTCGAAGTTATCTTTGGGCTGATGAACAATGCTTGGTTCCCGTCAGAGCCGAGAGACATCGGGGACACGGTTGATGAATATTAGCCCCATGAAATGCCAACTAGTCTCATGCTTGCGAATGATCAAGCGGCGATTAATGCCACTCGCAAGGCGGGTGCGAAGCAACTGTAAGCTCGCTGTAGTCTATCCTCAAATATCCTCAGAATCTGACAAAAAACAGAATCTGACAATAAATAGAATCATCGCACCTGGCAACAGCTAGACAGGCGGCCACTCCTGGATGGACGGCACCCACTCCTCTAGCGCAACAATTTACAAGGTCACCGACCCCTTAAACAACACCGCATTCGATATCTATGAGTACGTGCGTAAACCTCGTCTCCGTCAAACTCGCGCCCGTCACCGCATCGCTCAAGAAATACGGCTTCAAGGCCATGATCACGTAATTTGCTGCAGAAAGGGAAGCGCAATCATAGGTTTCATGGTTACTTAAGGGCCAGAAGGTTCTGTAGATTGACTACGTACAAAGCAGAGTATTTATCCTCCTCAAAAGCCTTAGCGTGGCTAAATTTAGCGTTTTGCGCCAGGCCCTTCCTCTGCTGCCTCCCCTCTTGCGTCCTGCGACTCTTATGCGACGGATAGTTCGAATATGGTTGCGAACGATGAGTATATGGGGTGGACTGCATGGGCTGGGGGACCTTTGTGGGAACTAGGTCTCCGTGCCGTAATGATAATAAGGATTTTGGGAGCTTTGGAGCCGGGTAGCTTAGCTAGTGACGGCACGCCAGATCTATACACGACGTTGTGGGTCGATCAGATCCAGAAGCAGTTCCCGAGGACATTGTTTGGACTGGGATGTCGAGTCTCACTGGTGAGATGCAGACGAATGAAGTCATTAGGCGACGAGGATAGTGGATTTGGGTTACCCTGAAATGGAGCTGTAGTGTTAGATCTGATGAGGTCTGTCATGGTCCAATTTCTCAGCTCTAGGGTTAGAGGGACAGGAAATCCTTTCTAGCAGGATCAATGGCAAGGAGAAAAAGAACATTAACACTGCATATAAAATCGCACCTTCTCCCTTGGGTACTTTGTCAATTTCTTATCCATACCAAGAAACTTTAGTCCTCTATCACCAACACAAAAAGCTGCAACCTTCACCACACATCCAAATTCAGAACGCACCCTGCATAACCTCCCCAGAGTACAGATGGGTACCAACCAAAACTCACTAGCTCACTTATGCCGCTCGTATGCATCCAATCTCGGAAGACGATGTGGTTTGGGCCTGGGTCCTTCTCCTCCGGATGCTTTGGTGCTAACATGTGCCATCTGGAGTGGTGGTGGACCAGAGTAGATATCGAACCCCGAGGGGCCCTCCTCCCCAGGCCCAGGCGCTGCAGGAGTTTCATGCTTCATTTCCTGCACAAGCTCACTCCTGACTTCTATTCCTCCGATATCGAAGCTCATTCGTACTTTTTCCGACAATCGTTTCACTATTGCGGTGGCAGCAGAGATCTGTGTTGAAGAGTCAGACGACTTATGAACAAGGAAAAGATGCTGTCGAGTTACTTACAGAATTCCGAATAGAAGCGCGGGTGGCACTCAACTGTGTTGGCTTATGCTCTACTCCTTGTGGTGGTGACTTTTGTGCTTCATTATGGGGCTGTTCTGGTTCTTCCTCGCCCTGAGTATGCTTGACTTGTTGTTCCTCGACCAAGTGCTGTTCCTCAATTTTTTGAATAATCGAAATGCTTCCTCTGGTTGCCTCTTCGTCTGCAAGCTCGTCATCTTGTGCACAGTGGTCGTCACCGAATTCCCATATTCTAATATGATTGCAACCGTGGCGATAGATGCCGTGAAGAACTGGTGCATTAACTACAGCGGTCTGGGACTCGATCAGCCTATCTTCAATGAAAGAAAGCAGTAGACAGGTATGATGGGAAAGCGCACTGCGAGGAAGCATTCAATCTGTTAACAGAAGTCAGCAAACCTTGATCGATTATGGACGGTTCGAGCTCACCTGACCCCATAGCAACAGATGTTGATCGAGCAAATTTGTGAGGACTACAACCACTCGTGTAAAGGCAATAATGATGAGCTGCTTGTACGTCAGTGGAGAATTAATTCCCCTCGAGAAAAGATCAGTACCAGAATCCCGCCAGCATACAATGCACAAAGTCTGATCAATTCTCTGTTAAATAACCAATCAGCTCCCCTCTCTTATGAATTTTGAACTACGTAGTATTCGCGTGACATACTGGCGCGGAGGTATTGGTCGAAGTAGGATCGGTAGAGGTATTGCCATCAGGATCAAGTCAGTAAGAATGTTTGTCTATAACAGATCAGTCGCAAAGTCTCCCAGTTGAGATATTAGGCTTTGACCGCTTCCGTTGTAATCACTGCACCAATCTATAAGACGTCAGTAGTGGAAGCTGGCCAGGAGTCGCTATACCTACCGCTCTCTGTACATATTCAGTATACGCAATGATACATTGGAATCCCACCCAGCAGGTCTCTGCAGGAAATTCTTACGGCACACAATGGAGGATTGTTCGTTATCTGCCAGTATAACCGAGTCGGCTCGCATTCCGAGAAGAAAGATATCATGCAGGCAATCCAGCTCCCCACAAGGGTTCCAGCAACAATCTTGATTCTGAGAATTTCTTTCGTGCGTAGAGGTAGGCGCAGGTAGCAGTATATCAACTTCCACCAAACGTTAGCAAAGGTCATAAGAAGAAGAGACAGAGAAGAGTTTACCAGGCAACCTTTCAACGCCCACAGGTATGACATGTAGAAGAGGCGACTAAGGAGAAGAGATCGGGATCCGACGACGACTGAACAAAGGTCAGCAGACTGTAGCTTTGCGCGAACCTTGTCAAAGAAGTCGATGCCGTATTTAATTTGATCATCCTTCAAGCCCATCACATCTGTTTGACTGTTGTTCGTTCCATGGTATGCCTATCTCTGCATGAGCTTGACTACAAGGCCTGGACTCTCTGTTCGCATCCACGGGCCCTGACGACTCACCGCCACGATAAAGGTGCCGGTGTACGCCGCGTAGATGGCGGTGGAAGCCAAAATCAAGTAATCGTCGGGTTTGAATACCTCATGTTTGAGGAGACGAAACAGCGTTCGAGAGAGAATGATCAAGAAAGATAAAGTAGTCAAGATATAGGCGGCGACCACAGTTGGCATCGGAGAATCGGCCATGATGCCAAGTGGTCGAGGAATGAGGGAAATGCGATGAGAAGATAGCAGGATTCATGGCTGTAAGAGTCGAGAAGCTTGGTTTCGGTAGGAGCGAGGAGGATGTATTGTGGAAGGAGTGGTGGTTGAGGAAGGAGCGACTCCGCTGCAGCCCACCAGCCCCAACCACCAAGCATGTCGCAATGTTCAATGTAGAGTTTGCTGGAAAATAAGGAAGGAGAAGTAGGGAACTTGGAAAACGAGGAAAGATGGATGGTATTGTGTCGGCTGTGTATCCTCCCGCTTCATAGGAAGGTCGTCTCGAAACTGTACGACCAGGTTGTGATTCGAGGTTTCACGGTGTTGCATGGATGTAAGTATAGTGTGGTATCGTTTGGACGGATATCTGTGGAGACTTTATGCGCATGAGGATGCACCAGAAACCGGAGGTCAATTCACCAAGAAAACCATTCTACCTACCAGACATACCCCTCATAGTCCCAGCAAACCTCAAACCCCAAACGTTCGTAGAAGCCCCTTATGACAACCGAGTCGATACAAACCCCCTCAACTCCCCTCCTCTGCAAATCCTCAATCGCTGTAACCATCAGCGCCAAGCCCACGCCTTTCCCTCTCACGCTTTCATCAACGCCAACGGCGGCAATAAGCCCCGTTTTCCCTTTCGATGACATCAAGGGCAAGAAAGCGAAGATTTGAGTGATGGCGGCAGCTTGAGTGCACATTAGAGTCCAGCCGATTTGTGCATTCGTTTCGGGGTCAAAAGCAACCATTACGTGGTCGTATTGGTTATACGCTGCGAGGGCTTCATAGACTGAGACCCAGCTCTGCGTTATATAAGCACGATGATACAATGAAAGAGTGAAGGAGAACGAACAAATTTATTCGCTCGTTGTTTGGCTATGCATTCTTCATAGAGCTCTGCCGACCAAGGAGAGAACTTGATGTTCATATTTGAGACTCGCTCCAATACTGCTGGTGGAGCAATTGCGCCTCTGATATCTCTATAAAAGTCACGGACTCCTGGTGACGTAGATTTGCGGAAACCTGGTTCTTGTTAGCACACTCTTCTCAAATGTTCGAGGTTCGAGTAGTAAAATGGCGTACCTCTATGGATAAAGAAGTCCTTCACCTCTTGCGGAAGATCAACTAGCACCTGCGGCCAGAATCGAGGGAAATTAGACCCGATCTCCAAGGACTTCAGCTCTCCTTCTCCTAATTCTCGTGCCATCTTACGAAGCTGAATCTGTGCATTTGTGATGAAAGCGGTGCCAAGTCCCTTACCGCGATATTCTGGCAACACACCTACTGCTGCTATTTTCGCCTGTGGGCCATCATTCAAATATGACAAACAAAATCCTTTCTCGTGGATATATGGACAAAGTCTACCAGGAGGGTGTTGCAGAAGCGTTAGCAAACGCTGACGTTCGATTAGCCATGTGGGGAAGATCTTATGCCACAACTGCCACAAGTGTTCTAAGTCGTCGTCGGATGTTGTGAGAGGCCTGATGGCATGCTTGGGTGGAGGAACACTAACAGGCAGGCGGCCTTGCGCTTTCTTAAGGCCGAAGATAACATCCACGGCTGCTTTGAAGGCTGGGATTGTAGGCTCATAGATTGTAATATAGTTCTTGACCTCGGACTTTTCTTCCAGGAAATCGTATGGATCACAAGTTGCGACCACAATCAACTTGTTCCCATACTTCTGTCCCATAGACAGGCCAAATTCTTTTTGATATGAACTCAAGCTTGCGTTCCTGGTAGCGAAAATGATGATATCCGATTCGGCGATGTGCTTCTCTTCTTCTGCTGAGACTTGAATGCCGTTGTGAAACCGAATATCGATGGCCTCTGGGTTGTGGGCCCGAATCAGGTCAATGTACGAAGCTGGTGTGTATGCTTCTCTGGTCTTTTCTTCTCCGCTGTCCACGGCTCCACCCCCAAGTGGAGTCTTTCCAGGACTCACAAAGACAACTTTGACCTTGGAAGGATTGATTGGGATTGTACCAGGTTCGCTACGAATAAGCGTTGTACTTTTGGAGTACACTTCAGCTGCCAGTGCTGCTTGTTTGGCATTCCTAGATTTGGCTTCATGCAAGGTAGTTTGTCGTAGTGTCTCCAAAGACGCCGCCGAATTTTGAATGGCATACTTTCTTTTGAGGCGTCTAACCTAAAATCAAAAATTGGCTATAAGTATGCTTCTTTCAGGTAAATCTGGAATAATCCGTTCTAACAACTCTCAAACTTGCAAGTAATAATGTCCAAAGAGCCTTTGGGTATGGCGACTGGAGATTATTGCACTCCGAATCCAAGGTGAGACTTACTCTTTCCACGGAGGCATCAATGGCTTGTTGTGAAAGCTCACCAGACTTGACTGCCTGAACAACTTGCTCGATAGCGCCAACTTGTGCTGATATTGTGTGGCAAATCATCACGCAATCAGTTCCCGCCTATAGACACCATCAATAATCTCTCACCTGACGGATACCCAATGGCTCACCTTTAGCGCCATGACAGCCCCTTTCTCGGTGCCGAATGTAGCTCTCACTCCGTCCATTTCTAGACAGTCGCTAACTATCATCCCATCAAACTTCATCTCTTCCCTCAAGATTTTGATTGCATCTGGATTCAAACTCGCAGGGACTTTCTTCGAAGGGTCATTCTCATCTAAATCTGGGTCCCCGATTCCGGGCATAGCAATATGAGCCGTCATCACAGACTCAGCACCCTCGACCACCGCTCTCCTGAATGGCTTCAACTCACAAGCATCCAGCTCCGCCTTACTCTTCGAGATGACCGGCAGACCAAAGTGCGAGTCGACCGCTGTATCTCCATGACCTGGGAAATGCTTCACACAAGGTAGAATACCCCCCTCGCTAAGCCCCTTCACCTGAGCAGATACAAATCTCCCAACCACTTCTGGGTCGTCAGATGGTGACCTAACTCCAATGACGGGATTCTTTGGCTCGGAGTTGACATCGGCAATAGGTGCATAATTCATGTTGATCCCGAAGGCCTTCAAAGTCTCTGCTGTGGCTGATGCAATCTTGAATCCATTGCTGGCATCACCTGTTGCTCCGAGTGCCATAGATCCTGGAAGTTGGGCACCAACAGGTGGTTTGATTCTCGTGACGAGCCCATTTTCTTGGTCGATGGCTATGAACAGACCTTGTTCGTGCCCTGCAGCAGTGGTTATATCTTGCAGGGAAGTAGTGAGCTCGATAAGTTGCGTGGCAGTTGACACGTTTCGAAGGAAGAGTATCACGGCTCCCACTTTGTGGATCTTGATCAGTGTCTTGATGTCCTCGCTTGCTTCATGGCCATGAAAGCCGACGATGAAAAGCTAATAACTGTCAGGGAGTCGAAGAAGAACCCGAAGTAAAGAGAATTTTGTATTTCGTCCAGCCGACGATTCCCGTCCCTAAACAAAATGGATGCATAGAGACTTCAACACCAAAGGGGTCGACACGTGACGACTGGACAAGAGGCACCCAAACAAAATGCAACAGATGAAGCCGGTATGCAAAGTAAAGAATTCGAAAATGCAATAATGGAAAGAGAATGTACCTGTCCCACTTTAGTCCTCAACTCATCCTCAGACCAAGGTTCCATCGTGCGCTCAGTCTGCTCAGTCATCACGAAGAGTGGGGAATCTGGCGCTCAAGTGTTTCCCTTACCTGGAAGGTCTCGAACGCTTTTAAGGTTCAAACAGAACGCCCTCCACTGATCATGATAATAAGAGTTGCAATATA
The DNA here is from genome assembly GCA_002865655.1 of Hyaloscypha variabilis F. Classification (NCBI taxonomy): domain Eukaryota; kingdom Fungi; phylum Ascomycota; class Leotiomycetes; order Helotiales; family Hyaloscyphaceae; genus Hyaloscypha; species Hyaloscypha variabilis. Next base: position 406,796 of record KZ613942.1, on the reverse strand, counting down.
TATGTGATGTGTGACATCGCTCGGAGGCGCGATTATGCCGTGTCCGTGTGCACGCCGTACTCCGGTTTGGGGAGGTGGAAATAAGGTTGGCGATCACGTGCACTGCCCCTATCTGCTCGCTTCCGCCCACTCTTCGCGCAAACTCCAGTCCATCTCAAACCATGCAACGTAGTATCCGCCGATCGAGCCCCTCCTTTGCCACTCAGCTGGACCAATGAACGACTGGATCTTACTTGGAAGAACACGACGAGATGATAAGGCGACAAGAGAAAACAGTGGAGCTCGCACGTGTCACAGAAAAAGTAGCCAAGCAATCTGTATGTAGACTACGACTAGCGTCCTCGCCCTTTAGGGGTAGACCCCTTCCGGGCGAAATAAAACCCATCTATCCATCATCCATCCTGGGGTCGTGACAAAGTACATCAAACACAACCATCTGAGGAAACCCATATAAAGAAGACTATGTAAAGAAAACAATGTCAAGAAACCATGTAAAGAAGATAGTAGCAATCTTCTGAAACGTCCTATTTTCCGTGAGGTAATAGTTTTTGCCCGACTTGTAGCCCTCGCCCTGCGTCTGCGGAAAGTAGGAACTCAGCTACTAACGGATCCATCCCACTTTGAACGGCCTCGGCCACCCATTTGTCCATTGGCCACGAAGCCATGCGAATGCCACCATCGCCATGCAACAAAACTTGAATCTGTTTAACAGGGATTACTTGATCCCCTGCGTGATGCAGATACTCTACCCCGTCGATTGCTTTCTTCTCTTGCAAGGCAGAGAGGATGATACCGCCAGCGGCATTGTCGAGAGACACGAGATCCACGTAGCCAGTCCATCGACTTGAGTCTGGCAGTGCCTTTAGAATGGACCCATATTCCAGAAGGTTGGACATTATGTCATCCGCTGCTTCTTCGCCCATGATGCCAGAGGGCCTGTGGATGGTGACCGGGAGGCCTAGTTGTTGGTTTGCCTTCTCGAGGAACACCTCGCTTGCCCACTTTGTTGCCGCATACCCGTCTGCAAATGATGCTTCCGGCGTAAAGCTTGCGACCGACTTGGGAGCCAAGGTATCTGACCCGTTGAACTTGCCAACGGTCGCGGTCGACACAAAGTGGATAGGGACACGGCGAGGTAATGCAAGCTTGACCAACTCCTGGGTAGACCCGAAGTTGAGGGCTTTCAGAGTCTTGTAGGTTTTTAGGAACGACACGTCAGCACCGTTGTGTATAAAGACATCCGCTCCGCTAGAAATGGACTCGGCCTCCTCTTGAGATAGCCCACAACGAGGTAGCGAAAGATTGCCGTAATGTAGGACGACTTTGGGAGAATCCGAGAGAACAGCCAGTTTCTTGCTGTCGCGGATCGCAACGCAGTGGATCTTGGCTACGTTCGGGTCCCTGATGAGGAGTCGGAGGAGCTGAATGCCAAGGAATCCGGTTGAGCCAGTAAGCACTACGACTTTCTGGGCGTTGTGGTCTGAAAGACGAGCTTGTTGGGCGTCAAATTCCACTGGGAAGTCATCAGGGATGGTGAGGCTCTGAAGGGCCCGCCTGTCAGTTTTGCCTGCTGCAGTGAGCGGGATGGAAGGAATTGAAATGATAGCCGCGGGACACATATACTGCGGAAGAGGAAGAGAAGCTGCCAAGTGGCGGAGGAATTGTCGTTCATCCTCTTCCGATAGCTGGTCCGACAGAACTGCGTGAGCAACAAGAACAGTTGGGCTGCCTCGAGGCGTAACAGCTACCTCTCTCACTTTGCCTTGGGCCGCGTCCATGATTGAATGCTCAATATCATGCAACTCAATGCGAACGCCCCTGAGCTTGATTTGTGTATCACCCTCCATGCGGCCAAGAATCTCCAAAGAGCCATCGAGTCTCAGGACGCCTTGATCGCCGGTCAGGTACAACCTGTTCCAACCCCTCTGCATAGAGTAAGCTGATGGGTTAGGGTCATGTGTGAACTTCTTTCTCGTCTCAGTAGGGTTGTTGAGATATTCCATGGCTACTCCGGCCCCGGCAACGCAAATCTGCCCAGCCCAACCAACCGGCAGAATGGCCATGTTTGTATCCATGATGTAGACAGAGTAGTTCGGAAGGGCTCTCCCGGCCGTGATAGACTGGCCATCCAAATTTTCGAGATTCAATTCATGCTCGGTGGAAGACATTGAACATTCTGTCGGGCCGTAAGCATTGAAGGCGAGGAATGAATTGACGACATCTTTCTTGAACTTCCGGAAAGCCCTGAGACGCTCTAGTGGGTAGTTTTCGCCGCCAGCTGTAGCAAATTTCCAATGCTTGCTTTGGAACAGATTCTCTGCGCCGTGCTTGACCCAGGCCAGATACTCTGATGGCGTCGCAGTGGTGTAAGTGACACCATGGTCAAGTATGATCTTCGTGATAGCAACAGCGTCTTTGCGGAGGGCCTCTGGAACGAGGACTAGAGTACCACCATTTGCCAGGGCCGCAAAAATTTGGTTGAGGGACATATCGAAACCCACCGAGCTTTGCTGCAAGACTACTTCGGCGCCGAAGCCGTGGGTTTGACAGACCGCTTCGACGTGGTTGCTTAAGCTACCATGAGACAAGACGACGCCTTTGGGAACACCCGTAGAGCCACTAGTGAACATGATGGCCGCCGCGTCGCTGGCCTTGGGGAGATTCAGAGGAGCTGCTGGCGTGTTTGGGAGGGCATCGTAAACATTCAATACGGTAACGGTCGGGGAAAGGTCGAGATTTGCGGTTTCGGTGATGGTCTCACTGTCGACGAGTAGTGCTTGAGGCTTGCACGCTTGAATTATAACGGCCAGCCTGGCTTGAGGGTTGTTGCGGTCTAGGGGAATATAGATACCACCCACTCGCAAAACGGCAAGGAGAGAAGCAATATAGTGCGCAGAGACGTTCTGGAACACGGCAACCTTGGACCCAGGAGCAACGTTTGAATTTAGCAATGCGGCTGAAATCTGACTCGCCTTTTCATGGAGTTCTCGATATCTCCACGGCTTGTTGTTGCTGGCTTCTTTGAGGGCTATCTGGTTAGGGTGTTCGACAATCATCTTATTAATGCGATGGACCAGAGTCTCCGGCCACTGTGATGGCATGGTTGGCCCTTTAACCATGTTAGTAGTCTTTGAAGATTGAGGTTCTATGCACGAAAAGAGGACTTACCTTTGCCGAGCCGCGTTGCATTGCTAACATCTTGGCTCGATAGAAGCGAAACCTGTCGTAACATCTGACTGTAGGAACGAGAGAAATCAGTGAGTAGCTTGAAGTACAAGTCGATTAGGCGATTCGCATCGTCGCTCGAGTACAGGCTTTCTTGCAGCATAAAGGTCACGCGGGTGTCGGAGCCAGGATTCTCAATAATGTCCAGCGAGGTATCGTAACCAGATCGTGGAAGTGACATTTCCAGTGTTTGTACCACCGCCTTATCAAATAGCCTAGTCTCGCTGACTCCTTGGCGATAGTTAATGAGGACCTGGAAGAGCGGAGTGGTGGCGGCGGATCTGTCAACGCTGATGTTGTTGAGCAAGACATCGAATGGAAGTCTTGAGTGAGACATTGCGAGATACGCCTTTCTCCTGGTCTCTTTGAGGATCCTCTCAAACGTCTGCTGGTCGTTCAAGAGGAATCGCAGCGGTAGGAGGTTCAGGTAAGAACTCGAGCCATTGCTCTGCGTACATCACCATACCGCCTTTAATGATTTTACCCCCATAGAGTGTTCCAAGAATCCTGGAACATTCAGATTCTCGACACCTACTACTATAGCAGACTTATTGTTCCAGTACCTTTGGAACATCTATGGAGAGTGGTAATATTCATAGAGGGGGAGAGGAGTTGCTGTACGCAGAGTAATGGCACGAGCTCTTACATGCCAATGCTACTGGCGACTTTCTTGTCCAGCCGGTTGGCATCCGCCATGCCGATGCAGATATCGTTAGTGTTGAACAACTTGTACAGCAAGACTTGTAACACTCCCAAGTGGAAGTGGAATACGTTTGCATTCAATTTTCGGCAGGCATCCGAAATCACCTTGCCGAGACTGGCGTCAATCATACGGGTCACTGATACGGAGCCGTAAGAGTTCAGCGTAGTGAGACTCCTGGCAGACGAAAACGGGATTAGGGGAAGTGGTGCAGGGACAGCCTCAAACTCCTGCTTCCAGTAGGTTACACCGTCCTTCAACTTTCCAGCTGAAAGGTCTCTGAGAAGTGTCTCTGTGTAGGTCGAGTACTGGTAAGCTGGTCCGGACAGGGGTTGTCGATTGTAGGCTCGCTGGAGGTCGTTCAGGAAAACCTCTAAGCTGACACCATCAATGACAATGTGATGCGAGCCGATGAGGAGATACCTCTCAGTCTGAGTCACATTGAGAAGAACAAGGCGCATCACCTCACCGTGCTCGATATCGTAAGTATGTTTCTTGACCTTTTCGAACTCTTGTGTAACTTGCGATTCGCTGGTGAGGGCGACTTGCTCCAAGCAAAGACGCGAAGTGTCCGAGATAGCTTGCACTGGCTTGTCGCCATCGATGAAAAAGGAGGTGCGCAACGCCTCATGGCGTGCGGTGACCGTACGAACCGCCCTTTCCAAGCTGTCGACTCTGAGGTCGCCAGTGACTGACACGCAAATCGTGTTGTTTGCTGTGGTCTGGTCGTCCAGCAGGTCTTTTTGGAACCAGAATCTCGACTGGCCTGGGGATAGGGGCAAGACCTTGTCGTAGCTAGGTTTGGAAATCTCGTCGGAACTGGTGACCGACACAGAAGTAGCAGAAGGAATGCCTTCTTCGTCCACGTCATTCTCGGATCGGGTGGATACTGCACTGCTACTTTGATGATTTGACACAGAAGCCGAATCGGAAATCTTCGGCACAAGCAGTTCAGGTTTAGGAAGCGAAGTCGTCGTCGAGGGTCCATCCTGGACTTGGACCCAGCTGGCAGGGATGTTTTCAATAGCGTGACCCGGAGTCGTGGCACGCTGCTTGGAAGGAGCAAGCCGAACGCGCCGAGAAGATAGCCGACGAAGCAGCGATCAGAGGACTCCGCCCTCTGGCCAAGAGTGCATATCTGCGATCATCCAACTACTACCGAGCCGCGGCGTATCTCTTCTTCAACGATGACTTGAGAGTTGTGCCCCTGTGCGAAAAGTCAGTCCAGACCTTTGAGCGCGCAGCGTCCATGATGAACGGGGAAGTCTTGACGGTAGACATTCCCTATGAGAACGGACACAGCCTTCCCGGATTCTTATACCTCCCGCCAAAGCACGAGCAACGCCCCTGCGGGACACCCATTCTCGTGTACGTCCCGGGACTTGACTCGACCAAGGAGGAATTGCATTATCTGTTCGGTGAGACAGGCCTAGCGCTGGGATACGCTGTCCTCTGCTTCAAGGGGCCTGGCCAGGGTCTGCTCCTGAAGAAGCATGGGTTACACCTGCGGCCGGACTTTGAAGTGGTTACAGGCTTGGCTCTGGACTATGTCGAGAAGCTATCTGTCTCGCGGCCAGAGCTTCAATTGGATCTGAACAGGATTGCCATAGCAGGAGCGGTCACGAGCGGATACTATGCTCTTCGCTCAGCGACGGACCGCCGTATCAAGGCCTGCATAGCGATAGATCCATTCTACAGTTTATGGGAACTAGCAACGTCTCGTGTGCCCAAGGTCTTCTTTGACTTGTGGGACAGTGGCTGGATCGCAGATTGGTTCGTTGACTGGTCTACAAACTTTCACGCCAACAATTCTTTCCCCGCACGATGGGAGACGACCACGGGAAAGGCCGGCATGGGCGTGGATACGCCGAGCGCCATGCTCCGACGGTTCAAGGAGTTTTCATTAGACAACTCTAAAGAGGGCAAAATCCTGGACAGGGTTCATTGCCTCGTACTCCTCACAGGTTCCAGTGCTGGCGGCGAAGTTTACTCTACAGCCGAAGCTGGGGCTCTCAAAATTTACAATGGGCTCTCCCAAGTAGCGGAGGCTGATAAAGAGACTTGGATCCCGGACAATGCATCTGACGGAGGGCTGACGGCACATGTCGGAGCTTGGCCGTTATTGGCACAAAAGTGTTTTGAGTTTCTGGATAAACATTTCGACGTGAAGCGGAATGAGGTTTAGTTTTAGGAGGCTGCCACGGATACTCAGGCGTCCTAAGTACAAGCAGGGTTGTCTGTCTCTTAGGTGGTAAGTTAGGTTGCAGTGATAGCGATCACAGTCGAACAGTTGTCAGCAAGCGTGAAGTCCTTAGACTCATTCAATACAGAACGCTTAAATTGAATCACACAAGATCTGGAAAATATCTTCTAGCTAGTGTAATGAGTTTCCGATATATATATCCGTTTCACATCTTCATTGATTCCCGCGGTTCGTTGCTCGACAAGTCTTAGGCGGTAGGGTATCATCACATCCGCGATTTCTGGATATAAAACATTTTGTTCGAGCTTTTCCAAGCCCCGAATTATGCATATGCGCAGACAATGATGTCAGAAGTCACTCCCAGAGGATACGAGAACATGCTCTTCGGGCTATTCGGGATCACAAATCGTGATGTAAGTCACTTTTCCAATCACGTCCAGCAGATTAATTGTTAACTTAAAACAGTCAAGTATCATCGGGCCCAATGTCGTGCAAGCAATCGTCAACGCGATGAACAATAACTGGACAGGCTTTCCGTTCCTCTTTGCCTTGTGCTTTGCGGCCAGCGTCGTCATCTGATTCATGGATGCCGAGAAGGGAAGAGAAAATGCTAGGAAGTACGCCGATGATCAAAAATTATTGAGAGTCGCGAAGGAGACTGGCCTAACCACCGAGCAAGTCCTGGATGGTGTAGCTACTGGTGAACTGGGTGTTGCGACTGGCAGTGGGAGTGATAGTATTGAACTCGTTGGAGTTACAGCCTCGGCGAAAGAAAAAGCTGACTAAAGGTTTCTCTCTCGTACTGCGAACATATACACATAAACGCATGATGAAGAGATACATAGACCTTCTCAAAACCGTACTTTAATTTCCTTCGTTCCAAGAATGTCAATTCATGTTGGTCTCAACCCTCCAAAAAGCGGCGGTCAAACCATCCAACCGTCGGCCGAACAACACCCCGGTCGCGAAACCCGCCCCGTTTCAGCTCATCCCATATACAACCTCATCTCACCCCAGTGCCGCTCACTCATCACAAAGATGAAATATATACTCACCGGCACATCGGGCTTCATCGGCTCTGAGATCCTCACTCACTGCCTCTCAAATCCACTCATCACATCCCTGCTCATCCTCTCCCGACGACCCCTCCCTGACATCGAATCCCGTGATCCAAGGATCAAGGTCCTTGTTCTAGATAATTTCCTCTCTTATCCTGAGTCTACTAAATCGGAACTCAGTGGTGTGAAAGCCGTTCTCTGGTAACTTTTCCCAAGTCCAATTCCTGTCGTTATTCTGATTGGAAACACAAGCTGATGGCAATTCTGCAGGACACTGGGCGGCTCAAACTCACGCCCCACACCAAAGGGAAAATGCGATGAAGTGGAAGTTCAGTATCCTTTAGCATTGGCGAGGGCGCTGATTGAAGCGAGCAAGAAGCCCGCGGAGCATGTGTGCCATGTTGTGAAGATCAGGTTTCTGTTCATTAGTGGGACGTTCTCTGTTCGTGACCAGAAGAAGTCTCTTTGGATGCTTGAGGAGGGTAGGAAAGCTAGGGTATGTAGTCACCTACAGATTATTGGCTGATTTGATGATTTACGTATTGATTACAATGTAGGGACTTGCAGAGACTAAATTATTTGAGCTGGCGGAGGAGAATTCGGATTTTGAGGCGGTGGTTGTTAAATGTGGGTATGTGCTAAAGAAGGATAGTGCTGTGCCAGAAGTGCTGGTGGGAGTAAGTAGAAATGCGATCAGGGTTGATGAGTTGGCTGTTGCAATGGTTGAGATTGCTGTAGGGGGGAGTGGGAGCAAGACGTTCGGAAACTCGGAGCTGAGGAGTATGGGGAAGCGATTATTGAAGGAACGAAAAGAGAGATAAATGATGAAATAAATTGATATTTCTAATAGGATGTTTTGGTTGGCAGAGTTAAGTCTACCTGGAACTCCTGGGGTATGTTAAATGCCGGAATCGAAACAAACGCTAGCAACCAGAAATAAACAATTCAAGGCAAACATTACTTCTACGCCCACTTCTTATGTTCCGAACTCATCCACAACCCATTTGCAAAATTGCTCCCAGTCTTCACTCCATTCTTGAATTCTCTTCGCGCGGATGCTGGTTCCGTCTGCACCAGCTGAGATATCATCAAACCACGTTTGTGTATCCTGGTTCTCAAACGCAGCCCACCGAACACTATTCTGAGCAAGGGATCCCTAATCATACTGTCAGGCTTCCATCCATACTCATTTGGGACGAACTTACCAATCCAGCCAGCCCTAGATTCTCCCAGCCCTGCAGCGCCTGCCAAAAATCATGCGTCATGCCAGACGTCCCTTGTCCCATCAACGCAGGATCATCGTTCGACAGACTTGCCGGAACACCCCTTGCCAACAACGCTGGCAATGGGTGGGACATGATCGAAGCTGTATACCTCAGTACTTCATTCGAGATTGGACAGCTCTCAATGAGGATTTTCCTCTCTTTCACCATGTCGATGAGAAGCGGGTGTTTGTAAAGCGAGACACCGTGTCCAATTCTTCTTGAGCCGAACAAGATCGCATCGAAGAGGTTTTGATCGGTGCTGTTGCCGTCTCCTACGCATTCTCCGGCGTGAAAGAAGAATGGGATATCAACTCCTTCTTTCGCACACTCTTCTTGGAACCAGATGATTTCTGGTGTGAGGTCATGGAGCGTTCGTCCCTCATCTTCAGGTCCGACGAGGTCGAAGCCAGCGACGAGATCAGGATATTGCTTCTTTGTTTCGATGCACAACTTCATATCTGCGCAGCGTTAGTCCTCGGTTTTCCGCACCTAAGAATAGCCATACCTTCAATGATGACCTCTTTATCAAAACTCCTCAGCGTATCCCAAATCAACCTCGCACCCCAAAAGCCCTTCCCTTCGTCACTGTTCATGAATTCTTTGATCTCCTCATCCATAACTCTTACCAGATCCATTCTCCTCTCGACTGGCATATCTTCCCCCTCGAGCCTGAAATTGCGACTCATCCCCCTCATCTCGACCCACTTGACCCCATCCTCCATTGCCGTCTGGAAGAACTTCCTAAGGAACTTCCTCGTAATAGGCTCATAAAACTCAATCGGCGCAATCGTCCTAAATGCACCCTTGAGCTTTCGCCAAATATCATCAACGCCCAGATGATGTGCCACATTGTCCTCTTGGGTAATGGTACATCTGCTCTTTAACCACTGCACAAACCCTTTTTCACCTCCATTGGGAAATTTCTCAGCCGCACTCCTCAAATTCACCCAAACTCCGCGCTCATACCCAGCGCTCCAAATCAGACTTCCATCATCACTTCCATTCCTCTGGAACAAAAGCTGAACATCCGCCTTCGCCCTAGACTCCTCACTAACCAGCCCCATCGAAGCAGAAATACAAACGCCCTGCGTCTCCATCGCAACCCCAATCACCCAATCCAAATCCACCATAGCTCCAAGATGGCAATGAAGCAGCGCACCCTTCGGCATCTTCAGACAGATCTTCCACAGATCCGTCTTCTCCATGTGCTGCTTCGCAAGATTGAAAATCATGCCTGGGAACAGCTCTTCCTTCTCGAGATCTGAGTGCTGGGTCGTTGACCAGATGGTCTCGAGTTCGTTGATGCGAATTTTGGATACGATTTCGCACGCTTTTTGGGCAGTGGGCGAGAGGCTTTGCCTGAATTCATGGTCTGTGTCATGTTAGTTTGAGGGATTATAGGTACAGGAGAGAAAGCTCACCACTTCGTTGAAGCTTCTCTTGCTTGATAAGAGCTTCTCGGCCTTCGAAGAATTTTTGGACGGACGGACTGGTTCCGTCTGGGATGGCCATTGATGATTTGCTGCAAGCTTTTCTGTTCCGAGGATTTTGAGAAGCTGGGTAGACAGAATTCTGAAGAGAAAAGGGAAATAGAAAGAGGGAATTAGCGGATCAAAGAGAAGATGGTACTGGGGAGATGAAAGGGGAGATATAGGATGGGAAAGGAGGCAGGTGGCTGGAGTTTTGCGTTGCGAATGTTTCGGTAAGCTGCAGAATTGAGATGAGTCAGTTCGGCCAAAAGTGGGGCTTCCGGAACATAGGTAGGCTATCTCTGGATTGAGGGCGTATAGTTTTGTAATCACTAAAGGCCTTAACTTCTACTAGGTATGGATAACGGAGTATCTATAGTTTTGGGTACGTGTAAACTCCTGTGAATTTGAGAGAGAAAACAATGTTATGCACGGGCGTTATTGGGGAGACTGGTGCAGTGTCAACCCCTGAAAATAAGCGAGATCCACAGTCAAGCGGTCCCCTTCTACAGTGTCTCGGGATGCGTAGACACAGTGGCCCTACTCCTCATTAATCCAGCTTAGAATTAGACAATGTATCTATTTCACCAAACCAGGGCCTTGAAAAACATTTTTCCTATGTCGAGTTATGCGAGGAGAGCAGATTTTGAACGTATAGTAACACATATACCTTCAGGAACGATTCAGAGGAAGCTTATGCAATATATTTGCGTGCGATGCGCTAACGTGTTTGAGTCCAAATTCACAGACGCTTAGTTCGACATAAGATGTCGCTGTCTTCAAATCTACACTATCGCAGCTTTTCGCCGGCCCGCTCAAGAGGCTTCCTATTATCTCGCTCAGACGCGCCAACCGCATACGCAAATTTTCCCTGGCGCGCGCAAGAAGCATAACCGACATAAGCAGCCACGCGTAAACTCTCTTTACTCAGATTTATTTGAGCTAGCATATCGCAGTACAATGCGATCTAAAGGTAGCTATATCGCAGTGTGCAGAATCCTACTTGCATGTGAAAGTGGCGAGACCTTAGATGCTAATTCATACAATAGAAGTCCAAATGAGGAAACTATCAGCAAGCTTGAGTCTGTGCATAATCAAGTTCTAAGGCCAGAAGCTATGTTTTCGGATATTGCTAAGATAATAAATAGTAAGAGCAAACTGATACACTAAGTTTAACCTCAAATTGACAGAGGAACATCCTAACACATCCCATCCCTAACAATAAGCTAACCAATCTTGAATGTAACAGCAGGTGCCGCAGTGATACCACCCGATTCCGGAGTTGTACATATACCAATTCCGTGGGGGACAACGGTCTTCGTGACAACCTCACTGGTAATGCTACTGACAGTGCTCCTGGGCAGCCTCACCGTGCTAGTCTTTGTCTTTATCGGCGAAATCGTGGTGCTGCCTTCAACATCCTTACATGCCGTGACTGGTTGAGGCTGGCTTGCGGTGCTGATAGTGGTTGTTGAAAACGCCGTGAAGGTGTCGGTGCTAGTCGTAAGTAATGTGGAGACAGTGGTGGAAGTGACAATCGTGACGTATGAAGCCGGTGTGTTTGCGCAACGAGGCATTTCGTAAGCAATCACTTGCGCTCTTTTGAGCGCTGCAGCTGCTTCCTCCCGAGGAGACCGGTGTATTTTGGCAGAGGTTGTTGCTGGTGGAATACAGCTGAGTGTTGTGGTGAACGTAGAAATGATAAGTTTGTTGATTGTACGAGCGACTGGAGTTGAAGTAGTCACAACTGTTGTCGTACTTGGCTTGGCTGTGTACGTTTGAGTTCCAGTGGTACAAGGCAGAGTAACCGTAGCAGCTGGGAGAACAGTTTCATCGATTTCAGTCGCTGTCTGCGTGATCGCTGGTGAATTTGTTAGTGAGCAGCACTTGGTCGTAGGATAGTTCAACGTACTTGTTTCTGCAGGAACAGTGCTTGTGAATGTCGTAGTAAGTCCAGTATAGAAGATTGATTGAGACTGAGCTATGGTGTAGGTGTTGATCTCTGCAATACCAAGGCCCTGAAAACTGTAGCCAACTTCAATCGGGGTGTCGGGCATGATTGTTGTCAACGCGACATTGTAGGTCTGTGTGACCACGTAGACATACAAAGAAGGGCCAAGAGTCATCGAATTGGGTGGTAAGGCCGTGGTGATACCAAAATCGAGGCCTTGATAAACGACGTATCCGCCAACCTCATAGTTGTCCTGGCATGGACAAAAGTAAAACATTGTTGCGAAATCTGAGGGATCTGTAGGGTCCACATAACAAACCAAGTTAGGCGATGGTCCTAGGAGCCCGATTGCATCCCCACACTCTGAAGTGGAACATGGAACCTGACCGTGTATGGTTGATGGCAGCCAAAGAACGATCAGTATTAAGGTATAAATGGAGATAAGAGGATACATTTTAGGTTCGACAAGAACGCCGTGAATGTACCAGTACACAGTTGTAGATTAGGCTTTTCGCGAATGAATCTCCGACAAAGGATATTTCAATATAGGATAATGGTTGGGGGAGAAAGGGAAGTGGTCATGGGAGTTGACTTAATTAAATAAAGCTTCAGGAAAATATCAGCAACATGCGTGGAGAGCAATGTTGGCATGCTTCATGCACATTTTCAGGACGCCACATATCCCTCAGGGAGCTGAGAGATGTTGTTTTCGTGGCGGACTGTTCTGGACCAGCATCAAAGTCGAGGACTTAGGCATCTTGTCTGCTAATTTCAATTTTGTAAAGTTATTTGGAAGCATCTTCAATTAGAAGGATGGGCATGCCGTGGCGGAAACACGAGCATGGCACAGCAGCCACAACGTTGGATTTTGTTATTGTGGCTGGCTGTGGTCCGAAATGAGTCTACTGCGCCTGTTGTGGCGTGTCAGACTCGCTATAATTAGGGTTGGAATATCAAGCCTTCCTACCCGAACAGCCAGCCAATGGACCTATGTAACCCAAAATCTCAACGTTTTGTGGGAAAAAGGCAACGCCGAGAGTGAAGGCGGTGAGTTCAGATTATTGTCATGCCATAGACTTGTGTAATCAAAATAATCTCATTTGTTCGCTTTGCAGTCGGCCGTGGCTCCGGAAGGAATGCACGTTACATCAGCGTGCGTGGACATCTGAGGGCAGCTGAGCAGACATCAATTGACAAGAATCTTCGCTGATGTCAGCGATACGAATAATACAGTAGCTGCCGGAGACTGATGATCCGACCGATGGAGATTGGCAAGGGAAGGCATCGCTGCATCTATATGCCACTAAGGCTTGAGATAGCTTAGAAAGTGCTAGGAGAGTAGTTGCATTATTCAATATAGCCACAAAAGTATTGAAGCTCTCACGTCTGGTGTCAGACAGGGTTGAAGGATGCTGGAGCCAGGAGTTGGTTCATCCGTATCTGAAAGTGCTGTCCAGAAATCGAATTGCAACTACGATTTGAAAGGAATAAAGTACACTGGAAGTAAATAGCTTAAACAGTAGTTGGACCCTAGTTTGAATTCAGTAAATCAAGACTTAACTCAACTTCCTACTACAGCAGTAAAAACTGCATCGCAGTTGCTACTGTTCAGGCCTTGCTGTTGACTGGGATTGCGCTTCGATGGGGGAACGGCTCATTCATTTGAGGCGAGAAGATGCACTTCTCTCTCGTTGAAACTCACCGATTTCCTTTGGATATAACTACTTCTAGAGAAAGCTTGAGTGTGTCACAGAGTCAAGTATTCCAAAGAATGACACTAGAGATTGAATTGATCCAAAATTGCAAGGTGAAGTGGCAGAAGTCGGGTGTAATTCTTGAGAGAAGTGCGTGATCAGGGCTATGACTACGAGACAAGAATGAATTATAGCACGCTTTGAGTAGGTTCGGGAAGAACAAATTTTTAAAGTCGATGGCGAGGGTGATCTGCTCTCAACGCCTTGAATTCACCTTCGCCATTGCATGGTTTTGCGGGTTAGCCAGCGTAGGCGAGAAGGTCTCTTTTTTATGAACCTCGTGGAAACAGATCTGAATCTTGACAACCTTCTTTCGACCAACCTACCTACCTCCCTCGTGTCCTCTAAAAGCAATGGGATAAGAAAGCAGTCGATATTGGTAAGAAGATATGCAACTAGCCTGAAGAGTTCCAAAACTCGGCGGCTCTGACCAAGGATCTTATGTCAAAGCACGGAGATGAGGTTGTAGAGAGAGGCAGCCCTGGGGATATATTTTCTACAAGATGAGAACGGAATACTTTGTTTTGATTATAGCTTTTCTATGGCGTATAATTATTTAATGGTAGTTATAGTTCATAATCCTTGGAGAATGTGGAACTAGATGAAGACCTACCAGAAATCTAGCAGCACCTCGAATATTCAGCTCTGTGGTGGCTGTAAGTTTATTGGGTTAGTCTTTATCTACCTTCTAATAAATTGAAAGCTAATAGAGGCTCGAGCACGCAGGTGGTGATGATGAGTGCGTACTTACAATAGACTAATAAGAACAAAAGAAGGCAAGAGTGAGGCTGAGTAAGGAGTGGAAGCGAACACAGTGGTCACCAACTGCTATGGATTGTAGTTAACAAGCCACACTTTGTGAATGAAAGCTTCATTACAGATGTTCCAAAGATACTGGAACAATAAGCCTGCTATAGTAGTAGGTGTCGAGAATCTGAATGTTCCAGGATTCGTGGAACACTCTATGGAGGTAAAATCATCAAAGGCAGTATGGTGATGTACGCAGAGCAATGGCTCGAGTTCTTACCTTAAAATTCACTCCGTCATCTCTGCTCTCGCTCTCAGTCAACGAGTCTCTACCAGATGCACGGCAAGTGTAAGATTGGGGCAGTGTCATCGACGTCTGCACGTATCCTGGGTTAATTGAGAAAATTTTATTCTCATCTGGGAGTTGATGATGTGATCTCATGGCAATTCTTGAGGTCATTCGATGCCGCTGGGCAGCGGTCTTAGCTTGCTGATTGTTAAGTGAGATCTTGTCGTCGCTTTCAGTACTGCTCATTCAGACCTAGGTCACAATTTCTGAATTTGAATAACTTGCTTCTTCTTCTTCTTCTTCTTCTCCTTCTTTTGATGTCTGGCAACTTATTATGCTGAGTGGCAAGTGCAGTTGGGAACTGAAGAGTATAGGTGGATAGAAGCTACCCGCATCTCTAGATCCGCGAAATCGCGACGCTATATTCGATTGTTCACTAGCGATTCGTAAACGACGTTATTTATGCCTTTATCAGCTCACGAAACCTTCCAGAATGGGAAGTGCGGGAGATAAATGATACTAAGCATGGTGCGGAGCGTGGAAGAAGTTGATGTTGATGACTACGTTGTTGACTAAGAGAGAGCACGTGTGCGGAGAAAGGAGGCATGGATAATGGGCGCCAATCTTCGATATTCAAATCGAGCTGCAAGTCTTCTTTCCAGATTTTCTAGATGTTCTAGAGTAGACTGCCATCAAGCAATCAACATTCTATTTGGCACTATCTAGTGGTGGGCTTTTGGGATATCAGTCAAGATACGAAGGACGCGGTCACAAGTTACTGGAATACAGCGCCCGAGCGCTATAAAGGCGCTATAGCATAAGCAGCCACTCGCTAAAGTGCCCTATATTTTTAGGCCTTAGCCCTGTAAGTGGCTGTTGCTGTGCCAGCGACGTCCCGCCAGGCCGCTAAAACCCGCTGGAACTTGGGGGCTCAAAGGCCTATAGATCCGCTAATTGACTTGCTGTAATTTGGGGCTTACAGGCTGGTAAATCGCTGAATACCCTGTATTCCAGGAACTTTTGACCGGGTCCTTCGTACCAGGATCGGGGAAGGTTCATCCGTTTTTAGCCTTGTGGCCTCCTTCATCTCGCTTTGGCGGGCGGCCGCTGCAGATCATGGCGGATAGAGTAGCTATTGGTTTGAAACACCAACAAATCCTTCTGGCGTTTCCCCTGATAGTGGCCCTAGCGAGTCAGCCGCACCTATCAGCATCCCATGCACAAGAACAGTTTCGTCCACTGACACGCTTCATCTGCCAGATGATCAGACCGCCACCACCCTGAAGGAGTAATTGAGTATGCAATTGCTGGGATAACAGGCACAAACGTTATTGCAATGCGGGTCTTGGACCTATGGGGGGCTACGCAGGCGGACGATAGATACCCCGTATTAGAGCGGCGGCTCTAGAAAGTTTGGAAGGCTGAGCGCCGAGCTTCCAACGACATCGTTCGTCGCCATTCACATTTAGTCTCTACCTGTTGATTTTTAAGTCCAAAAACCATGGCGAGGTTGAAATTTTCACTTTTGACTGGTTTCACAATGAACTGGCTTTCGCTGTTTTTGGCACTTCTTCCTCTAGCGGCAGGTAAGTCAACTTTTCTTAGATCTCGAGTATATTCGCCCGGATCTTTCGTACTACGACTAACTTGCGCGTCTCTCTGTCTTTAGGTCAATCTAATATATGCACTGAAGCTACCGTGACGATAAATTCCCAAGCCGACGCGACAGCACTCGCAAGTTGCTCGAAGATAGATGGCTCCGTCCTTGTAGGTTCGACAGCAGTCGGAAATATCGCAATCAACGGACCATCAGCGATTGCAGGCGATTTAAGCGTCCTCAATGCGACAGGAGTTACCCAACTGTCGTCCTCCACTATCCAGACCATCGGAGGAACGTTCAAGCTGCAATCAAATGCTGTCCTTGCCAGCATGGCGTTCGGTCTGCTCCAAAACGTTCACGTTATCAACTGGTCTAATCTGCCGAAACTAGGGGCTGCACCCTTTACTGGCCCGACTCTCACAGTTCAGATGATCTTTATCGCGAACACGAATATTGCAACTTTGCCTCTCTTTAACGACACTACACTTATGAGCACCATTGATATCAACAACAACCCAAAATTAACGGACATCTTTCTCAATTTCAACAACATTTCCACTAATGTGGTTTTGGATTCGAACGGGCCCTCAGCTCTCTGCCAGTTTCCACAGCTTACTTTGGCGGCAAATATGACGCTGAAAGGCTGCTCTCAGCTCGACATCCCTCTTCTCACCGTTGTCAACGGATCGCTGGGCCTCTACAATAACTCATTCACCACCTTCTCAGCACCGGAGTTGATATCCGTGGGTAATTCCGTCACAGGGGCAGGAACCTTTGCCTTTGATGGCAATACGGCGCTAAAGAACCTGTCTGCACCAGAACTGAAAACCGTGGGCGGAGCACTCCAAATTGATGGGAATAGTGATCTCAACACCATCAGTCTACCAGCCCTTGCGGATGTAGGTGGGGCGATCGATTTGATTGGGAGTTTCTCAACGTGAGTGCCGTGCTCGAAAAAGTGATCTTCCCATATTGATTTGTTTGAAACAGGCCGAGCTTCCCATCGCTAGCCAACGTCAGGGGTGGATTTTCTATTGAAAGCACAGGAGATGTAGATTGTTCTGAGTTCCAGAAAGAAGCGTCAAGCGGAATCGTCCAAGGCTCATTCGTCTGTAAATCGAAGGTACCAGAGGGAACGACGTCGACAAATCCACCAACTTCAAGCAGCAGTACCAGTGGAGGAAGCAGTTCCACTGGTCCTTCGACGCCAAATAATAACTCCCCATCCAGCTCAGGCAGCTCAGGTATTTCGACAGGTGCCAAGGCCGGGATTGGAGTTGCGATCCCATTGCTCGTTATCATCGTGGTCCTTGCTGTCTTTGCGTGGAGAAGGGGATATAATTCACTGTCACTTCAACGAAGCACAAAATCGGAGTCATCTGGCTCCCAATCGGCCGATCCTGCGGATCCGATAGAACCGGAACTACCACTAGGTGGCCATCATGAAAAGACAGAGTTACAGGCTGGGTTGGAAAGGCCGATTGAGCTGAGCGGAGAATCTTTGACGAATCCTGTACCACAAGCGCATGAGCTGTACTCGCCAGAAAGATATGAAGTCGATGGTAAGACTGTGCAAAAAGAATGATTATAACACACCTATTTATTCAATACATCGCAAATGATTCGGTGGTGGACCCAGTCCCGATTTTCACACTCAAATTGGGAAATCAGGTTTATAGAGAGGAAATGTACTCAGGTCCCGTTTAATAAGTTGCTCACAGATAACGGAGTCTGATTTATTCTCCTGGGGAGTGAGTAAGAGTAAGCGCACTTCTTTCCGTTTAGAGAAGAGTGTGGAATACGCCGTGGTCAGCGTTTCTAGTGAATTCTTGTTATTATTATTTGTTTCATTAGTCTTTCTAGCTGCCAGAAGCGCCATGTAAACGTACTATATCCAAGATTCCAGGCTATGGCTTACGTACTACGTGCCCATCTCAATGGCTCGGTATCCATGCCTATTCCCCTTGTTTCGTTTCTATAGTGTTATAGGGTTCTACACTATATTGTGCAGGCTAGCTCAGGGGGTGCTGAGAATACTCAGGCTCTGCTTAGGCTCTGACCACGTACGCTCACCCTCAACTCAGGTTAAAGCAGCAGCTGCTCAAGTCTAGAGATGAAGATAGAATGAGTAATGATGAGATTATAGTCTGACTTATGTGGCAGTTAAACTCTAATCCTCTAATCTTCGTTCTATATGCCTCAAAAGCAAGAGGTAGAGCAAGCATACAAGTGCAAAAATACGAGGTAAGAGAAGTGATAGTGGCGGGAAGGGCCAAACCTGATGGGTGCCAGAATGTCTTGGATTTTGGAAGGCGTTTTGCTGGCCGAAGTTGCTCTTACGTTTTTTCACTGATTTATCAGAAAAGCCCCCCAAAAATCCACCAATCAATATGCTACGGATCTTACCCGAACCGATCGCCTAGATTCTCCCCGGACGCCCCTAAACACCTGCAGGAGTCAGAAACCTGGGGGGCTGGCCTGTGTATATTTGGTGTATTTTCGGTTTAACTTTACATGAATAATATAGTTGTAATTAGGGGGAAATCTGCATAGAGAGTCGGTGTCGTATTTTCTAGAAGCATATCATGAATCCCACGAGATACAAGCATGAAAGAAACAGAGCTGTGATTATAATCTAGACTTGCGCGTTCTCCGCGTCTCTGGGAACCCCCTGCCATCGGTAGGCGAAGTTAATCGGAGATTCCCAGTAACTAGGATTCTCGTCAGCCATGGTGGCTAACTTTGTCTCTGAATGAACCAAAGATCACTGATTGCGCATGCCTTGTGGAGATGGGACCGCCATCGTCCGAGCACAGAAACAGACCTTCATTATTTAGCACGGGACTGTCCGGCCTGTCTTCTGGCATTGTATTCTCGGGATCCTGCCGAAACACCCATCGCACAACACCATTTCATACTCAGCTCGAGCTTGCTATAGATAGGTACGATCAACAAGCAAACTAGGTCCAGAACTAGTGTTAGCATCCACATGCTATATCGACATGCCGTCTTTCAAGACGACTCTACAGTGCAGGGGTCCGGTCAGTTGAGTAATCCTTTTTGGATGTTCGTTGTTAACAGCTAGACGTAACATAGGTTATTGATTCTCGTGCAACGACAATCTATGGGTTTATGGGCGCTTTCTATCCTCTCGCGGTTGCAGCATTTTCTCTACGTGTCTATACCAGATTGAGATTCAGCAGCCTTGGCAAAGACGATGTTGCTCTTCTCGTCGGCCTTGTAAGTGATCTTTTGCTTCTATTGCAGCTCAAATCCTAACATGATGTAGATCTTATACACGGGCTTGATAATTGCGACAGTATACAGTAAGCATTCTAATGCGCTGGCACGAGATATCCAACTAATAGGGGAGCAATTAAATTTGGACTGGGCCTGCATATCTGGGACGTTATTCCAACAGATGCAGTCAGCATGCAGAAGCAAATCATCACTCCTCCGCTTTCTTGAAAAGAAGCTAACACACAGTACTCAACAGTGCGGATTCTCTTCCCAAGTTCTATACCCTCCAGCGTTGGGCGCGGTGAAACTGTCAATCATCTTGTTCCTTCTTCGGGTCCTTCCAATCTTTCACACGTGGATCATACCTCTGTATTACTTTGCTGCATGGGTCACAACGGAAGAGGTCACTTTCACCGTAGGGCTATTTTTCCGGTGTCGCCCAATCAATTATTATATGGGAAAAAGCTGGGCAAGGGTCTTGTTTCAACCAGCCAGCCTTCTATTATGCCGATGTCTCCTGCAATATGGCAACGGACATTTGTTTATTGTCATTGCCATGGATCATTTTTCGCAGTATGGTATTTCCGTCGTTGGAACCTGGGGTGTGCTAAGTGTGAAATAGATCTGTCTGTCTCGAAGGCACGGAAGTACGGAGTTCGCTTGCTTTGTTTAGTGGGTATATTGTATGTTGCCTATCTTCTCTGTGGAATGCTTTTGGACAGCAGCTCACTTGGAATTCTCTTAAGCACCTTGATAGCCAGTACCGTCCGGAAACAGCTAAGCCCAGGAGGGAGTTTCTAGCAAAAGCTCAGCTCCTGAGGACAAGGAAGCTTCAATCACATGCTTACGATTGGAAGACTTCCAAGTGCCGGAACACTTCCGAATCCCGGAATAGCAGGATTATATCTTGGTTTTTCGTGGATAGGAAAAACAATTGTCTTCCAAATCTATGAAATGCTCGAAACTCAATTGAACTAGTGAAAAGTGATAGCCAATGAGATGAATACTATTTTGTTAGTCTGCTGTGGCGTCGATTCCCGCTTCGATTAGGAGGACAGACTGGTTTGCAAGCGCGAGATCGGTGGCAACTATGCCGCCGCCGGGCTCGGAGCTGATTACAATGTAGTCATATGTGTCTACTTCTTGGCTTGATTGCACCACGATTTAACGCTGTTTAGGAACAAATTTGGCAGTTGTATAGAGGCTTATTAACCAACTGTTCTTACATTCCTAAACTACTCTGAAGGAAGAAAAGGTTATTTTGGAGAGATGTCTAAGAGTCAGTAGAATAGCTTTTTAAAAAAAGCTATTCTGACCTTTGTAAATGATTCCATTGCTAAGTACGAAATCCCACCCACATACTCCGCAATAAGTATTACTCTAAAACATCGCATAAAAAAGATAAACGCTTTCTCCAAGTCTGTTCAGAACAGTCACATTTCTTCTAGTTGAGTCTCTGTTTCTTACAGCTTCTCGGCGGCTGCCTTTTTACTTGGAAATCCTTCTCTACTTGACAATCGTTCTCAGCCTTCCACTTGTCAAACCCAGGACACATACCATCCATCGGTTCCAATGGATCACCACGTGCAAGCGACAGAAAAGCAGCCATCTCATTCAACATCCATTTCGTAAATATCTCCTTCGGTTCTATGGCCCACTCTTCCCATCCCTCGAGAGGGAAATTGCGGCAAGCAGCTGTTAGCTCATTGAGAGAGTAGTCTCTAGCCGGGTTGTAGTTGATGCTAGCTGGATTCTCATATAGGAAGCCACATTGGTTAAAGAATTTAGGGTCGAACTGAGGCGGGTATGGATCAGGTGTCCTGGGCTGCGGCCTTTCTTCAAGGGGTAATTGCTGCTCATAAGCTAGGGCTTGGGTGACGGTACGTATTCTCCTTGGTTCACCGAAAAGATACTGTACATCGTACTTCCTCTTCTTTTCAGAGCTATCGAACCCGTAAGCGACTTCATCACGATCCTCAAATATCGAAGGGCCCCGCGGACGATATTTTGCCGCTGGCTGAGATTTGCCGACACGATCTGCGGGACTGGTTGGTAAATCAACATATTATATGCGAAATCCCCAGAAAACCCATTATTGTTGAACTCCGCAGCAATTCTTGGTCTCTTGCCGTAGTTCAGGTCCTCTGGTCTGTAGCATAGAAGATCGAACCCAAAAGCCAGACAAAAAGCATTAGTCATCACGAAGTTGCCGCAGTTGTACAAGTCTTTCTGCTGGCAGCAGTTTGGACTTTTATCCGTGGTCCTAAGTCGCCTTGACCACTGCCCGAAGATATTCCACTTCGTCTTGGGATCCATATAAAACAAGATATGTTGTAGAACTCGCATTGGGTAGGAAAACTTTCCGTCTACACTGTCCATGATAAAAGCGAACCGTTGTTGAGGAGCGAATCCTAGCAGGACGTAATGTGCCTGGGCTGCAATATATGGTATAAAGAGATAGTCATGGCTCTGGAAGCTTGTCCTAGTCATGTTCATAGCGTTTAGAAGACGGGCGACAGCTGCTGATTTACTCTCTGTACCGCTTGCGACCATTTGCTTAATCACCCTATCGCGTATTACAACACAGCTCGAACTGTCGTCTCTTATTGGCGCAGCTCCCGTTTGAGCAGCATCTTCCGCAAGTTGCTGATTCCTCGCAGCATTTCTAACTTGATTGACGTACGAGCAAACGAGTCGAATATAGTTATAGGTAACATTTTCGGAAAGAGCCGCAATGACGCGGCTAGGATTCGAGTCTGGGGGAAGTACAGGGTAACAAATAGTTGACATATCCTCCCATGTGATTTCAAATTTCGGCTGCGTAATATATGGTCTTTGCATGCTTGTAGAGTAATCCGCCACTGCTTCTGCTATTACTCTGTGTGCATTTTCGTACCATGTTTTGTGAGGTTCTGGTAAGGGGTCGAACTGTTTCCGTGAAATTACCAGCTGCAGACCCTTCGAAATTTCAGCTCGGTTGAGTACTAGACCCATTGTCGAAGTCTACTCGGGGAAGGCACAGAATTTGCGAGTGGCTGAGCGAGCGTTTGGCCAGAGGGCCTTTCTGACGATGTTGTTTAGTCTTAGACGTGCTACGGGGAGGGTTGAAGCTAGCACCGTTTTGAAATGACCAGAAGTGCTGACGGATTTCGATTTAAATAGTCAATTGTAAGTCCTTTGATTAGAGTTAGGTCTTCACAAATTACAAAGAGAAATTTTTCAAGAGGTTAGCAAATCCGCATGCGGAACGTGTTTAGAGACAAAGAGCTTTACTGGATCGGGTGAGGGAAATGTAGAGAACAATGAGGTTATATACTCTAGTCAATGTCTCAGCTGCACGCAATTGGGAATTTTCAATTCAAAAGCAGTAGAAGGTCCTCCCAACAAAGGTACCTTAGGTAGGTAGTTTGTGGAAAGTTGGTTAAGCGAGGTCGCTTAAGGGTGACCACTTAAAAAGTTAGCAAAACTATAATGGAACCCGGCCTTATCAAATCAGAGGGGGTTTTGCATCTACGATTACTCCAAGCACCTTATATTTTTGTAAAGGAAGTTTTAGGCGATATTTCTTCACGTTCGCTTCTAACGCGGTTAGTTAGCGTTGCTACTCTACTTTGGCGGTACATCCCCAGAGCGGAGGACTTTCCAGTAATGCCAGCTGAGCTAATCAAGGTTTCGCTCAAGCCGGTCTATTTCTTCTCGTGAAATCCAGCAATCGATGTTCCAGCAAGCACGTAAGTGGAAACTTCAGCACTGCTCCACCTTTCACGACACTGACTTTCCGATACAGACAAGAATTCAACAGGTCAATAGCAACCGCGGCAGAGCATGAGCAGGTGGTAGAGAAGAGTTCTTGTTGTTCCAATGAGATCGGAAAGAGTAAGTTGTGATTCCTAGAGACAAATGTGGCGTGTAAGGTTGCAGATTGATTATTGTTGCGAAACCCCGTTCAGTGGAACGTAAAGCACTTACTGGCTGCTTCTTCAAGTACCTAGATATCCAAACCAATCAATCCAGGCTATCCGAAGGGGAGACCTGGAAGTCATTTAAGATGCTTACTATGGATCAATGAAATTGTTTCAAATGGCCAGTACTCCTGGGACGACAGTATATTTTCATTCGGTGTCGATCTCGGCAAGGGATTACCAGAATCTGTCATCGCTAAGTGCCACTTGGACTCGGTCTCGGATTGTTGCATCGAGATATAGGTGAAATATGACTGGGAAAAGAATTATGGAGAAGATGACGACGACGGAGAAGGAGAAGATGAAGGGCATGTGGAAAACAGCGGAATCACTAGCCCCCAAAGCTCTGATTGGGTGTAGAGCGAGTGTTGCGAGTGGAAAATACATGGGAAGAGTTGCGATAAATTTGACTTGACTGTATCGCCATGGATTGAACTTGACGAGAGGTCAGATGCATATATTCAAGTCCAATTCTCGGATTCTGGAGACCATGATGAATGTGAAGATGAAGAAGGCGAGGACGACGGTTTCAAGATACCTGGAATGATAGATTTTACCTCCGATCTAGGTAAATAGCCGTGCGAATACCGTATAGTCAACGACAAAGTAGAACCTGAAGACGTCCGTCATTAATGTACGAGATTTTGTGAGCCAATATTTACTTCAGCAGAATGCTTCCCGCTGTATCCGTTCTATCCATCCCTTCGCCGTCCATAATCCCATGCACATAAGCTGGTCCAATAAGCTCATACAACTGTCTCCTTTCCTCTTCGTTCTCTTCGTTCCCCTTCTCCTTTTCTTGCTCATCTTCACCTACCCTCCGCACCAAAATCGGCAGCCCCATTCCATCGACCAATGCTACCTCATCCCCCACCTTCCCGCCCGCCGGAAACAACCCCATCATCCCTGCCTCTGTAACCCCAAAACACCGTCCTTTACACGTGGCAACCAAATGCGCAATCCATTCGGCCAGCCTTTTCCGCGTTTCCTTCTCCCGCAATCTCGCATACGGAATCTTCTTGTATGTCATCCCTATCAGCATCGCCGCACATCCCAGTTTCTCCTCTGGTGCGGGACGTACGGGTGAGGAGGGGAGAGTGAAATCAAATGTCGGATGGGATACGTCAGCAAGCAGGATACGCTCGAAGAGCAGGTCATGCGCTGATTGCGTTTGCGTGTCGATAGGGGTGGAAGGCGAGGGGCGCGAGAGCGAGAGCGCAGTTTGTGATAGTGCGGACCATTTGATCATTGTCACGGCAATGTACGCAATGTTTTCAGCCTGCCCCGCCAGATAATGACTTCCTACCCCGCCAAAGTTTACCTTGGGAAACTCCTCCCCAATGCTGTGTAGGCGATCGATAATCCCACCTTTTAATTCCAGAATGCCCTCTCCTTCATAAATTGTAAAGCTCGGTATAGAGTCGTTGGCTGCGGAGTAAATTGTGTGCGTAGACTGACTTACCATAGCTTGAGACATCTGGTGGAGCTTCTTGAGAGCAGCCCGTTGTTCTACCCGTTCACTAAAGGATATCTCGTCGTATGATTGCCAGTCCGCAACCGTTTCCAGGATTCCTTTCAATCTCGGATGTTGGAGAAGCTCGAGGGTCCCGTCGTGTGCTAGGAAGGAGTTACATGTAGGCTCAAGACTCCAGTCTGGGACCCAAGATGGGAGGTTTGGAAGTTGGGACTGATGAGTTGTTCCAGCATGGGAGAGACAGTCTAAACGTCGAGTTTGGGGACCGGAGGTGAGGAAGTGGGTGGCGGCGATGGTGAAGAATTTTGCCAGGCGGTGGCCGTAGTCGGGTGTGTTTTTGGGTGTCTTGTTGCCGAGTAGGTTTGCAGTGTCGAGCAAGGTGTTGAATTCTACATCGGAAGCAAGACCAGACATATTGAGTAAGGCATATATGCGGTCTTGAGTATTTGTTGCCTGGAAGCGGCAATTTGAGCGGAACATGCGAGTCAGGTAGAAGAGAAGGGAGAGATGGTTATCGGTGCTTGAGATTTGGTTGAGGCCATAGAGTTGGCGGGGTTGCATTGATCGGAAGTCTTCCATGATCCGGATATATTTGAGGTTGAGAGTGTTCAACTGGGATGACCCACGACCAGCGTTGCCAGTTAAAGCATAGATCTTGTCCATAGTTTCCAGGTCATTCTCAACGGCCATTGCAAATCGGGATAGCACAGTCCAATCGAGTTTTGCGTCCCCGTATTGGACGATCACTTTGCTGGACATAACCTCCTGGACAACCCATGATCGGTGGAACCAAGGATTCTGCAGTAATCTTCCAAAAGCCTCCCAAGCTGGGCGTGGGGCATCCATTGAGTACCCAGAAGTGAGAGGGCCCATTACATCACTCAATCTTGTCCGGATAAAGAGGCGTCTGACGAGACTCAAAGCGAGGGCCCCGTTCTCTTCTGGACCCAACCAAATTGTGACTTGTTTGGCATTTCTGTAGATGTCTGCCATGATGGAGATTTGCTCTCCTTTATCAGTGTCGTTATTCTGATCAATGCATATGGCGTCAATCCAGAAATACTTGTTCCGCCATGCGGATCGTAAACCTTTTAGTGCTGCGTGTGCTGAGGAAGTGGTTTTGGTTTCCTCACCGTTGAGAATGATGGTGGAGGTAAGTTCGGATGAGCCCCAGACGTAAGATATTGCTGTATATGGGGGAGCGGTGGTGAGGTTATGCCAAGCTAGGCGGCAATTAATATCAGCATCCGAAGCCAAAGACGGCTCGACCTCAAGCAGACGGAACCTCCGGCTTGGGATTGTGCTGAATAATGCGGCCGAAGAACCGATTCTTAGATAGGCTTTAATGGTTGATCCCATTTTCTGTGGAATTGTGCTGACAAAAGATCCAATATATAGTCCTGCCCCAACGAAGAGCGGCTTGGCGTATACGGTCAAACACCTGCTTAAATGCGAGATGTATTTCGGGCAAGGAGATTTATGCCACAAGACTTTTCCTCTGCGAAAACATCGAACGGCTATTATCAATAGGTAGTCCCTCTTCTTGCTAACAGCCTTGTCGACGTCGGCCAGTTTCCGGAACAGTCCAGTGCTTTGAAGCCTTTTGAATGCTTTTCCAGTAAAGCTCGCGAGGAGCGGCGCATTCCGGCCCACAATGACGATCAGGCCGATCACGATATATGCGAAATTTTTAACAAATATCTCAAGTGGCACTTGGAACGCAGTAAGCTTCAGGACCCTTAGACTGAATGCGGTCCAAGTCTCGTTGAGCTTCGCGACTCGCTCCTGTTCGAGGACTTCTTTCCCCTTGCTGACAAAGAAACCCGAATAGAGGCTCGCTGTCTCCCAATCCCCACTCAAAAATAGCCAGAATATCTGTGAAAGCCAAGGTCTCTCCACTTTGATACAGCTGAGGACCAATTCCGAAAGGGAGTGCCAGAATAAGGCTGGACAAAGAACCAGAATCAGAATGGCCAATTTCCGCATCTCGCTCCATTGTGTGAGCACTCGATGGATATCACAGGTCCTTTTAATATTTCCAAGGCCAAATCTCCATGCACGCAGCAGAAAGCTGATCAAAAGCAGTCCTCGGAAGAGTTTCGACTCCGGACTCGTAAGCTCCGACAGCAGCGGGCCAGCCTGATCCGAATCGACCTTCGGTTTGAGGCAGGCCGCAAACTGAGAGTAGAGTGTTATCACTAATACCATGATTCCGAAGTCAATGACGCCAGCGAAGAAGTAGATCGGAACAATTTCGTAGCTCCAGGCATAGAGATCCAAAGGGTCCGGGAAGTTCAAGACGCAAATGTGTAGGAATTGGTTGAACAGTGGGCTTCTAATGAGGTAGAAAGTGCTGTTATTTTGGGATGTGCTTATCTTGTCCGCCGCAGCTCCGAAGTAGTTGAGGAGCCCCATCTTGAGGTAGGTGATTGCATTGAGGATCAGCTGAATGAGCTAAAGAGACGTGTTATGCAGTTGTCCCCGCGCCGTGGCTGTTGTGGCTTAGCACGCTACTCCGTAAATAGATCGACCACGCTAAGCGAGTCCCCTATATATTTTCAAGAAAGGACCAGTACACAAGAGTGAAGAACGAGCTCTGCAAATTGGTCCAATACACCTCGCCAAAATGGGTATCTTAGAGAAAGAAAATGAGTCTCTACAAACCCGATCGAGAAGATAGCAGTTGCATCCGAGGCCTTGGTCATGCTAAATCAGCCATTTCATTACCTGATCCTTCGTGAAGTCTCGGTCCCAAAACTTCCTCCTACTCAATAGATTTAGAAATCTTACCGATACAAGATTACAGTTTGAATTTCTCGAAAAGCTAGAGGAGATATCGATTGTTAATAACTAAGGCAAAGTCTTAATATATTAAGATTTAGAAGTTAGTCTTAAGAGTAGTTATAAGAATCTAAGAGCCTTAGTAGAGAAAACTATAAAAGTACTAAGAAAATAATAAGTTATTACTTAAAGTTACTTTTAAGCTATATTACTCTACTAAAACTCTACCTTAGAAAATACTATGACTATAACCTTAACTATAAGAGGATTCTAATAAAAGAGAAAGGCTTAGCTTATTGTTTTTTCCCCTAATAGGATATCACTTCTAATAGTGACCTAAAATTGGTATTAGTTACTACTCTATGTATTATTCAACGCCTTATAATGCTATCTATTTTCTTTGCTATCCCAAAAATGTAAAAATCTCCATTATGAGAGATTTTGATCTAGCATAGTATCTATTGCTGAACGAGTTAATGTAATCGGCACATCGGTTAATCAATCCAAGCTCCTCGCCGAACTAACAGTACGGAACCCCTCCTTTTCCACCACCCCCTTCTCCACGCTCTGAGCACTCTCAATCTCAAGCTCGTGACCCTCAACATCACCTCTCACGATTTCTCCTCTCTCTTCCGGTCTAACATAATCCCTTACCTCTCTCCACTCACTCAAAGGAGCCATCACTGCTGGGGGACTCCAGAAACAAGCCGCCCAATACACCGCAAAACTGACGGCTAAGCCAATCGGATACGCAAAATAATATGCCTTGATGACTCCCGGCGGCGCACTCACTCCCATATTATTCAGGAACCCATAAAAATTCGGCGCAATCCCGACAACGTACGCGAGATACGCTCGCCAATTCCAGCCATGGAAATACCAGTACACACCAGTCTTACGGGAAGTGTATAGATCGTCGATTTCGAGGTAGCCGCGCGAGATGATGTAGTAATGACATAGCAAAACCCCGGTGATTGAAGACAGGAAGATTTGATAACTCGCAAGAAAAGAGATGAATATGCTTGCGGAGCCGAGGAGATACCATGGGTTGATTGCGAATGATATGACGGCACAGATGAAGAATCCTTTTCTGACGGTAAGGTATTTTGGGAAGAGGGCGGCGATGTCGTTCCCAGCTGGTAGCGAGTTCTCGAAGATCGATGAGAAGATGGCGCTGTAGGCGAAAGCGGCGGCGATGAAGAAGCAGCCTGCTCGCCGGGAGGACGTGTAAGAGGAGGTTTGAAGCATGTCGAGATAGGTCAGTGGGGACCAGATTACTTCGCCGTAGACAACTTGGCTGCTGCTCCCAACTAGGTTGCCAACTACCGCAACAAGAAACTGTCATATGTTAGTGTTGAATGTTCTGGTGCGGGCAGCGACAACGAACATTGGAAAGGGGAAAGCCAATCAGGTTGCCCAACAGGACATCGTTAGGCTTGGTAGCATATCGCTGAAAGTCTGCTGCGTTGGATGCAAATGTTGCACAGCTTGCGGCGCCGAGCAGAAGGAAACGGACGATTAGCCAAGCTTTCTCTGATCCATGAGCTGTTCCTGGTTGGCGAGCTACTTCACCGACGCCCCCAGCCAGTGATAATGCCCAGGCACACATGGCGATGGCTGAGACTATGAAGACAGCCAACTTTGCGTAGACAAGGCCTTTCATCTAGAAGACGTTAGAGAAGCTTTCAAGTCGTATATCTATAAAAGATACCTTTGGCACTGGGATAACCAGGAAGCAGCATGTCAAAATCCAAAATACTCCGAAGCCTATCATCCCACCAGAATCGAGAACTGATCCCGGTCCCATCACATTCTTGATAGTGGCAATTTTTGGAGTAAGCGCATGGAGCATGACATAGACACATTGACCACCCTGGACAGCATTCACACCGTTCCAAACAATGGCCATCACGGCGCGGTTGAAAGTCGGCCACCAGGCGCCGAAGACACCAAATGCAGCTCTGTTCAGGATTGGGTATCCACTGTCCGCCTGTCAATGCAATGTCCTTCCTAGAGTAATGAGGACTCACATGTGGTATTTAGCTCCTGCTCGCCCATTGAGCACGATGACAATGGCAATCAGAATTTGTCCACCAAATGAGCATCCGATTGATTCCCACATACTCAAACCCAATGCCTGCGCGCTGGAAGCAGCATACCAATTGGAGACCGTGGCGGCTAGGGATATCAGCATTGATTCAAGTTACTGAAGCCCTGAAACACTCACTTGCAGAGAACCAGAATGTCAGATAAGTCCACAGGTTCCATGTCCTGTCGGCCAATTTCAATGGTCGGATGTCATCGTTGTCCAGCCACATGTCTTCTCCATGGACATTTTCGGCACCTTTCGCCTGAAGATGAGGGGCTGGAATGCCCTCGCGAAATCGTCTGACGAGGCTGTTGGACATTTTAAAGGGGAAAAAATGCAGGCAAAGCGCACAGAAGCAGAATTGCTCCTCCTGTTGGGATAAAAAATTAAGATGGATCTAAAGACGGAGATGACCTCATATCCATGACCAAACGCAGAGCACAGTGGGACGTAAAGAAAGAGGGGGCGACGTGTGAATTTATGAAAAGAAAAGAAAGCCTGGTTTGAGGAGAATGGATTTGTTTCCGAGTACAGTGTGCTGCCCCTTATCGTAAGTGGGTACGAAGGGGTAGAGGCCAATTCAGAGTTGGCCTATCGTCCCCAAGACGGCAGAGTAACACCCCCAAAGAAAGCCAAGAGATACAGAATATGCATGAAGGGAGCGCGGCGCTAGCCACTGTAGTTCAGACAAGGATTCGGCAAGCCTTGTTGAAGCCATTGATTGGAGATGGGGGGCTGGAAGGTTCGAAGAAGGGCAGGGGAAGCGCTGATCTATTGCTAGAGAAACTTTACGCAACGGAGTACAACTTTTTTGGTCACGAAAAAAGGGACTGAAAGAGGCAGGTGACAAGATAAGCCACATCATCTTTAATGTTGAACAGCATGCACGTTGCATTGCACAAACGGCGGCTTGAAAGTGGGATACAGATCACGTGGAGCCGACGTCTAGTGCATGACTTGCATGAGCCAAGATCAACGGAGTTTGACCTATCTGATAAGAAACTCTTGTAGATACCACAGATTACGATTCTGGAAAACACCCATCGGCTGTCGGCGAGTACCGAGCCCATCGCCAGCCCGGGGAAGGACTCTAAGTACGATATCAGGACTTTGAGGGTCAGTAATGAAGCACCGGGGTAAGTCGGGTAAGCTACTGTGCACGCTAGGACTGGCCTGAGTTGAGTACGTGAAGCAAATCATCCAACATATATCAGCAGTGAGGCTGCTATAGAAGAATTTCGTCCTATCGTCGTTGTGAAAGAAACTGCATACTTCTTAGGATGGCGACCTCGACCACCACCGTAACAACTTCGAAGCTAGAGCTGCGCACAGCTTACGGGCCAGTCTTTCGAGATGTGCTGAATGTGCCACCTCGAGACTGTACAATTGAAGAGATTCCAATCATCGATTTGTCGCCTCTCTATTCCGCCAAATACGAAGGCCGGAAAACATTAGCGAAGGAGATCAGAGCAGCCGCTGTGAACACTGGATTCTTCTATATCAAGAATCATGGCATCGACGAGAAGACAATTGCCAATGCAAAGAAGCAGTTGTTGACGTAAGTGTCAGCGTACTTCACAGGCGTTCAAACTTATACTGAGATTGTAGCTTCTTTACTCAATCCTCCGAGGATAAAATGAAAGTCAGCCAGTCGTTCTCGAGGTATTTCAATGGGTATAAAGGGCCGAGAACGACGAATATCAGCCCCGGAGAGAGCGTGGATGTGAAAGAAAGTGTATGCAAATCTTCTCATCCGGATTGGTACAATGGTGCTCTGCTGACCAAATCCCCAGCTGGGATGGCGATATTCTCCACAGTATGATCCAGAGCCAAAACCTCTCGATGCCATCCCCGAGGAAGTAAAACCTTGGATTCGTGGTGAGGAGTTCGTTTGGGAAGGAACCTCTCATTTGCCCGGATTCAAAGACGAGGTCCTCGGATATTGGGCTTCCTGCTTGACACTGGCTCGGAAGCTCGTGAAGGTGTTTGCATTGAGCCTTGACCTCCCGGAAGATTACTTCGACAGCCGTACAACATATCCAGGAGCCGATGGAGTCTTCAACTACTATCCAACAACAACGGAAGAGGAAACAGTTAACAATGCCGTAGGTCTGGGAAGTCACACTGACTTGCAACTTTTCACACTGCTTTGGCAAGATATGACTGGCGGTCTTCAAGTCCTGAATAGAGAGGGACAATGGATCAAGGCCACTCCCGTGGAAGGAACGATCGTTGTCAACATTGGCGATTTCATGATGCGATTGTGCAATGATATGTACAAAAGTACTGTCCACAGAGTGTACAATCGATCGACTGTAGAACGAATCTCCATGCCGTTCTTCTTTGGTGGGTTCAAGAATAGAATGTGGGACGAGGTTGTTAACAATACCCAGGACTCAACTTCAACTGCGTGGAAGGTGTAGTTCCATCATGCACTTCTGAATCAAATCCTCCGAAGTACGAGCCAATTTCCTGTGGTGATTGTAAGCAGAATAAAAAATAAGCAGCTCCATTGAAAACTATTCTGACCATCGAACAGGGTGTCAGCTCCGCTTTAAGCTTGAGAACGATGAGATGGAAAAGAAAATCTCTGTGCATGATCAAGCACCCAGTGCTGTAATTGTGGCGGCATGAATGTAATCAGATTTGTCTTCTAAACCACCCACCCTTGATAACTATCCTGTACGGTGGTAGCTCCATAGTCTCTTCATACTGTCGTGCACATAGCTCTGCCTTTCGACGAGCATTGCTCGTAGGCCATGATAGCGCCAAACCCCCTGACACCCACTTACACCAGTTGAAGAGTGTGATGAATGATTATCGGCGTCCCAGAAAATTAATGCCATCATATGACTTTTTGAAGCAGCTCCAATAGATCGAAGAACGCCTCCCTTTCCATGTCTACTTTTTGTAATCCAAGTCCAACCACAACCGTCCTCGTTTCGTCGGGGTTTCTCGTAGCAATTACACTGGCGATCTGACTTGCATAGAGGTGACCCAGTGTCTCTCGTTGCTCACCACCTGCACCAAGAAGTGTCTTTGGGGTCAAATGTCCGAGAGGAAGCATGTCTTCGTTGTCTGAAGGCAGAGCGGTATCGAATGTGGTAGGAGAGGCGGAAGAGAGTGGTACTTGGATCTGCCGAAAACGTTAGAATAGCTTCAATATAGTGCCATGAAAGTTATACCCATTGCGATAAGCGACCCTCTTGAGATATTGTGATCAGGATCTTGTCTCCGAAATAAACAGACGACACGTCCGTTGGTGTCCCGTTGACAAGCCCAGCTGCCTGTTTGGACGGCGCTGGGAACCGGGTAGATTTTACACCGTCATCGATTCCCAGATCTTGTAGACCAGCAGGAAGTGCTGGGGTTGACATCTTGATGGGCGAAGTTGTGTTGTCAAAGAAGAGGATGGTCGCGAGGCTGCAGTCTCGCCTCGTCGAATGACTTCACCGCCTTTTTCTGCCAGAAAAAAGTTCCCCTCACAAATCTTGAAGCAACAAGAAATCAACAGATGATTTGATGCAACCCCAAGATGCCCAAATTCGTCCCCCGGCAGCGAAAACACAAGGTTATCGCACGGTCAAAGCAACATGCCGGCCATTCCGAGCCCGCGGTCGATTCCAATGCAGTGGAGCACATCCCCGCCGCGAAGGCTGAAATCGACGAGAAGAAGAGCCGGATGAAGGAAGAGCTGAGAAAAGAGGGCACCAAGATTAGTGGGAAGAAGGCGAAACGATTGGAGAAATATATCGAACTGAAACTGAAGAAAGACGAGAATCGGGAGCTCATATCACGACTCGCAAATGCAAAAACGGATACCAGTCTATACCAGAGTAGCAGGAAATTGGGGCAAGGAAGGGAAACGAAGAAGGAGAGGCTCAGCAGAGCTTTGAAAGATAGACAGGCTGGAATCGATATCGATGGCGAAAATGACGAGGTGTTGTTCGAGAAGCGCACAGTCAGAGAGGTCGAGGACGAGAGCTCGGAGGATGAGGCAAGGCCACAAGCTGGTCAGGGACTCTTCAAGTCTCCAATCACTGTCCCAATTGCGGCAAAGCCAGCTGTCGTTAGCCTCGGCGCAGGCTTAAAGAGACCATTAGACGTCGACGAAGAAGGTAAACCTGTTTTGAAAAAACGCAAACGTCGAGGAGGTGTCAACTCCAAATTGTCCTTCAAACACGAGGCACCAAAAGAGCCAGAGTGGACAGGCTTCAGTTCTGCTTCAGAGATGGATAGCAACACAGACGAGGAGGTGTCAGTGCAAGGTTATGATGACATTTCCGATGCTTCAGACGAGGAACGACTCGAGACAACTTCACCGTCAGAAGACGAGTCTGAACAGGAGGACAACACCGGTGAAAGTGAGGAAAGTGACGAAGAGGGCCTTTCATCTCCCATGAAAGAGAGGTCGTCCGCTTTCAAAGAATGGGCAACTCAGCAGTTGAATGAAGCTCTTGGGTATCAACCATCCTCGAATATTGCCAATGCAACAGAAACCCAGAGGGTTGCAGGGTTTAAACCCAGAGCCCCAGAACAGGACCCCTTACCGCAAGAATTGCAACCCACAACAAATACCACACGAAAAGCATTCAGTGTTTCCGTATCAAGGACATCTGAAATACAGGAAGTGCGATTGAAGCTGCCCGTTGTTGCAGAAGAACAGAAAATCATGGAAGCGGTGCACAACAATAATCTGGTGGTTGTTTATGGTGCTACTGGATCTGGGAAGACAACGCAGGTTCCACAATTCTTATTTGAGGCTGGCTACGGCTCACCCAATTCTCCCACACCTGGGATGATTGGAGTTACTCAACCTCGAAGAGTTGCTGCCGTCAGTATGGCTAAACGAGTTGGAGACGAGATGGGTGATCATGGGAAACGAGTCGCATACCAAATCCGCTTTGAAGGCACTGTCGGTACCCAGACTGCCATCAAGTTCATGACGGACGGCGTGCTTCTTCGTGAAGTAGCTCAAGACATTGCTCTACGGAAGTACTCGGCTATTATTATTGATGAGGCCCACGAAAGAAGTGTGAATACCGATATTCTGATTGGAATGTTGAGCCGAGTAGTCAAATTAAGAGAAGAAATGGCCACAGAAGACCCCTCTGTCAAACCGCTGAAGCTCATAATCATGTCAGCAACATTACGAATTACGGATTTTACCCAAAATACCACGCTATTTTCTACGCCTCCTCCAGTGCTTCAAGCTGAAGGCAGACAGTATCCAGTCACAGTTCATTTCGCCCGAAAGACACATCACGATTATGTTGAGGAAGCATTCCGGAAGATCAGCAAAGGACACAAAAAATTGCCTCCTGGTGGCTTCCTTGTTTTCCTGACTGGCCAGAATGAGATAACTCAGCTGAGCAAGCGGTTGAGGGATGCTTTTCGGATTGGACAAGCTGCAACAGGTCCATCAGTCAGGATTTCTGGAAACGATGCGCCAATTGAGACTGAAGATATTGATTTCGGGGATACGATTGACGATAATAACGACGATTACGATGATGAAGATGAGGTTGATATTAATCTAGATGATGCCGATTTTGATGTAGGAGAAGAGGCAGACACTGGTCCTACAAAGATGCATGTACTGCCTCTATATTCGCTCCTACCAACGCGAGAACAGTTGAAAGTGTTCGAGCCTCCTCCCGATGGATCGCGCCTGGTCATCCTGGCCACTAATGTTGCCGAAACTAGTCTTACAATTCCGGGTATTCGGTATGTGTTTGATTGTGGAAGATCGAAAGAGCGCAAATATGATCGAACAACTGGTGTGCAGAGCTTTGAGGTTGGCTGGATCAGCAAAGCAAGTGCTAGTCAACGAGCAGGTCGTGCTGGCCGTACTGGACCTGGTCACTGCTACAGGCTGTACTCGTCCGCTGTGTACGAGCGCGATTTCCCAGAGTTTGCGGAGCCAGAAATATTAAGGATGCCAATCGAGGGTGTGGTATTGCAATTGAAGGCTATGAACCTTCAGCATGTGGTGAACTTCCCATTCCCCACCCCGCCAGACCGACAAAGTCTCGCAAGCTCCGAGAAGCTTCTCACATATCTGTCTGCAATATCACCCACTGGACAGATTACATCAACTGGAGTTACGATGTCAATCTTCCCTCTCTCGCCCCGCTTTGCCCGGATACTGCTGGTGGGCCATTTATACGACTGCCTCCCATATACCATTGCTCTCGTAGCTGGTCTTTCTGCTGCAGATATTTTCATTCCAGAAAATCAAGTCATCCCGGCCGCTGTACCAAAAGAAGAAGATGAATACTTGACAAACGCAGAACGCGTGGAGGAGGATCTCCGTCAAGGGATCAGACGAAAGTTCAATAAAGTTCAAAAGGACTTCTGCTTCCTTGACGACAAATCCGACGCTATAAAACTGCTTCAGGTGGTTGGCGAATTCGCCCACGAACCTACTGAGGCGTGGTGCCAAGCTCATTACGTCCGATTCAAAGTCTTGAAAGAGATCTTGCAGCTTCGAAGACAAATCACAGATCTTCTCCGCACAAATATCACGGCCTTCGCTGGCCTGAAATACCAAGAAAAACTTGATCCGCCGTCAGCGAAACAGGTCAAAGCCTTGAAGCAAATGGCAGCGGCTGGCTTCATCGACCACATTGCCATTCGAGCCGACCTGTCGCCCAACCCACCAGAGACCAGAAGAAAGCCCACTCGAGCTATCGACGTGCCATACCTCACCCTCTTTCCATCGCACATCAAGCGAGACGATGACGACAAAGCAGTGTATATCCATCCATCTTCACCTCTGGCGCACATCAGCCCACAAGAATGCCCGGAGTATATCGTATACTCGTATCTCCAGCGAGCAACGCCCGCAGCTGCCACACCAGAGAAGATCCCAAAGACGAGGATGCATGCTCTGACAGACATTACTGGCGGCCAACTCGCCGCGTTAGCAAAGGGAACGCCATTGTTGCATTACGGCAAGCCCATCAAGGAAGTGATGCCGAAGACAAAGGGCGAAGGTGATGCAAAAGTCAGAGAGTGCTGGGTGATACCGTACCTGAGAGCGGAAGGTACAGGTGGGATAGGATGGCCGCTGCCGGCGAGGAAGGTTACGCAGAAGAAGATACCCGGACGAGGATGGGTTGTTGAATGAATCAATCACGAGTCCAGAAATGATATCAAATTCCAGCAACAGTATAGGGTTACGATCCCTTCACATTTCCCTGTTGACACCCCACTTCTGTCGTGATCCCGAGGTGAGTGTTCCGAACTTTGTCTGCCCTCAACCCCACCTTAGTTTTCGTCGGATCTCCGTCCGAATTTTGTGCCCCTCCAAAATTCACAGATTAAGGTTACAATTTTACAAATCTCATTTCCTTGTCTTCATTAAACTTGGACTTCATACCGAGGTCGAATTTCTTAGATCTATTACATTTCTTTTCCAAAAGCTAGATTTTCAATTGAAGCCATGACGCTCTTCCCAGGCGTCGCCCTAATAACAGGTGCCGCATCAGGTACTCCCCCCCTCCTCCCCTTGCTCCTTCCATTCTGACCACCCTAGGAATCGGGCGCGCGACCTCCATATCTTTCGCGCTCGAAGGTTGCCGGCAAATCGCAATCTCCGACATCAACCTAAATGGTCTTCATGAAACGGCAAAATACATGAAGGAAGTGTCATCTGAAATTGACATTCTGGTGCAGCAGGTCGATATGCAGGAGGAGGTGCAGATTGAATATATGGTGCAGGCGGCTATGAAGAGGTTTGGGAGGGTGGATTATGCTGTTAATTGTGCTGGTTTGTTTTCTGTTTTCACTTCATTTCCCAATTTTCCACTTTCCTGTTCTGTTGGCTTAGGTCATTGTTTTGAAGGAGGATTGAGGAGAGAGATGGAGGAGCAGGAAATTGAGGGGACACAACTGACGGAAAAACAGGAGTTGGAGGAACAAGAGAACGCTCAACAGATCTCACCGCCAAACAATTCGATTTCGTAACTAACATCAACTACCGCGGTGTTTGGCTCTCTTCTCGCGCTGAACTAGCGCAGATGTTGAAGCAGGAGCCGTTACCGACGCATGATGGGAGACCCGGGAGTAGAGGCGCGATTGTGAATATTGCGAGCCAGTTGGGGATTGTATCGACTTATAGCGCTCGTGAGTTGATGTTTTGATTCGATGAGACGTCGGGCAAGAGGGGAGACAGGAGGCTGATGGAAAAATAGCGGCATATTGCGCGGCGAAGGCGGCGGTTATTTCTATGACGAGGAGTGATGCTATAGATGTGAGACTCCAAAAGAGGTGAATGGGTAAGGCTAATAGTTGCAGTACTCGAAGGAGAATATCAGGATTAATTGTGTGTGTCCGGGGATCATTGAGTAAGTACCAGCGCACCAAAATCACTTGTATATTGTATTGATAGACGTAAGTACACCAATGACCCAAGGAGACTCGGGCTTCACGAAAGCATTGGAAACTTCCATCGCCATAGCGCCCATGAATAGGAGAGGAACACCACAGGAGGTTGCAGATGCATGTTTGTTTCTCTGCAGTAGCAAAGCGTCGTTTGTGCAGGGGCATGCTATGGTAAAGTTGCCCGTCACTTGACAGAACAATTATACTGAACTTTGCAGGTCGTTGACGGAGGATATATTATTAATTGAGATGGAAAGTTTTGAATACTGGATGAGTATAGACCAGGTTTGGGGTTCAGATCATTGGGCTTCCTTGAAAAAGATTATCCAGTTGTTTCAGAAGACGAGGAGAGAAAGTATTGCGATGAGCTAGGCAGGAATATTTGAAGTATAGATGCGATGTGCAACAAGATTACAGAGGAAGAGTGAGTAGTTGAAGGATGAAGTAGAGGACACAACTTAGAGGCGGGTAAAGCTCTGAGATCGAAATGTTTGAGATGTAGAAGTGGGAAAATGATCTAGTCTCCTATCACTCTGTAATTAGATGCTGAGCCTTTGCTCTTCTTCTAAAGTCACAAAGTCCAATGTTTGGGTTTTCAGTAATGGAGGGGTATATCCATGGAAATGCACCAGACCCCGAACGCCATTTCATGCGACAGTCCCTAAGCCCAGGAGACTTTTCCACTATCATGCAGCACTACTTCCACCGCCAGAAACCAACGCCTTGCTCTTCCTGCGCTTCGGTTTTGGTGGCCCTCCTGTTCCTGGTGTCTTTGGGCTCTCTTTACTCTTGCTTCCCTTCCTGGCAGGCGGAATATCCGTCTTCAATGCTGGCGGCGTTGGCGTGGCTTTACTTGCTAATGACAGAGGTCCTTTGGCTCCTGCTGCTGGAACTGCAAGTTTACCTGCTTCCTTTCTTCCTGTTGACGAGAGATGGAACTCTCCCGGCTGGCCAGTGATTGGGTTCTCGTCCATATATTCGTCGCCATACTTCAAAGTTATGTCTAGAGTGTGTTCGAGGAGTCGACTGCTAAGATACGTGCTGTTGTTTGACGTTGTGATTGATTTTTTGGACTGCAATGAGTCGGGAAGAGGGGTGTTCTCTTTGCTGGTTTGCCCAAGCTGTGATTCGGCGGATTTGAGGCGACTAGTAGTGGTTGGGGGAATGTAAGTGTGGCCTAGTGCGGGGCTGAAGTCTGGAAGGGCTGCTGCCGTGCTGATGAATTTGTTTAACGAGGAGAGGACAGACAGCTTGGATTGTTAGCTTACAACCAGATTTTGTCGCAAACTGGGGTGTTACCATTCCGCTTCCCAGAACATCTGCCGCGGTCGGAGCCATATATATATTCTCTCCAACGACAAAGTATGTGGCATGGACAATAATCTCGTCGTCTTCCGATGGCCTCTTCCTCCTCGTCTGTTTCCTAATCACCCAGACTCCCGTGCCTGTACCAGGTGCCATTTCTGCAGGTTCTTGTGCCACAATAAACTCCAAGCCATTCATCGTCCTCAAGCGGCCTTCAAAAGCTTCTCGTGTCTGAATTATCGGGAGCATGTTCTGGTTGAACATTGCTTGGGACGTGAGGATCGCGTTATTTGATGTAGGATCATAGAAGGGCGAATTGGCGAAATAGAATAGAACGGAATTCGAATGTATGCCCTGCATTGACGCCGCTATGGGAGGTGACCGCCATTGGATCTCGTCGAGCGGAGGTTCTTGTGAAGCCATTGCGAGTGGAGACTAGTGAAAGGAGCTGCGACTGGGAGGACAAGGCTGCAGATTGATGGCCAGATCATACAGAAATTGGGGAAGTACAGCTCGAGGAGCCGCTGCTGGAGGGTAGTAGAAAGTCTCGCACTCGATAGTAACGTAGGCTCAGAGGCTGAATTTATGACGAGGTTCAAACAAGCTGGGTGTCGAGGCGGAATTAAGGTTGATGAAGAATGCGCTAAATGCGGCCGCTAGGCGACGCTAATGACTCGCTGCGCAGCCTTGGCAGCCCCTGCTCCGGCCCCTCGCTTTCCAAATTTCCTCAAATCCACCAGTATCACGACGTCTACGACTGAACAACTACATCTTGCAGGGAGATTTTCCATTCCAGCCCATGATCTGACTTACTGCGTCTACTGTCTTCTCCTTGCCTCAACGATGGATTTGCTCTCCTCAATCCGCAAAGAAGGCTCGCGCGGTGGCGTCAACTTCTCTTGGGATGACGTCCAGACCTCTCAGCACCGCGAGAATTACCTCGGACACTCTCTGATGGCACCCGTCGGGCGATGGCAGAAAGGAAAAGATTTGAGTTGGTACGCAAAAGCGGACGACAAAGACTTAAAGGACGGCGAGACAGCTGAAGAGAAAAAAGCACGCGAGAGGAAGGAGGAGATCAGAAAGATCAAGGAGGCAGAGGAGGATGCCCTTGCTAGAGCATTGGGACTGCCTGTTGCAGATAGAAATGTTAGCGGCAGCAATGCGATCACGGTTGGGGAGGTCAACAGAGTCGTGAAAGAGGCTGGAGTGGGCGAGGATGATGGAGTCGAAGATATTGGAAAAGGGAAGGGATTTGGAGATTTCGTTGGCAAGATTGCGGCAGGTGAAGCCTTGGAAGACACCAAGGATCCCGAGAAGGGTGGACTTATCAGAAACGGCCGAGAAAGGGATCGGAAGAAGGCAGAGGACAGGACCAGAAGTCGCAGTCGGGAAAGAAGACACAGACGACACCGGGACCGCTCCAGGAGTGGAGAGAGACGAAGGCACCGGTCAAGAAGCGGAGATAGACATAGGCACCGACGAGGACGCGAGGATCGTGAAGAGAGGAGGGCTAGTAGTCGCAGTGGCGAGAGAAAAGACCGGAGATATCGAAGCAGAAGTCCGGACAGGCATAGAGGAAGAACAGACCATGGGGTAGATCGTGGAGTACGTGGGGGCTATTCTGATAGACCTCGGAGAAGTCGTTCCCCTGATGTTCGGGATCGACGAGAACGAAGGGAGAGGGATCCCGAAAGACATCGATGACTTTCGTCCACAGATTTGGGGCTTAGCGATGGCGTTTTGGCAGTGTAACCTACGAAAATAAATTTATTTGCCTTGATCATTTACTTTGCTTCTGAATTGTTGAAAAGAATAAATTTCTGCGTGATTCCGTATATTTTGGGACCGAGATGAGGCGCTGTCCGTTTCGTGTCACTCGGCTGCAATGACGATGTCTTCTTAACTCCGAGTCGACCTAGTTCCTCTTTACAAAATACATCTACGCGGCCTAGCTGCTGCCTCCATCTTCCCCAATCATCTCCTAGTATTTCATTTCTTCTGCAGGCTCGGAAGCGTACCTGCATCCTTTCTTCTAGGAAAATCGAGCGCCGTCTCTTTCTCGCCCCCCGAAACAATCCGCGCTATCTCGTAGCCTTCCTCAGCCTTCCCACGAAGTATCCCCTTTCTTCTCGAGATCCTCGAAACCGACAACAAAGACCACTAAAGCCTCTGTCGACTCCCTACATCTATCCAAATGCGATAATTTCCCCCATATACAAGACAAGTGCGGTTGGATATTGGAGCGAGGTCGTCTAACGATCCTGTTGCCACATAATCATGGACTTCACAAAGCTCAGAGCTGCGGCTCTGAAGGACGGCGACGACGAAGAAGCTGTTACGGTCAATACCCGAGCCCTGATAGACAAGGTCCTTGCAAGATACAGCGGAGAATGGACCACGCTGCGAGAACTGTTGCAGAATGCTGCGGACGCCCAGGCCTCAACAGTCATCATCAAATTCGAGACTCTGCCTTCAGCTCAGGTGCCTCTTTCGAACACGACCGACAAGGCGGAGGTCCTGAAGCATGTTCTCCTGCACCATACGTTAAGGCGACTGCTAGTTACGAATGATGGGCAACCGTTCGGCGTCAACGACTGGTCCCGGCTGAAGAGAATAGCTGAGGGCAATCCGGACGAGACAAAGATTGGTGCTTTCGGTGTGGGATTCTACAGTGTGTTTGCAGATTGCGAGGAGCCTTTCGTAAGCTCGGGGAATGAAGCTATGGCATTTTATTGGAAAGGCAACTCGTTGTTCACCAGAAGACTACAGCTGCCTGCGGCGGAGGGCAATCCAAATACCAGCTTCGTCCTCGACTACCGAAATACTACCACGCCTATGCCGAACCTGTTGTCCATATGCCAGTTCTTAGCCACCAGTTTGACGTTTGTTGCTCTGCAGAACATCGAGTTGTGGGTTGATGACTGGCAAATACTGTCCTTGAAAAAGAAAGCTGCCCCGAGCTTGGAGGTTCCAATAGCCAGAGATGTGGAGACCAAAACGAAGGAGGGTTTGATGAAAGTAAACAGCATGGAACGGGAAAGTGTGCAAATGGATGCTACTTTCATGAACGTTGTGGGTTGGAAGCCATCAATCCAAGCTGCACCAAAGCCAGGTAGCTACGACAACGCCTACGGGACCAATTCTGCTGATGTACCTTCTCTACGCTCCTTTTTCTCGCGGTTGACAGCAAGTACAAGCCATGCTCAGCTGAAGACGAAGGCAATGAGAGACGAGAAGGCGCTTCAAGATATCGTTCTTGAAAATCTTACTAGTACGACCACTGCAAATGTATTCCTGCGGGTAACCACTGCCGTTGTGAAGACTCACATAAATGCCAACTTCGCCGCAGAGCTTGAGAGAGCTACGAAGAAACCACCTCCAAAGACTACCAAACTTGCTATTCTCACGGCATCATATGATGAGATAGCAGCATCTGCAAAAGAGAATCCAGTGGCTAAAGGAGTCGATATTTTTGCTTCTGTCCTTCCTGGCAAGAAGCCAGGTGGACGAGTATTTATTGGCTTCCCTACCCACCAAACGACAGGAGCTGGCATGCATCTCTCTGCGCCTTCAGTTATCCCGACCGTTGAGCGAGAATCAATAGATCTAAATGCCAGATGGGTCAGAACCTGGAACCATGAAATGCTTCGGGTTGCCGGTATCATGGCCAGACTGGCATTTGCAAACGAGATGGCTGATCTTTCCACGAAGATCAAGCGTGCTACAGAACAGAATGGCCATGGCACCAAGGTCACCAAGGACGAAATTGCCCAATTCATGCCCGAAGCGCTTCATACATTGAAGACTTTCACATTTGGAGAGTCGACCCCCAGTTCTCAGGTATCGCAGATCATTGAGGAAGCATTCTGGACCGCCTACAAGAAACCATCGATTGAGATCTACAGCACCAGAGGTGTTCTCCCTACGACAAAAGTTCGATTGGCTACGGAAGATCTTAGTGGCTTCGTGGAGGGTATTCCTGTCGTGCCTGATGATTTGGTCGATGTCAGCTTTGTGAGTAAGCTGAAAGAGTTTGGGCTCATCACTGAAATTACCATCGGAGATGTGAAGCAAGAGCTCGAGGCAAAGGCCTTGACAAGAGACCAACTTATTCAATTCATTGGCTGGGCAGGTCGCAAAGCTATCACTGGAGATATTGATGGCCCCACGATCAACTCCCTCATGGATGTTGCGGTTGCCTTGACTGGTGAGGTTGAAGGCTCTGGAGACATCATCACACTGGGTAGCATCAAGAACTACCTCAGTGTTAGCAAGATTCCCGCAGAAGTTCCGATCCCACCCACGACAATCCCCTTTCAGTTCACTCGATTGTCCTCCGTTAATGAACTACAGGCTCTTGGATGGGAACCTCTCGAAATTGTGCCCTGGCTACGATTTCTGATTGAGACCAATGCCAACCGGCCCGTTCTACAGAGCCTCAATAGTGTTCCCTTCGCTGCTCAAGTGCTTCTAATACTATCGAGATCTTGGGACGGACTTAGCCAGAGCTCCAAGGCCACGGTCGTTAATCTCCTTCAACCCATCGCTGTCGTGCCTACAAAGTCCGGAATGAAGAAACCAGGAGAGGCTTTCTTCGCAAGCGTCAAGCTTTTCGATGATCTCCCTACTGTCACCTCATGTCCTGGAGTAAAGGAGAAATTCCTTGCTGCCATCGGCGTGAGAAAGACAGTGGATTTGGAGACCATTTTCAGTCGCCTGCTCTCACCTACAGGAGAAGCCAAGCAAGGCGAAAGGCCTACAAACAGCCGGCATATGGAATTGATCAAGTATTTGGCCTCGGTTCGCGACGATATTCCGCCGGAAGATCTCAAAAGATTAAAAGCCACACCGATCTGCCCAGCCGAAGCTGGACCTAAGGGCATGGAGGGAACGCAAGGGAGTGCCAGAATGTACAAAATATCCGAATTATTCGAACCAAAGGATGCGCTGAGAAATTTGGGATTGCCAATACTCCAATGGGCTGGTCCACCTGGTAGCTACAGACCGGGGAGTGTGGAGGGTAGATTTTTGACGTTTCTTGGCATCAGAGCATTCCCATCCGTCCCAGAACTCATCGATATGATGTCATCTGAGGACCCTGCGCTGAGAGAAAAGTCTATGATTTACTTCATCTCAAACCATCACATCAATGGTTATGCTAGTTTCGAAGTTGGCTCTTCAGCGAAATCATTTCTACCTCTGCAGGGAGACGACAAACGCTTGGTTAGCCCGGCCGAATGTTTCACCAACCATGAATGCGCCGTGCTTGGATTCAGCGTCTTGAAAAGAGAACTTCACAGCCATGCGAACAAGTTTGGTGTTGCGATGGATCCTCCGATGACTGAATGCGTCAATAGACTCATTGCTAAACCACCGCAGACCAAGCGTGATGCTATTACTCTGTTCGGGTATTTTGCAAGCCG
This sequence comes from Hyaloscypha variabilis F, assembly GCA_002865655.1. NCBI lineage: Eukaryota > Fungi > Ascomycota > Leotiomycetes > Helotiales > Hyaloscyphaceae > Hyaloscypha > Hyaloscypha variabilis. The sequence continues at coordinate 361,870 of KZ613942.1, read as the reverse complement.
ACTTGGTGAGCTTGGGCAGAACAGTGTGGCTAAAATTGCCGATACTCGCATCGTGCCTGTAATGGCCAGGAATCAATCTGCAAATGGCTATAGCAACGAGAAAGCTGCCGATCATAAAGAGCTGCGACACCTTACACCACGCCAATGCTACTTGGGCAGCTCCTCAACCTATGCCGACATCTTCGACTTTGTGGATTTCGGCAACGAAGCAAATGCTTTCTTGCTCAAGTGCGGCTCAAAGAATGAGCCGACAAAACTCGAGCTTGCTGCTTTGGCATGCAAAGAGCCAGCACGATTGCTTGGAATTATGCAGAGCCCAGAGAAGTATTTGAATTTGCTCAGAACTCTGGCAGATGACCTCTCAATGCTGAAGAAAGACAAGGTGCTGTTCAAGCAAATGAAACAGTCACAGTTTCTTCTTGGTTCAGTGGAGATTCCTGGAAATAAAGAGAATGCGAAAAGTAGGAGACTTACTGGGCTTCAATCTGCTGATGCGGAGTATGAGTCGGATCCCGAAGATATGGAAGATGCTCCTATCAAGCAGTGGCAACTTGCATTACCAGGGCAGATCGTCGTTGTAAGTTCTTTCTAACCTTTCATTTGTATTGATGCTAATGGACAACAGAATGACGACTATAATGGGTATCGATTGTTCAAGAGCTCCCTCATATGTGCTCCAGAAGAGGACAAGTTGGAGACGTTCTATCTTGCTCTCGGCGCCCAGACACTTGGAAGCTTAGTTCAGGAGGATTTACGTCTTGGTCAGCCATCTGAGAAACAAGCTTCTGCTGTAAAACTCCGCAGTCATGTCCTCGAGCGATCGAAGCTCTTCTTGCATGAGTACAGCCGGGATAACATCAAGCACGATAGTCGCTGGCTGGAGAAGAATCTATCAGTCCAGGCAGTTAGCTCCATATCCCTTCGACGATCTCTTCGCGGCCACAACCTTTCGCACACAGAGAAGAGATCAGCCGCATACACTAATGATCGTCATAATGGCTATACGCTATTCATCACAGCTGGCAGTCTCGATACATATCAGATCAGCTTAGCGCTGTGCAAGATCCTGCTCGACCGGCCCAATCAAAGCGCATATCTTACCTTCGAGCAATTTCTCAATCTGAACTTGTATCAGCTTCGGGCTCGTGGGTACAATGTTGAACGAATCTTGCGTGCGAAGGCGGCGGAGCAAAGAATTGCAGAAGAGGAGCGTAGAAGGCAGCTCGAGGCAGAACAGCAACAGATCAAGGAACAGGAAGAGTTGTGGAAACAGCAAAACCAACTAGTACCTGCAGCGGCGGCTCGTAAACAGCGGGGGGAGTCTTCTGATAAGCCCATGCCGGGAGCCTTTGATGATGATTCCCCTGAGAACTCGCCCAAGGCACGTGCGAAGTCACCGCCAAGAAGCAGGTCTAAGGGCCTATTTTCCGGTCTCAAGGAGCGCTTAGGCATCAATAGCAGCAGCGATGAGGTACAGGATCAACTGCAAAACTTCTTGGACGGGCCCAAGCCTCAAAATAATCACCAGGTCGACAATCCACCCACGTATGACGAAGCGAGCACCGGCACTGTTTCAAAAACTGGAAAGGGTACTGAGCAAGTTTCATCACCACATGCTGTTCAGCAGAATCTCCTGAACGCTATTCAGTCGTCGCGAGCACATGATTCCTCCGAACTCTTTTCACCACCCAGCACGAAGGCAATCAAAGAACAAGCAACATACTGTGACGCCACGCCTTCACAAAACATCACCTTCCTCGCCGATGCCACGAACGGGACCCGCATATTCGTCGACAAGACGATCGCCTCACCGACAGCCTTCCTCGCCCAGAACGTGTCGGCACTAAACTCCTTCGCCGTCCTTCTTGGCGATGTATGTGACATCTACTCCCTTTCTCGCAAGGCAATGCACATCTTCTACGATGAGTCAGGCGCCACCATCGCCTTCAACCAGAACGGCAGCATCTTCTGCAATTTCCGCTTCTTCGCACAGTTGCATCAGAAGAAGATCGAGGCTGGGGCTCCTGAGGGCAAGACCGAGGCAGCGAGCTATTGGTGGGTGGTGGTTGCGCATGAGCTGGCGCATAATCTGGTTAAGCCGCATAATTCTGAGCATAGCTTTTACACGTAAGTCTTACTTTCTCCCTTGTCGATTTCACAGTTGTCTTCGATGGGGACTAATTGATGTAGTGAGAACTTGGTCGCAAATTACTTCCCAAAGATGATGGTGAAGGGTGCAGCGTATAAATCACAGGTCCCGAATCGGAGAGCGATCGCGGGTGCACAGGAACAGAGTCTGTTGGATTAGAGACACCTGGACATAAGATACATAGATTTTTGGGCTTGTATATCAGAGCATTGCATTGGGCATGGCATGGCGTCTTAGAGATAGCATAGAGAGACTGGTGAGAAGTACGAGTATAATTTACAAGATTCTCCTTTAGTTGGTGCAGTTCATGAAGATATGTGGATTGTATGGAAGACTCACGGAATATGGAGATATTAAGGTTCGCGAAACGTGAAGCACTTGAGGTTATACGGTCGCTAATCATTATATCGTCATGACAGAAGCTCCAAAGGGTATAAAAGTCCAACCAAAACTCCTTATCCAGCCCTCATCCATGTTCCCTCTTGCACAAAGCCAACTCCCTTTTTCCCATATGTCATCCCCTCTATTTCCCAATCCATCCAACGCCCTCACAGCCCAGTGGCCCATTACTCCTTGCCTTGCCGTCCTCTCCCGCACAATTCAACCATCTCCCCACCTCATCTCACCACAAAACCAAAATCACCACCCCCAACCCCGCAACCCACAACATCCACCCAACCTGCATCTTTCCTCCCCCATTCTTCACCGTACTAACAGTCGGAGTCGAACTCGCGCCGATCCCAGCACCCAAACTCGTACCCACACTCGTCGCCGCCAAAACACCTCCCTCCCCACTGGCACTCGCACTCGCACTCTGCAACTCCATCGTAACCCCGCTACTAACCACCACCTCCGTCACCCCTCCAATCACCGTCGTCCTCCCCTCTACTTCCAACCCACCCATCTCACCCACCGGCACCGTCATCGCTGCTGTCAGCACAAAGTCCACTTCCCCGTTCCCGGGAACAGTTGTTAGGAAGCCTGGAACGTGCTGGGGAAGGGGGTAAGGTATTCCGTTTATCATCGTCGTTTGTATTGCGACTTCTGGTGAGGGAGAGAGGGGGAGAGCGAGGGAAGTAGGGGATGTGATGATGAGGTAGGGTGTGCGGGAGATGGTTGTTGTGAGGCCTTGGAGGCCAGAGGGAGCGAGGGAGAGGGGGATGGTCGTTGCTGGGATTATGAGGAGGGATGTGCCGGAGAGGATGGTGCTTGAGAAGAGGGCTGGTTGAGGAGCGGGAGTGGGAGTGGGAGTGAGGTTGTTGATGGTGGTTAGAGGTCCGTGGCGGGAGTCTGGCGGTGGGTCTTGTGTCGACGTTGGTGCTGGAGCTGGAACTGTGTTTGAAGTTGGGTTTGGACTTGGATTTGGCAATGTATTAGCAGGAGGTGTCAGAGACAGCGTGCCCTGCATATCTCTCTGCGGCGTCGCTGTCGTCGTTATGACATTCGCCCCCACATACGCGGTCGACTGGCTCGTCAGCCCTCCGCCGGCGGGAATCGCGACAGTCGTTGGGAACGGCGGGGTAGATGTGTGCTTGATGCCCTTAGGACACATGGCGGTGATGATCGACGGGCCACCTGGCAGGCAAGAAGCTAGCCCGGGGTATTGGGCGCTGTAGTATGGGTTCTGGATTAGATAGTCCAGGAGCGTTTGTGGGATGTAGCCGTATTCCTCGGTGTTCATGCCTGGCAAGCATTGTGGAGTTGATGCTAGATTTGAGGCCCAGGCTGGCTGGTAGATGAATGGTTCCGTCAAACTTATCACTGAGCCGGGTTGGTTGGGAGAAGGAGTTATAGTACTGCCATCTGAGAGGGTATAGTAAGTTACGTCAGTCATGACAAGCTCTGTCAGCGTGGGTGTGGTGGTGAATATCGTCGGCTCAAGAAATGTCATTGTCGTCGTGATGGTTGTATTGTATTCTAGGGGATCATTGTTCTGCCCGGCGATGCTGGGGCCCCCGAAATATGCTTCGGCGTTGGAGTTTATGTTTGGAAAGACCGAGGAGGTCCCACACATTACATTCCCATCGTCGTCGGTGACGGCTGCAGCGGTGATGATTTTCACCGAGTTGTAGACGTAGAATGCTGCTGGTGACTGAACGAGCACGCCGCCGGTCATGGTTGCGGTTCCGGTCAAGGCATTGCCATCTTCAATTGGGCCGGGAGCCTGGTTGGTAGAGGTTTCCAGAGGGTTGAACGCAGTATTCACGTCAACCACGAATTTGGTCTTTTTGAGGGTCACGGATGAGTTGCTGGTGATTATTGTGCCCACGCCATCAGAGCCTTTTGAAAAATAAGTGACGATGGTAGTCACATTAACCAGGCCTTCCACTGAGGTAGCGCTGAGCTCTTCCCACCATTCTTCGCTGATAGTGTCTTGCACAACGAAACAGCATACTGCACTGCTGCTTGGTGATGGCGGAAAGGGTTTGCTCCCATAACTAAGTGATGTTGAGCTGGGAGCTGAAGCGAGTTTTCTTGAAGTTAAAGTTGCTTGAAGTGTTGTTGATGTTGTTGCATTTGGCCGGGAGAGAGATACTTCTATAGTCAGCGTTCGGCGTCGGGACGATTACGTAGAATAAGCGTACCTCTAGGCAGTGGAGAAGGTCGAGCCTGGACGAATGAAACGATCCCCAGCAAAAAGGTAAGTATAACCTTTGAAATCATCATGGAGTCATCAATTAATGAAGACTAATATCACGTAGCGACAGTATTGCTTAAGACAGTCAATTACATAGTACAAAGGCAATCGTAAATAAGCTGGGCAAAGGAGACCACCTGGAGGACCACTTCCCGGCAGGTGAGATTTCAGCACCACTTCCGGCTAGAGCAACTTGAGCATCATTCTCCAGCAGGAGGAAAGCTTAGGCATCACTCTAGAATGCCTTGCACGTGGACAGGAGTTTAACTCCTCACTCGAAGAAGACCCAATCAGTTACCGGAGCTTCCCAAAAACTATACACGGTCATGCAGAAGCTCCGGTGAGCCTCGTACTTCTACCTAGACTCATCTAATTACGAGGTATTTGCGGCCGCAGCACGCTAAGAGACAAGAAACAGGGGGCCTAGTAAGTCTCAGCCAACAAAGAAGCTTAAATTCACGACCGAGGAACTAGAGCGGCAGCACACCGCCTTACCGACCTCTAAATATACTTCCTCCCCTGACAGCCCCCAAAGCTTCTCTGCAACTCTGTGCGCGACTCAACAAATCACAGGTCCAGCATGGTCCCAGGTTCTCATCCTATGGCGTTCTCGCTCTGCCAATGAGGGGTTTGAGACATGGATCGACAGGTGCCAATAGACCGATCATTGCCCGAGTTCGCCGGATAATTATTAGGGCTGAGCTCTTTGGCTGCGGGACACGTTAGTCATGCAAGCCTTCGGAGGTGCGTACATATCGAAGTTGGATGCTGAACCCTGTCAAAGTTGTTAGTTCCTGTATAGAGTTCGTATCTCCGGGGTGGACCGAGGTCTGGTGCGCCATTTTGACGCGCTCGAGACTTTCCTGCATTAGGGCTTGTCGAGCCAAGGCACACTTCTTCACCCCACATCCCGAATTGGGATGCTTTCGCCCCCATCGTGCATCATAGTTCCAAAGATGGCCGGCTAGATAGTACAGAGCTCTCATTCTATGTGTCACTTCTTCTGTTCAGCCTTGTGCTCGTCCCTTTGCACTTCCTCCTAATTTCTCAAATGATTCCTTGGGAAGAGCTCTACTGTAGAGCCTTCGCAGGCAAAAATGCTAGTTAATCTGAAATGTCAATGGCACACTTTGCCACTGTTATTAATTATCGTAATTCAGCAAGCTGCAGCAATGATACTAGCAGAGCGAATTGAACCCAGAAGCACAGCTCCAGCACCAATCTCAGTTACTCCTTCGCAAGACTGGTACAATTGTGCTCCGTCCGAGCCTCTACGAATACTGACTTTGACAGGGACGGAAATGATGGCCCATGGTCGAGTTTCGCAGTCCAGATTGGAAATCCTCCTCAAAGTGTTAGGCTCTTAATCTCAACAAAATTGGCACAGACTTGGGCCGTGGCGCCAGAAGGTTGTGGTTCAGGTGACCCTACCAATTGTGCACAGTTACGAGGCGGAGAATACAATTATGACACCTCGTCGACCTGGGTCCCAAATCTCGCCAATGCTTCAACTCAAATCTATTACCTCATGCTAGAATCGAATCTGGGCTATGATGGCTTGGGTCGATATGGATTTGATGATATAACCCTCGGCTTTCAAGGTGGGGGAGAGGTGACCTTGAAGAACCAGACTGTGGCTGGTATTGCGACTAAAGAGTACTATATGGGGCTGTTTGGATTATCTCCGAGTGCAACGAACTTTTCGAGTAGTGGTGCTTCGGTTCCCAGCTTTATGGAGAACTTGAGAAGCCAGGGGAAGATACCGAGTTTGAGCTGGGGGTATACTGCTGGAAATCAATATAGTAAGCTCCATAGATGATATTTGAAAGGATTGTGTGACTGATACTTCAATCGCAGGATTGGACCAGGTATTTGGAAGCTTGACCCTCGGAGGTTATGACAGTTCCAGATTCATACCCAACGACTTCTCAATCCCTTTCGCGCCGGACTTCGACAAAGACTTGACAGTTCAAATTGACAATATTAGCCTGGATGAGGATCTAATTCTGCTCGAATCTCCAATCACGGCTTTTCTCGACTCAAGCATTCCATACATATACCTCCCAGCTTCCGCCTGCGCACTCTTTGAGTCCGCCTTTGGGTTGACCTGGGACGAAACCGCACAAATCTACCTCGTAAACACAACGCAACACATCCTCCTGCAAACCCAAAACCCCAACGTAACATTTACCCTCGGCAGCGACTCCAGCACCTCAAAAGTCAACATCACGCTTCCGTACGCAGCATTCGACCTCACAGCCTCAACCCCCCTAGTAGATGGCACAGCAAACTACTTCCCCCTCAAACAAGCAAACGACAGCACACAATACACCCTCGGCCGAACATTCTTCCAAGAAGCCTACATCATCGCCGATTTCGAACGCAAGACCTTCTCCGTCTCGCAGTGCAAATGGGTCGAAGCGCCCCAGAACATCGTCACCATCTATCCACCCGCCAACAGCACTCTTGGCCCTGCTTTTTCTACCTCACTTCCTAAAGAAAAAATTGAGATAATCGCAGGGATCGCAACAGGTGCTTTTCTCGCAATCCTCTGTGCGTTCCTCGTGTGGCTGTACTGGCTTCGACATCAACGCACTGCTCTGAAACTCACTAATCCCCCTACGCCGCGTGAAATGCAGGTGCTCTACAATAAGCCGGAACTAGAATGCAGTCCAGCCGGGACGATAGCCACGATTTGCGAAGTGGAGAGCGGGAAAGTAGAAAGGGTTGCAGAGGTGGATGGGAGAATGTGGAGGGGGGAGATGCCGGCGAGGGAGGAGGTTGCGGCGGAGATGGATGCGAAGACGAAACCAGTGGAGATTGGGGGGAGGGAGCAGAGGTGGAGTTGGACTAGGGGAGATAGTAGGGCGAGTCGGTTTAGGTTTGGTGGGAAGAGGGACGGTGGGGAGTGTGAGAAAGGTGAGGATGAGAAGGAGAGTGAGATGAGTGATGGGAGTGTGGAGTGTGAGAAGAGCGAGGGAAACGTGGTTGGTCCCGCGGAGGGGGAGGAGACATTGTCGAGTTTGAGTTCGGGGATGGGGAGTTTCGCGAATTGGAATGTGGGTCCGGATGGTTTTGTGCCGGCGATGGGGAATTTGGAGGATTATATTGTGAGTCCACAGGTTGAGAATCCGGAGGTTCCGGAGAGGAGGATAGGAAACTTGGAGGATTATATTGTGAGCCCGCAGGTTGCAAGTCCGGAAAGTCCTGAGTTAAGGATGAACGGCTTTGGAAACAGATTTTAGGCGTAGTATTAGTAATTACTTTGAGCTTAATATTGGAGCTACTAGTGTTCGAATTCAAGTGCTCTAAGTCTCATATGTCAGCTTGCTACTCGCTTATTGGAATCCTTAGTTTTCTATACAGATCAGCCAATAAGCAAGAAAGCGGGGTATTTTAATTGATTGCTAGAACCACAGAAATACTACATCGAGGCGGAGTTGAGTTGCAGCTACCAATGCCACCAACGGGGCGTAAGTTCCCTTAACTCTGTTTGTCTTCAATCCCGCTTTTTTTCCTCATCAAAATCTTCTCTGACCTGATCCCGCTCCTCTAGACCCTTCCACTCTGTTCTCGTCTGCCACATCGCACTAGCGACCAGGCCCAAGTAAGATCCAAACATCACACTCGTAGCCCCTAAACTAGTAGGATGAATCCACCCGACATTTCCCTCCCATGCACTAACACTAAAACACAAAAAGTCAAAAGCCCCATGATACAACGCCGCAGGACCAATCACCTCCCACCAACTCAACCGATCCCCATAAAAATCCCTCCTCGTAGCCCTCAACGCCGTCAAAACACTCATCGTCAAATGACCCATCCCCCCAACCACAACCCTCTCAAATACCGAAAAGGCCAACCTCGACCAACTCTCCCCTCCCTTCTCCACCGCAGCATACAAAAATCCAATATTCTCAATCAAACTAAAAGACAGTGCACCCGCAAGCGCATAATCGACATACGCTCTACTCCCTCTCTTCTTCTCCTCACGTTCCCCACGCCGACGCGCATAAGCAATCGGCGCATACTTCAGAATCTCCTCTCCAAACCCTGCAGCAACGAACGTCAGCACCCCATTAAACACCCAATTCCTCCATCCCCACGCAATTCTTGCTCTCTTGCCCAGCTCCTCCACACTCAATCCCTGAACTGAAGTACGTGCAAACTCAGTCCAGAAATCTTCGCTGCCTCCTGGATCGCGGTAGAAGAGTAGGAGAGAGACGGCTTTGACAACTGCCATTTGGATGAGTCCGACGCCGAGGAGACCGCATGTTCCCGAGAGCAGGTAAGTCCAGGTTAGCGGCTCGAGGGGAGCGTGACGAGTTGGATGGATGGTCGAGGAGTGGGTGTAGCGGCGGTAGGCGTATGTGGTTGGTAGGAAGGCGAGGGGTGTTAGGAGCCCGGTTTTAGGAGAGGCGAGGGAGGTGAGGAGGATGAGGCTAGGTGGGCCGAGGTAGGTGGCTAGACGTGCGGAGAGGGAGAGCGTTGTGTTTGGTGGTGGTTGAGACATTTGGGTGGGGTTGGAGTAGAAGGATGGAAGAAAGAGAAGTGAGGTTGCGGATGGAGGTGTATAATTTGGTGGGTAGTATGGGCTGCGGTGCCTGCCTGTAAGGATTAGCCGCAGTTCTGCCGTACGCGTACAGGATTCCGAGATGCGCCGAATGAAGCCTCACGTCTCACACGACCACAGGATGTAATACATTGGCATACGTGAAGGATGAAATTAGCACAGCAGTAGCTATCACGAGGCTAAGCATACTAAACGAAAGGTTTTATGTTAGGTAAATATTCAAAGCAGAATAATCATGACAAAATGTAGAAAGGTTGCCATGCGTCGAAACCCCTGAAATTTAGCGAGGCAGCTCTGAAAGTTGAGCGAGAAGCCCCTATATGACATTTTGCGGATACTGTAAAGCAAGTGTTTGGTCTCTGACAACTCAAATATTTTGAGATATCTAAAAGAACTTTATGTAAAAGTATTTCATTGAATTCCTTTTGTAAGTGTTTGACTTTCTACTAAATTTCCTTCTTACTTGAAGCAGCGTTCAACATCTTCTTCACTGCCCCAAGCCCTAACCTCCTCTTGAAAATCGTATCCTACAATTTTAAAGATTAGCAAACTTCTTCTATATGTTACGCTCAATCTATCATGTGAAAATGCATTCACCCAGTATATCTTTTACGAATAAGCAAGAACATGCAACATACCCATACCGTGCCACCTCCCAAAATCCTCTCCACAGCCCAGACCGAGGTACTGTTCACTGCACTCCAGTACCGCGCCTTCGGTCTCTTCCTCAACACATTTCTCACAAATTTTTCTGCATAAATTTCTACGTCTAATGCTGCATCATCGGCTTTTTTGCCAGTCATCCAGGGGTCGATGATAGTTTTGGCGGGGCTGTAAACGGATGCCTCTGGTAGACAGGGCGTTGTGCGGAGATTTTGCAGGAAATGGGTTTTCACTAATCCCGTGACGGCCTATAAGTGTCAGCTCTGATATGCAGAAACATCTCTAGATAGAAAACACAAACCAGGATAACCTTCACGCGCAATGGCTCCATTTCAATGCGCAGTGTATCAGTCAGGCTATTGACGGCCGCCTTGCTGGCATTGTACGCCGATGCCCAAGGAACAGGGCAAATTCCCGCAATGCTGCCAATATTGATGATCATTCCTCCACCCTCACTTCCACTTTGCGAAGCGGCAGCAATCAACAGAGGAGCAAAAGCCTGCACAGCAAGGATGATGCCTAGGACATTCGTTTCATACACCCTCCTCACCTCCGCGATATCAGAATCGAGAAGCGGCATAACATATCCTTTCATCGAATCAGCATTTCTTCCATTCTCCCCAAAACCCAAAAGTAATAAATAAGAAAGCGAACTTACCGACCCCAGAATTATTCACAAGCACATTCAACGTCCCTCCTGTCGCCTCTCTCACCCACTCAGCAGCCACCCTACAGCTCTCCTCATCCAAAACATCCAGTTCCAGCACGTCGATCTCAGCTTTCTTGAGATGCTGTACCTTTTGGAGGTCCCGTGCCGTCGCGAAGACGCGGCAGCCGTGGCAGTGGAAGGCGAATGCGAGGGCGGAGCCGATGCCTCCTTTGCTGCAGCCGGTGATGAGGACTGTCTTTCTGGTTACATTCTTGCTGCGCTTTAGACTTGGAGTGTTGGTGACTGTTTCCGTTGAGCGGAGTGGAGATCTCATTATGGTGGTTATAGTTGATGTAGTGTAATTGAGGTATTTGATTTGGGGAGTGTGAGGAGTGGTTTGCTGTTACACGGACGGTTTCATGCGCGGATGACGTCAGATTGTTGAAACTTTTCCATGGATAGAGCTGGAAACGAAGCTTGAAGTCACTTCAAAGTTCTTCTAGAAGGATTATTGCTTATGTCGGGAAGACTCAAGCCTGCTGAGACAATGGAATAGGGGGGAAGCTCACGTGACTTCACATCTGGTCAAGCCGACCAGAAACATTTTCCAAGAAACAAATTGATAACACGCACTTTTTATGAGTTGGAAGTTGATTGAAATCCATTGCTAGAGCTTGAATTGAAACCTGAGCTCGAAGATTTTTTTACAATTCAAACCAATCCACCTCACGGCTCAAAAACGCCCTTTTTCATCGTCACTGCAGGCTTCTCAGGCTTCACATACACAATACTCTTCCTCGTTTGCTCCAAATGCGTCGTCCCGTACCTCAAAAGCTCAGCAAAAGTCCCAGGCTCGATATCCTTCTTCTCATTCTCCTTCTCATCCCAAATAAGACCCCAAGCAGGCGTCTTAGTGAGATGCTTCCCATGAGTGATCTTCTGCATGCTCGACTTCGTCAACATTCTCCACGTCAACTTGTACGCAATCTTGTACTCCTCTGACTCCGGATCCGCATCGAGTTTTGTCGCCAACGCATTAACCGCATCCTCACCACGGTACCCCACCACCGTCTCCGCACCCCAATCTTCCTCCAGAGCATCAAACCAAAGGATATTCTCCGTAGCATAGTCCGCACAACTGAATCCATCCCCAGCTTCCTCCAACATAGTCAAACGAAGGAATGCAGTAACTTGAGCAATATACTCTAACACATTAATCGGCTCGACAATAAACTCCCACTTATACCCCCGTTTCTGGGACTCCGAGAAATCCAACCCAAGCGCAAACGCCAGTAGCGGGCTCTGCATCATGCCCTCGTAGTTCGTGTGGTCTTTCCACAGGTAGATGAACAGGTCGTGCCAGCGCTTGATAAACGGGTCTCCCTTGCGGCTCGCGACGAAATGGTTCGCTATCACCGTGCCGTACATGTTCGGGACGCTGACTTGAAATGGAGAGGTGGGGTCGGAGAGTTGGGCCCAGCAGATGCGGTCCATGGGTGAGAAGAGCATGATGCCTACGTCCATGAATGCGCCGCCATGCAGGTAAAGTAAGGCGCCGCGGAGGAAGTCCGCGCTGTGAGGTCCCTTGTATGGACCGTCCATGGTGCCTTTGACGAATGTCTCCGGGAGCAGCTGTGGGGGGATGAAGTTCAGAGCGTGGTTGGGGGAGGAAGGGTCGGTGTCTAAGACGCGGATTGTCCAGCCGGGATTGGTCTTCACCCAGCCGATCACGTTGCGTTGGCACCAAGCTGGCATCGCGTGGAGCCCGGCGTGCCAGTACGCCCAGATGTTCTTTTCGTCGGTGACTGGAACGTGTTTTATGAGAGATGTGAGAATCTCCTCATCGGATCTGTTGTCTTTGGGCTCGACATATTTGAGCTCGTCTTGAAACTCTTGTGGTATGGGAAACTTAGAGCCTGTCATAGTTTCGAAGGTTCCAACGCAGTATATTGAACACAAGTTCTGAAAGTGGGAATGTAGATGAATGAAAAGTTTGGTCGGCAAGAGCACTTGTTGTTGGATGGGGATATAAAACTCTCAAACAAGACCGCAGAGAGCGAGTTATATAGTCATTTCCAACTTTTCAGCCAGAGCACTTCTCAATTTACCTGCATTATCCAACGTCAGCACTTGTACACGAACTCAGGGACTAAAACTCTAGTGTACACTTGCGGTTGTACCCGTTAGAGTTCAACATGAGTCGAGTGGTAAAGGTCACGGGACCTCGCAATAATTGACCAATAGACGGCGTTTGGACCCGCCACTGAAGGAGATCCCGTTTTCAGCCAAACAGAAATTTAGCCCCTCTATCCTCGAACCAGTTGCGATCTACCCTCGAATTTCGATATCCGATGTCTCTTCGAGCACTGCCATAGTTTTCGTCCAGTCGCGCAAGGGTACAAGGCGTTGCGCAGCGTTTGAAGGACAGTGAAGTTTGGGAGAGGGTACACATACTTCCGATACATTCTCTGGGAATGCAAATGGAAGACAGGCATCGCACATGGCTTCCTTGATCGAATTTACTCGGTCGCAACTCCTTCTGGTGTCTGGCAGAGGATTCCCTGAGGATTCGTGGTCGGAGATATTAAGGAGTCTGTAATCTCGCAATAGCGACGGTAGCCCTGCAATGCAAAGGTACGAAAGGTACATAATTTTATGCTGTGCTGTCCAAGCGAGCCCCCCTGCTAGCGTAGGCATGTCTCACCGGACGAGGGGATTGGCTGCTAAACGCAAGCGCTGGACAGTACAACCTTAGTCACTTTAGTCAGACATGCGATGAATGTATATGAAAGCCCACTGTATCTAATTCAAGTAAGTACATCTTTATCCTCACTGCAACCGCGCACAAACACCCTAGTCACACGCCTTAGTCACTTTAGTCAGGCATGCAAGCTAGAGACTCGGAGCCTTCTGCGCGCGGAAGGCCAGAACCCTCCGACGGTAGAAGTCACCACTCCCGAGGGATTCACGGTGGTTCGTTCGAGGGCATCGAGGCGTCTAGGATGCCCGACAGGCCTGTTCCTGCTCCTGCAGGGTGTCTGGCTATCGGGTCCGCGTCTGCTCGTCGTCTGGCACGTCCGGTAAGTGGTCTGCGCTGCTCCGGCACGTATTTGTTCATATTTTGGCAGAGATGTTTCTCGTTTGAGGACTTCTGTGGAGCGAGTGTGGAAGGGTTATTTCCCTATTGGAAGCTGCTTCCCCTAGCAGCTCCAAACGGTAGCGGAGCTCACCCCAGACAGCATGAATGAATTACCCCAATCCCCAGCATCTATCCGCCCTTCCTTGGCAGGACCTACATATGAATGGCTGCCCTCGCTCTTTTGAGTCTTCTTTCCTCTCCTATTGTGCAAGTTGTTAATGAGATTCATCGTTCACATTCCCTTACAGATAAATAGGAGAGCTATCCGGACCCATCACTTGCAAAATAGTACACATTTTGCTCCCTACAATCATAATGGCCGCCACAACAACTGCCACCGACGGGATCAACAAAGACACCGCGGTCCACGATCATGCCCAAGTCAATGGCGCAAGAGGCTACAACTATAGTGGAAATCCCCTCGCCCACATGAATACTGGTGACTCTGCTCGATTCCCAGCATTCGGTGGAGAATTCCAACCAGGTTTATACAAGCCCAACACTGAGCGCAAATTCGCCAACCCAGCTCCTCTCGGACTAAGCGCCTTCGCTCTCACTACCTTTGTCCTGTCCCTTATCAACATCCAAAACCGAGATGTCACAGAACCAAACATCATTATCTCACTAGGTTTCGGATATGGAGGACTCGTTCAACTGCTCGCCGGCATGTGGTATATAATTTTCTGTCTCCAGTCGAGTATTTCCAATATACTGATTCTTGAAATAGGGAAATGGCTGTAGGAAACACCTTCGGTGCCACTGCTCTCTCCTCATTCGGTGGTTTCTGGATCTCAGTCGCCTGCATCCTCACCCCAGGTCTCGGCATCGGCGCCGCTTACACAGGCACGGCTGACGCCCCCGTCGGCGTCAACGACTTCAATAACGCCTTCGGCTTCTTCTTCGCAGGCTGGTTCATCTTTACTACCGTCCTCTTACTCTGTACGCTCCGCTCGACTGTCGCTTTCTTCATGCTCTTCTTGACACTTGACATGGCCTTACTCTTCCTATGCCTCGGCCATCTTCAAGCTGATGCCAAGGGAGCCGCGAACCAGACGTTGCTATCAACAGGTGGATATTTCGGACTTCTTGCTGCGTTCTGCGCGTGGTATAATGCACTGGCTGGTATTGCGGATGATAGGCAAGCTACTCTCTGAACCGAAACCCCCTTCCAAAGAAACATTTTACTCGAAACACCCTGTTTAATATATATAAACATTGAACGGATTTAACCTAAATCACTTCAAGTCGTTCTAGCAATCAATGGAACGAAAGCTGACATGTGTCTTTGCAGCAACTCCTTCTTCGTCGTCCCCGTCGCTCACTTCCCATGGTCTGTTAAGGGCCGCGAGCGGAGAGCTATCACCGATACCGAGCGTTAGACTGTCTAAGTCCCCCGTCTCACGTTTTGTCATTTACTCCTTATCTCGAAGTATTTGGACCCCTCGACACCTCACTTAAAACTTACCCCGCCCTGATTCAACTCTCGCTATTGACTTCACAACACACTTTTCAACATCAATTCCGAGCTTACTCATTTTCTATTATGCTTATTGCATTGACTTTGTAATTGGTGTAATTGAACTCAAAGCTCATTGCGGTTGGCGAATTGCGGGGAAAAGATGAGGGATTGACTGGCAGAACCGGGCTTGACGGGAAGGGAGCTCTGCTTAAAATGACACGTGTACTTTATCTCCTGTCGTTTTCATTTTATCCACGTTTCTGGTCTATTATTAAGAAAACACTTATCTTTGGAGAATGCCTCCACTTTCCCTGTGTTCGACTGCATCACAATGATACAAAGGGAGTTGTAAGCTGATTAGTTATGTTCTATACGATGGCTGTGCCAACCTCCGGCTATGTAGAATGTAATCTCAGTTTCCTAAGTGATCGTTTGGGAGTTATAATCACGGCTCATGACAAAGAGTCTGACTAAGGCTCTAAATAGGTATGCCACCTATTCTCACAAATTGATCCCGATTGGAAGAAGAACGATGGGTTTTGGTGTTAAACGGAGACGAGGCTCTGCTTATTGATTTTATCATTGGCCCAGTTTCAGCATATGCAGATTTCGTGCCAAATATATGACTTTTCATAACCAAATCGAGTACATAGTGCATTTGGCAATTGGCCAGTCGTGGGTTCGCTCGTTATCCTCTTGGGTGGTGCCGTGGCGTCAAATTCAGCTTGCAGATAGTAAGAACAAGGGTTTGGAACGGGCGATTATTCAGTCTATTACGTCTCCCTTGATGATAGACCAAATTTGTCACAGCTGCTAAATGCCTCAAGTCTTATGGTGGTTGAATGCCATCCGGTCTTTTAACACACTGCTTATGGATACCACGAAGAATTCAAGAAGAAATTCACCAAGTCCACAGCTTACCGAGCAACTTCTAAAGTCACCCAGCATCTAATTATTTCAACCATACAAGCTAAACATAGTGCGTGATCCGACTAGCATCTACGTGGAGACCTCCGTACAGTTGAACAGCTCACAAGCAGACCATGGCCCAAAAACAACCAGGAAATCTAGATTTAGCGTCGCTTTAAAAAGATTTCAAGGCAAAAGAATGCAACTAATACATATATAAGGAGCTTTATTAGGCTACCAGAATAGTTCGTCAATCTCAGCTCTTGTATATCAGGCTATGACTGACCAGATACATAGTCAACGAGGGATAGTGCCTGCTAGCTTGGTGGATATTTGGTTACGATCTTGCTTTGATTTCGTTTAGCGACAAAACAGAAGTATTTCTATCGTTAGACTAAGCTGGAAGTAGGAAATAATTAATGTTAACATATATCATTTTTGTTGCACGGTCATTTTCGGTGTGCAAAGAGGTACTTGAAACTAGGGGGCTATGCTGTGCCGAGATGGAGGACGCATCGAATCATAAAAAAAGATAATGGGGCCGGATAGCACAGCCACGTCTAGCGCCTTCCAAAAAGCAGCGCGATCTTCAAGAGCCAGGCTACCATTATAATTCTGCCCTAATCCTCGCCTCCACCACCTACACATAAACGACGAGCTTTCCAAGAGGCGCAGAAGTCTACGAATATGGATGGAGAACTGGGGGCGGCCCACCCAATATCTGAGCTAAAGGCTCCTGTCGATGCAAGAAGTGGTAACTAGAAGCGGTTAGGACCTCAGGGGAATGACCACAAGTTTGGCGGCATCTTAGCGGCTGGCGATGGAGTGGAGAGTTGAAATGGTACCTTTCGTACAACATCATCCGATTTTCCACGACGAACGCCGTGCTTGGTCCCACCAACAGCGCTATCAACTGGCAGGAGGTGGAACACTCCTCGAGACGCAGCTGCGAACTGGTCAAGCGCCTGGCTCCCAGTTTCGTGCATCTCCGTCAAATTCTGCGCTTCGTGGCGGGGAGCGATTGGGTTAGCTGTCATGCCGTCAGCCTCACTATGCCAACCTATCCCGCCTCAACACTGTACTGGAATGCCACACTGCGTTAAATGCTGCAACTGGATATATAAGGTGAGAGTTTTCCTATCTTCTGCGTCGCTGATCACGACTCTCGCAAAAGCAAAATCCGCGTCAGTATTTTGCCTTCCCATCTAAAGCCAATATTCCCTTTAGGGCTGTTGCATAATGACACTAGTGTCAAATTACGCAAACGGCACGTTCTACGGGGGGAGGTGGTTCTGTGGCTGCGGGTTGGACGCGCCCTGGCGGACGTCGACCAAAGAGAACAGTAGGGGCGAGAAGTGTTAGTTATATATCTGTTTCTCGCCTAGATAGGTTAACTAACAAGATGGCAGTCGCATCATGTCTGAAGTCTCGGGGCCAGCAATGCGGGTTCTTCCTCACTGCAGAGGATGATGCCACGGCAAGGATGGAAAAGTCCTCCGATATTCCGCCTGCTCCCCGCACACCCACGGGGAAACAAATCGGCGGCCTGCCCCAGTCTTTGCCGACCCCCGAAACGGGCACGGGTTTGAACACGAGCTTGTTTGGCTCTTCTCGGAGAGGGTACCTCCAGAGACCTGACGACACTCCGACCCCGCATCGGTTTAGAGCCGATGAAAATGGAGACCTACCATCACTTATCTTGAGGCTACTTCAGAACGACGGCATTGTCCTGAAGAGTTCTACAGAATCAGCAATACGGCATGTGATCGGGGATCGGCTTGTAGGATATGAGGCAAAGTTACAGAACTCGGCTGAAAGTCTGGAGATGGCCTTCAAAAAACTCGATGAACTAGAGAAGGGAGGTGGCTCCGCCATCTCTTAAGAATCAGATTTCGGTTTGATATCACAGGATGTTCACGAGAGCCAGAAAGCCAAGCATCGTGTCGACTTGACCTTCCCACTCACGAGCAGATCCTGCTTGCTCTTCGAGGTTTCTCATTTCTCTATCGTAGTGGACGTCATGGTTGAAGTTGGCACGGTAGAAGGCCAGGCATCAAACTTGCTGGAGACAAAAAACCTAGGATTAGGAAAGATGGCCACGAAATCTCGTTATCTTTTATCCAGCTTGACCCTTTCTTTGCTTGTGCAGCTAGAAGCATCCACGTTCTTCACGGTCGCACAACTTCAAGGCTCAGCCATTCAAGTAGCTTGACGCTTCGTGCCAACGCATACTTCTTGCCAACACACACTTCATGGCAGCGCTTACTTTGTACCGAGGCCTCAAAGTTCATTGGCACGAATCCCTTTTGCTCGTAGTGGCCCGTCGCAAAGCCTTATGTCTCATCCATCACGTTTTAAGTACGCCTCAAACCTCTCGTGACTCGCCATTATGCTGCACGTTCCTCAATTTGGGACTTGAAATGGAGCTTGTAATACTGTAATGAAGAGTAATGGTACAAATCGGAATACGTCAACCCAGGTTCTCGGGAAAGGGGCGATAAAATCCTGCCTCGCTTATTAAGATGCGGCATTTTGTGCACCTCTTACCTTTGTCCGGATAAACCCTGCAGGCAGGTTTCCTTATGCTTTGTGCCTTCAAACTTTGGAGCTGCATTTAAACATAATAGAAGCTTTATACCACGGCCCCGAATTCCGAGGACAGGTTAATAGTCATAATAGAACAGGGGGTAAGAGCTATAGCAGCTTTTGACGCTCTTAACGGGACGATTAATAGCAGAGCTAAACTAGAGTATTTTCTAACTGCAAGTCAAGCCTTATAAAGAGAAATAGCTAAAGAATAATAGCAAACAGATTATAACTTTATCGGCAAATCCCTAAAACCGGACCCAAAACTCTCAAAATGACGAATACCGGTCCTTTTCTTGCATAATCCCAAAAACCGGACTCTGAAGAAAAGTGACCTACTTTTTATATGCAAAGCCCATAGAAACCTAAGTACCCACGCTTTCTGCTGGCGTTCAGCGCATGTAATTGCTAATAATTTATAGAGTATAGAATTCTGTAGTGTTATTAATCAAAGATGAGTCAGCTCCGCGTAATCGCACTATAATTTTAGCCTTTATAAGGCCTCTGCCCCTGCCTATCGCTAGTACCCGCGCCGGTAGAAAAGTATATAATTGCATGGTGTTATCGACTAGTTTAGGCCAACGTCGCGACCGTAATGCGGCACCCACTTATATACGTAATAACTTCATATCACGTCACACGTTTTTAATGATTTTTAATGTAAAAAATGCCGTATTAATAGGACTATTAGAATATTAAAAAATATTCAAGTTAGGCTATTATTTACTAATGTAGTTGCGTCGCAATGTGATCGTGATATTACCCCCCTCGCTTGTGCTAGGGTGAAGCCCTTAAAGTCAGTGGAATTTTGGCGATTATGCGCTAAACGCTAGTAGAAAGCGTGGGTACTTAGGTTTCTATGGGCTTCGCATATAAAAAGTAGGTCACTTTTCTTCAGAGTCCGGTTTTTGGGATTATGCAAGAAAAGGACCGGTATTCGTCATTTTAAGAGTTTTGGGTCCGGTTTTAGGGATTTGCCGTAACTTTATATATTTATGTGGTGGAGATTTGAGACCCCTAAACTATAAAGTTTTTCAACGGTTTGGTCGTGCAGCTAGAATGGCTGGCATTAAAGGAGATGCCATTTTCCTAGTGGAAAGCTGGGCTATAGGTGACAGGATCACACCGACAAGACGTGCGATGTTTCCGAGCAGTCAGACGCCGTCAGCTTTAAGCCGGCCTCCCGGCACGAGCAGGTTGGCTCGGTCATGCTCTGCTAAAGCAGGAGTGGATAGTGATATTCTAGATGAGGAATTAGATGTTGCTGTAGGCGAAATCGACTGTGATATGGCAGAAGAGCCGTGCAGACGCAAAACCGAGAGAGAGCGCCGAACAGACTTATATAATGACTCTCCTGCGCTATTCAATCTTGTTAATCGATCGACATGCCTACGCCGAATCCTGATGGATTAGTTACAAGAGAATTTGTCCGACCCGGCATCCAGATTACCTACTCCAGAACCGGATGAGTGTTATAATGTATGCAATCCTCGCCTATTCCGGACGGAACCTTTCCCATGGGATATTGCTGCGAGTCTTCGAAGACCAAAGGATAGAACAGCATCGGGCGCATTCTATAATCGCCTGCTTCTCTGGGGAGATAACGCTATCAATTCGGCAAATCAGAAGATGAAGCCTGAAATCTCTGTACGGCTATTCACATAGAAAGGCGAATGGATATCATTGTCGACGAAGATCCGCTCGACTATCGAGTTAAAAGAGTTTATGAAATCAACTTAGTTAAATGATCATTTCGATGAACTTTTGAAGGGTTCAATGATATCAAGTCTTATATTGTGAGGAACTGGCCAGGGGGTAGCAGGTTAGGAACTATAGCTACAGTCCAGGCTCCCATATCTCAAGGGCGGAGAGAATCAATAGAAATAAGATCTTCCCTCTCTACTGAATTCTAGAGGCTTCGAGAACGAAGAATTTCATTAGAAAGACAAGCTCCGGTCGAAGTTGAGCATCCCACGCCTTAGCAAAAAAGCACGTCATTCCTATAGGAGAGAGATGAATATATTTCTTCGTTACAGCGAGTTATTACTCGTGCAAGGGAAAGCTCGGCCTCGCGTTCTCCATATCCGCCAACCAGAGCGCCACTATCAATAGAACCTGAAATCACAAGTGAGCAACTGTCTCAACAAAGAGCATCTCTCGAGGGACAAGCACCTCTTACTACTAAGCAGCAGTTTCAACAAAGACCATCACTCAAGTGACAAGCTCCGAGCACGAGTGAGCAGCAGTTTCGACAAAGAACATCACTCGATAGACAAGCTCCTCGCACCACTAAGCAGCACATGTCCCGAGAAAGAAGAGTGTCTGTCGAAACGTCCTGCATCGAGTCTAGGGGAAGGAGTTATGACGAAACGGGTTGCACTCGGCGTTCTGGACTCCAATGCACGGCGAAGTCCTCGCAGCGACATGGTAAGAACAGCCGTTACAACCACGTAGAATATGTATTGTAGATGGCCTATTCCGAGTCGACATCTGAAGGTAAACCCCACTCATTGGTTCCATCTCTGTCTTCCAAGGGCTGTCGATATACATTAGCACTAGAGTAGAACTCTATTAGAATACATACCAATATTGCCATCGCGTCATTATCGGGACCTAGGTCGGCGGTGGCTCTTCTCCTTTCATAAGGTGGCACTATTATTCGATCTTCATCTCTCATAACTTTTGCATTGAACGCTTCCAGCTTTTTCGTCGCTACTCTTTCGAGCCCGATCGTATATATGTCTGGTGCTTGGTGCCTTGCCGCTCTGCCGCCTTCATATAACCTGATCGAATCGCATGCCAACTCGAACGCCAATGTGTGAATATCATCAACTGGGGAGGGCACAGAAAAGAAACACGAGCCGAGGTGCGAAGACTCAAGCGCCAGTTAGCCCCCAATGTCTCGATGTCAGTTCTGCTGCAAATCATCAAATCCGGTTTCGAGCTGATATTGTAATTGGACAGTATATCATTTGGGAGAGTTGAATGAGCTGGTGTCACTCGCTAACTAAAATTGTGTTGGCCAAAATAATAGATTGAATGCTTCCCTTTCAGACTTAGCATGCATTAAGGGTTGTGCACCCTACACAAGTCTCCGTGCTCAACTCCAGAAGCGATCTGTGAAGAATTGCTCTAAGCCAATTCCATTACAGATAGACAGCCAATTGAAGGAGTCAAATAGGAACGGAGGCAGTGATATCTATAGGGCAGCGGCGGCCAAGGACCGAGTTGAGCTTCAGGCCCTCCAGAATGGCCTGTGTTCGATGTCCTCTTTCAGGCTCTGCTTGCACCAACCTGCCTCACAACAGCCGTTGCGGTGATGCACTCCGTCTCTGACCGGTCCATATTCCTTTAAATGCTCAATGAATGCTGACATGATGAAATCTCGTTTGTAACGGGTCCCCCAGTCGTAATCGTTCGGCTCGTCGTACTGGGTCCGCCAGGTTCCAGTATTCAGGCATGCAACGCAGTGGAAGCCCCATTCCCCCTTCTGAGTTCGTCTGTTTAGCCAAGGCACGCGCATCAGGGCCATATATCGCAACGGCCGATTGTGCAATTTCTCCAAGTCGTCGTCATCAGAATCCTCGTCGCTTCTGGCCTCCCTTTCTCTTCGTTCCGTGTCGGAGCAAAGGCTATGACTGTCCTTGTCGCTACCTTGATCTGAGTCGCTTGTGTCAGGGAGGGTACTAATACTCTCATTGTCGGTATCTTCACGCCGACTCTCGTCATCTCCAATCTGGGACCCTGGACGACCGTGTGCATTTCCTATTCTCTTCTCTCGCTCTTCCTTCCTCCTTTCTCGTTCTTCCCTCCTCGCCCTCTTGTCAGCATTCTGCCTCTTGGTATATGCCTTCCATCTGGCCTTGTCCTTGCGCCACTTTGCGACCCTTTCTGCCATATGCTTCTTTTCGCGCTTGTCGATTTCTTTCTCGTAAAACTTCCAGATATTTGGGTCGGCTTTCGCTACGAACTCCTGCATGGCTTCCTGGGAACCATGCTGCGCGATCCCCGCACGATACGCGGACTCCCGGTCGACCAAGGGGATATAGTTCTTCAGCTTGACCAAGCCTATGAAGAAACCTGCGTCGCCGTAGGAGCCGGGGTAGCTCTGAAAACGAGGAAGTGGGCCCAGGATCTCTGGAGTGAGGCCGAACTTTTTCAAAGCCGCAATTTCTCGTAGTGGCGAATATCGGTCTTTTTTTTCGAAGCACCTGCGGCAGACCCTCTCGAAAGTCACCAGGTACATGTATCCGCCGAACTCGCCGCATTCGACGCACTGACTTGCGCATAGTTTCTCGAGGAGGGCTTGGACGGTGATGGTGTGGCTTATCTTAATAGCACGGACGCCGCGTAGCGTGTCGTGCGCCTCCCAATTAAGAAACTTGAATTGTGGGTGAGAATTCGCGACTGCAAAGGCGCGCCTGTTCACTATTTTGAGCTGGTCGACAGCCGCAATGTCGAGTAACGAGATGATGGCATTGATGATCTCGAGTGGCAGCCGATCAAGCCTACCGAGACGAGCGGTTGGTGGCGGCGTCTCTGTCAGACAGATGCGGCAACGATGGCCCAAACCGTCTTGCGGATCAAGAAGTGGAAGGTTCCGATCGAGAGTCCAGCCTCTAGAACAATCCACCCTTCTTATGCCAAAATAGGTCGTCTCGCCGAGTTCTTGGCCCTCGGCCAACTGGGCTGGAGTCAAGGACTTTATTGACTTCAGGTCGAACCCTGGAGGCTGCGTACAAAGCCAGATATGGAGGGAATTTAGGTGTTTAATCATATTCGAGTTGTGACGGGCACGATGGTAGCTAGTGAAGATAGATAAAGCGAAGAATAGAGAAGTTGAAGGCTTGGCTCGCATCATGCCCTATAATAAAAGATGCTCCCGCGTCCTTTGGTTGACTCATCCAACATCTTGGCCTCTATTCGCTAGTGACCGACGGCTTTTCGTGAATTTTCCCAATTTGAGGCACCCAATCAAGAGCACCGATCGTCAGCAACCAAACCCCCTCCCCTAGCCGCCCGCACCCACGAGCGCCTGAGCTCAGTCCAATCATTGGCATGTGGGAATGGGTAGAAGGAATGACTGGATGGAGCATTCTCATCTAGGTACAACCACGACTCTCTTGGTCGCAGAGCCAATCATATCCGCCTTGACCGTAGCTAGCCTGTGTATATAATGATGCGCCTGAATTTATGCCGTCTCTGAGTTTCGATCCCGCCTTTTCACCACCTCCAATCAGTCAAGCAAGTCACATCTTTCTTACCCCTAATGACTTAGATCTCGCCTCGCTTTTTAATACAGGCATTGTGCAAGCCAATCATGTCTTCCTACCTCTGGCACTTGGGGCTCGCTTTAATTTTTTAACGCCCTTGAGGCCTTGGCAGCCTATGAGGCTATGCAACCCAATCATATCTTTTCTTTTGATCGGGTTCTTGATAATGATGAAACAGTGAGTCTGACCCATTAAGGATCTCTGATGCCACAGGAATCGCAAGCCAATGATTCCGAAGGCTTGGCCCCTTGCATGAAACAGTACATGGGTGTGCCCGCAAGTTGTGTGTACGTGATAGGCCTGACCGAATACGGTGGTGCGGGTTAATGAATTGCCCACCGCCTTTGGGCAGAATACCCCACCACAAAATCCTCCATGTTTTCGTCACGAAGACGCGATATAGTAATAGATTTCTGGGTGATGTTTCATTAGTAGAACTATGGATCTTGGAGTTATTATAATTTAAGTATTCCAAAATCTGGAGGATTCGCTGTTGCTAATTCCCAAAGTTGGGTAATGCTGGTGGGATCATTACCATTCTCTCGCGAAATTCAACCATTCAGTGAGTGAGGTGGCTCCGGAATTGGTTGAAGTTGAAGAGCTTCTGTGAATGCTTTAGATCGTCTTGAGCCTGTTGACGCGTTTTGCGGAGATCACGTGCCGACTAAGTAAAAAACAACGATTAACGGGTACCGGACGACCCGACCTCTTATGAATCTGGTTTATATAGATGGGATATCAGCGAGAAAGACCACGATGGGAACTCTCGATAACACAAGACTATCTTTCTGCGTAATATGACGGACGGCGATGATGGCCCTGCGTTCGGCGACTTTAGACGCGGTCAAGACCTCTGTGACCTTGGAGCGAAGTGGGGAATTGAGGGGTTTGTGAGCATGCCTAGAGACCTCGATCCGATGGATCTCAATGACGATTTCTTTGGTGCGCTGGGGGACGTCGTGGCCGCCGAGGATCTACGTGAAATGACGTGAAGCCAAATAAAACAGTCCATGTCGAGGTCGCAAGGACCCGGTATGAAATGTTCGACAACATTGAAAAAGGAAGGAGCTTCCGAAGCTTGATCGGCTGTTGAAGAGAATTAGGCAGCTCGGATTGGTGATGCCTTAAAAGGAACGCAGGCAGCCAAGATTTCTAGGCATTGCTTGCATATATACAAGAACAAGACGTCTCTGTGAGTTATTCTTCAACGGTTGAAAGCTGTCACCGTGGTGCATTACTGTACTATCTTCACTTGGAAACCAAGGCAATTCGGGCCATTTACGCTAAGTCCACTCCGATGAAAATGCCCCTTGGTGAAGATACCCCTTGGTAAAAATTCCCTTGGTGAAGATGCCCTTGGCGAATACCCCGCGATTTTTGAGCCCCACACAGAAGCGATATCGCACATGTTATCCGATAGAAGTACGGGACTTGATTGATCCCCTGGCTGGGTCCGTTAATGAATGCCCTTTTTGCGACGTGCAACAAAAGTTCGTTTCGCGGAACGGGTGATCATCCCGCTTGACCCCTACATTACGACCGCACCTCCATTGCGAAGTCCAAGCAGTTCACATGAGCCCAATTCCGAAGATTCAGAGAATGAGTCCATGCTCCAAATGCACATGCCCCACAAGCGTGCTGACGGAACCGCCCATTCTCGGCTGTTGCCTGCAATTTCCAAATAACTTTTCCCTATTTGGTATGTTCTTGTCATTTGATGACAAGATGCTATAAAGCATGGTGGCTTGAGGAATAAATTCCTGCCAAGGTAAGAATTGCAGACTGAGGTATCGAAATGCCCTGCTAACTCAAGATAGTGCCGCTCAAGCATGGAATCGCAACGATGCTCGAGCTGCCAAGGCTCTTAGTCTTCGAGGACAAAGCGAGAACGATGCTATGCGAAAATCTCATCGAGAAGCTGCTCGTGAGTTATACGAAGAGCGCAACAAGAACAGTTCCTCAAGCTCCGAGCTCTATGTTGATCTCCACGGCCCGTATCTCGAGGAAGCCGTCGAGTATCTGGAGAAAGTTCTTCTTGAAAATCAAAAGAAGACCAGACCCGTCTATGCTATCACAGGCACTAGCCATCACAGCAAGAATAGCAAGGATAAGGTCGACAAAGCTATTCGGAACTTCCTGAACATCCTGAACGAATGACGCTATGTCTATCGTGAGTTTTCCGTCCCTGGAGACAGGAACAACGTAGGTGGAATTCTTGGCATCGATGCTCGATCTTGGGACAAGTCTCTCACGAAGGATGGTGTCACTGCTGCGGCGCTCGGGCCCGAGCAAGAAGAAGTAGATATCCTTAGCCATTTTTGTGGCTACAAAGGGAATTAGGAAACTGTATGAGACAATGATACCAGGACGCCAATGAACATGTATAGTACATCAATTGTTTCTAGTAAAGACGTTGCGCCTCACGTCTCCTTCCAATGTCAACCTCTTCATTTTCTTGTGGTGTTTCACACAGGCATCTGATTTCCCCTAATCCTCCTCGCCTTGAACGCCGCTTCCCTTGACCGTATGTACTCTCGCGTTGGGACTGGCTGACAAAGGGATGAGGTCCTCGCTAGACATTCGGGACAAGTAAGCACACAGAGCTTGAGCTGCTGCACATCCACCCGTGGGAGGAAGCCTATTTGACTCTGCGCTGTACCATGGTCCAGCGGGTGCGTACTGCGGCCGGAGTCCTGCCTAGGAACTTCTTAAAGATCCAGCCCCAAGACTTATCCTCTTTCTTATATGCTAGCAAGCGGTGCTCGTCTATGTCATCCCATCGGCTGTGCTTACTCGTGCTCGAACGGCCCTTCTCGTCTCCGCTCGAACATCCATCACCGTTGTTACTAGACTCGAGACCGCTATCGCTCAGTCCACCGTCGTCGTCGCTGCTTAACGGCTCACTTTCCGATGCAAGAGCCCCGGCATCGACGGGAACGCGTCGTATTTCTATGGATACGGCCTACCTCTATAGTCGACACAGTCCCTCCGCCGGACGAGGGTTGGGACGAGGCATGCCGGCTAAAGCCAATTAAGAGGAACGAATGTTGCTCTATCGGCTTGATAGTGAAGTCGTCGATCTTCCCCACATAGCTAATGCTCTCGATAAGCCGAGTAACCTGGCTAAAAGAGACTCCTCGACTATCATAGCCGTCCTGGATAATTACTGTGAAGGAATAGTAGTGTGGGGAGTGCGGACGGAACGTAATCTCGGTCAACGTTGGTAGTATGTTACTAGAAGATCCGCCTAGGTTTCTATAGTTAGATGGCATCTCTGTATCTATGGTCCGAGGCACCGAAAGTGCCGGCGAAGGTAATCGACCCTTGGCACTGGATATTGCGGTGACTCTCGAACCCTGATTATAGGGGGAGTGAGACTTGGGAGAGCGTCGATGAGGCTTGGAATATGGTCTATGTTAGTGGGTAGACCTCTGCTGAAGATGGTGCTTGTGCTTCTTTTGTATTAGGCCGTTGTGAGATGAGGACGGTCGTTTCCGCTTCATAGGACGTGGTTCCTCATTATCTTGCTCCGAGTCGGCTTTGTTATCATTAAGCTCGTCGTCGTTGTCACTATCACTACGACCCCCCACCTCGTTATGACTTGACTTTAGCAGTGATCGCGGGAGGGTAAGAGCCGCTGTCGCTTAGCTGGCCTTGGGTTTCTATCTTCGTCGGATGGATGGGTATCATCGAGTCTTTCGGTCGTCACTACCGCTGCTAGATCATTCACCTCCTGCTGTAGTCCGTCGTCCTTCCTCTGCTTCAACTCCTGCTGCTGTCTCTTCCCCTCATTAACGGGATCGGTATCGAGTGTAGAGCTAAGCACCTCTAGCTCGTATTCGTCTGCTGAGCTTCGACTAGTATGGGGATGATCCTCATGAACGGGCTGGTTCTCTGTTGACGCTCTGGCATAAAGTGAGGGCTGATGGCGACGAGTAAGGGAGCACATCGTGGCCTCGGATCTAGCGCGGACCGTATATTGGCCTGCTGCACTGGTGTAGTCGTGTAATGGCTCGCTCGAGGCACGGGAAGAGGAAGAAGCATGAGGGCGCATGGAATCGGAAGTCGAAGCTCGTTGTTCGGAGCGCCGCAAGCGCTGTGCCGTCTCGGGGAAGTCATTAATATCGTGCCACCCATCGAGATTGGAAGGAGGGGCCGGAGTTATCGAGTCGGCGACAGTCTCTGGGCTATCGTGGAGGCCCGCGTCTACTGCTATACTCTCGGCACGAAGACTACCGTCATCGACTTCGGCTTTAGAGGCACTTGAGTCGTCGCCGCCCAGTAGCATAATTGGATCCTCTACGCTATGTTAGCAAAACTGGTCGTCTATTTCCACGACAGTGTAGTGGAGCATAATGAATGGATAACTGACGGCGCCTTTTTAACGGTTGTAGAGAGTAAGTGAACCTTGCTGGAGTGAAGTATATTGAATTGACAACTGACGGCACTTTTTTTGACGGTTGTAGGATGTAAGTGAATTTTGCTGGAGTGGAGCATAGTGAATTGATAACTGACGGCACCCTTTTTGACGGTTATAGGATGTAAGTGAACCCTGCCGGAGTGGAGCATGCTGAATTGACAACTGACGGCGCTCGTTTAATACTTGTAGGATGTAAGTGAACTCTGCCTAACTGACCGTGCTATTTCGAGCAATGTAGGTAGTAAGTTAACTCGACCAGAAGGTGAAATATATCGTATTGTTGGATTCGCAGCTGATTCGCCCCTTTATGACGGTTCAGCTTGTAAGTGAATGTGGTTGAGCTAAAACATGTTACTTTGTTGAATTGACAACTGATCGCGCTTTGGTGGCTGCAGCAAGTAAGTAATCAGGTCGAAAGTTAAGCATATCTCTCTGAATTAATAACTGACCGCGTCTTCTCTACGGTTACAGGGAGTAAGTGAACCTGACTTAAGGTGAAGTATATCTGCGTTGAGCCAGTGGCTAATTATGCGCCCCTTAATAGTTGCAGCGAGTAAGTAGACTATACTAGAAAGAAGCAAGTTCCTTTATTCATTATTAACTAATAATATTATTCTTTATTCTTATAGATTATAAGTAAACTAGCTGTGATTATAGTCTTTCTTTCTAGAATTAATAGCTAATTATAACTTCTTTATATTAGTTAAAAAGTAAGTTAATTATAATAGGAGAGTTATTAATAATAACTAATTTAGTTTTAATAGTTATAAGTAGTAAGTATACCTAAGTAATATATTAATATTCTTCTTAAATAATAACTAACTATATTTTATTAAATATAAGTTATAAGTATACTTTACTTTAATAAAGTATATCTCTTTCTTAAATTTATAACTAATTACGCCTCTTTAGTAATAATAAAGAGTAAGTGACTTAAGATAAAGTATATTATTTATTAGATTAATAATTAACTCCTTCCTTTAATTATTATAAAATATAAGTAACTATTAGTCCACCTAGAACGCGTAGTATAACACGTAATAATCGTGATATACTAGTTACGTAGTAGGTAGTTAATTGATTAAGAAGTAGGAAAGTAGAGCACTAAGAACCTAAAGTTATTAGTGCCCGCTTTCCTAATTAGGACTAGTATACACGTGATCCTATTACCTCTCACATTACCTCCCCTATTGCCCCTAAGCTATAGGTACAATTGCACTAATAGTAACTTTAATTAAAATAAGTATTCTTTCTCTTAAAATAAGTACTAATTATATCTTTTTAATAATTATAAGGGGTAAGTAATTTAGTTACTATAGTATATATTACCCCCTTCCCCTTAAAATTAATAGCTAATAGTACTTATTATAATAATAAGAGTTATATATATAATTAAACTAAGCCCTTATACTTACTTTAACTAAGGGTTAAACTAAATATAAAGGGTAATCTTATAGTAACTTAAATAAGGGCTTATAAGAGAACCTTTTTATTACTATATATTATACTAATTAAGGGATTAAAGGACTAATAGTATAAATATAAGGATTTAAAGCTAAAGAACTAAGAGGAGGGGAAGGGAGCTCCCTTTAAATTAACTCTTAGTAAATTATAAATTTATATAAGAATTTAGGGGGCTCTAATTAGTTAACTATTATATTATATAAAATAAGAGTATAAGGGCCTTAAGACTATAATACTTTTACTTTCTTCTTTATTTTTAGATTCTCCTTTATAATAAACCTATAAGTTAATCTTTTTAGTTTATTAAATATACTATTATATACCCTTTTATTAATTAATAATTACTTATACTATTATATAAAAGAGTTAAGAATAATAATAAATGAGGTTATCCTTAAATAAATATTTAATATAATTTAAATATATAACTTATAATTATAAGTAATTATAATATATAGTCTTATAATAATTAATACAAATAATATATTAGTATTATAAACTTAATAGTACTAAGAAGTAATTAATATAAATAAATAAGTAAGAATATAAACTATTATTACTTAATATAATAACTAATTACTTTATATCTTAGAAAGTTTTATTATTTAAGTATATAAACTACTAAGGAGCCTTTATTATCTAAGTAATTATATATTATTTAAAGTAATACTCGCCTTTATATAAGGGGTTTAGAGTAAGAATATTAAGATAATTACCCTTAAGATAAAAGAGAGATAGCCTCCTTACTTATTTATAATTCTAATAATATACTAAGAGTATTTCCCTCTTATAAATTATATTAGTTTTCTTTAATTTTACTTAAAAAGCTTAAGTAATTATATATATATTATTTTTATATAATTAGATATAACTACTTAGTTTTATTTTATATAAGTATTCTTAGTTATCCTTTAATTATTCTTAAACTTAAGTAACTATACTTTATTAATAAATTCTAAAGAGAGAGAGTAAGACTCTAATTATCTTATTAAGTTTATATTTAAATCTATTAACTCTACTTATAAAAGTTAGTTTTTAAGGTATACTTATAAGCTTAGTTTTAAAATAAAAAAGATAACTAATAAGTTAAGAGATATTAAAGATTTAGTAATTAAAGTCTTAGAGCCTTTTATAAAAAGAAGACTATAGTATAATTATTAAATAGAAAAGTAATATATTATATATAAATATATATAAGTAATTTTAAATATAGCTCTTTTTATTAAACCTTTATTAAGTCTAAATAAAATCTAGTCTTAACCCTTTTATTATATTTATATAATAGGATTTACTTAATACCTTCTTTAGCTAAGTACTTAATAGTTAAGACTTTATCTTATTAATTATATTAGTAATACCTTTAAAATATATATTACTTAATAAACCTAATATAATAGCCTTTAAATAAGTAGTATTAATTAAGTAAAAAGCTAAGAATTATATTAATAGCTCTTTATATAAGTTAATAGCGTCTCTTTAATTAATAAGATTATTTAAATATATATTAGTAATATTACTTTAGTTAAGAGTAAGCTTAGAATTATTATAAGGAATTAAAGAGTATTATATTTAGTTTAGCCTCTTAGTTATAAATAAGGGCAACTTAAGAAGTAAAGGTAATAAGGATAATAAATATTAATTATTCCTTATAATTAGCTTATAAGATATAAATACTTAAAGCTTAAGTTTTAAAGTAAAGGTTTATAAAATAAATAATTATTATTCCTTAAGCTTAAGTTAATAAATAGAGAAAGTAAATACTTATTACCCCTTATTATATATATTTAAGATAATATCTTAAGTATAGCCTTAATTAATATATTAGGCTATTAGTCTTTCCTTAAGCTTAAGTTCTAAAATAAAGATATAAGATATAATTATTAATTACCCCCTATTATTAACTTATAATAAATTAATATTAGTAGACTTAAGGCGCTAGTTAATTAAGCTTTAAGTATTTAAACTATTAAGTAAACACTAATTATTCCCTTTACTTAAGGTTTAGTTAATATCTTTAAGGAATATAATAAAATACTATTTATTCCTAGTATTAAAGTTATATAACTATAAGATATTTAAACTAAACTTTATTAAAGCTCTAAGATAAGAGGTAGTAATTTAATATATTTAACTATTTATATTTATAAAATATAATAAGATAATAATAAGTAAAACGTTAATAACTAATATAGAGAGATATTTTAAAGAGTAAAAAGAGTAAATAATAATATTCTTAAAGTATAAGGTCCTAAAGACTATTAGGTTTAACTAAATTATAAAGTATATAATAAGGTTAAATAAAGAGGTAAGAGTAAAAAAGTACTTCTTAATTAAATATTACTATACTAATAATTTCTATATAAGATATATAAATAATTTATAGTCTATTAAAAGAAGGGAAATTATATAGACTAGTTAATTAAACTAACTTTTAAGCTAAAAACTATAAGAAAGTATTATTAGGTAAATAGGGATAGTTAAGTAATAAAGGATAGTGTAGATAAGTTTAGCTTTCTTAAACTTGAGGGAGAAAGCGCTTTAGTATATAAGGAATATAGACGAGTGTGTGGTAGAGGAAGTAGAATCTAAACTAGTTCACTTGACGTATATATCTTCTCGTCTTCGTCATTAGGCAGTACTTCTTCGCCAGCTTCCTATAGACTGCAACGAGGACGATAATTAGGACGGGATCGAGCGGCACCCATGTCACAGAAGCCCCCGCGCCGCAACGTCCTCATTTTCGTCCCCATCGTTCCCATCGCTCTCGTGTGTAATTGTTGCTAGAGCCTCTCTCTCTCTCCTATCAAGCTCTGCACGCTGCTCAGAAATGGCCTGAAAGTTGTTCATCGAGCCTATTCTCTGACCTAACTCTCTATTCACCGAGTTATCAACCTCACAAAGTTGAGACTATCTGGTAACCTGCTTTATATTTGTACTCTCTCGATCGATTGACAAATTAGAGGTCCTTATCTCGTTGCATCACTATGACTAGTCCTTGAAAGACACGTTGTGTAAACATCAGCCCTATTTGATCGTTGCCATAAGCGGGCACCCCACGATTGCGCACATATTAATGACATGGGTCGCAGTATTAGAAGGCTATAGGCTAGACAGCCAGCTGATTAGACGTATCAGCAGAGCTTTTCACACGAGTGGGATAGAGCACACCATCTGTTCTATGAGGTATGCTCAAGCCATTATTTCTGCTGTGTAACCAACCCCGCTACTCGGTGAGAGGACACAAAGCCCGCGACAAATCGGATGTCGGCACTGCCGCCTTATCCTTACTACTTTCCCAATGCAAGCATCACCTTCCCTGTAATAACCATCTCTTGGAACGCCGACTACTCTATAAGGCCGTGCTCCCGGGAGTTTCTGCCCTGGATCTCATTGACATCTGCGCTCTACGTGGAAACGATCCAGCCTTATTGTAACCTTTCAAAGAGCTTATCTTATCTGAAAACAGTTGAAGGACGATGTTGAAATTCAAGTGCCTTATCCAAGATGAAGATAAAAACAAGGAAAGTATGTATCCCCTAACTATAACAAGATGAGGCCAAGGCATATGTTAATAGCAAAATTAGCTAAATCCGCCGATCGTTCCGTTGATGTAGAGCAAGAAGAAACGATGGAACTCGGGGAGTTTGAAGACTGGGTCAGAAACCGATATCAGATTCCCGGCGAGCTATCTCTCTACTACGGGCGGGACAAACTCGACGATCCTTATGTGGAGCTTGGCACCGTCTTGAAATCTGGCGATACTCTGATTGTCGCCTTCGACAAGACTGTAACAGCCGCGGCGGGCGGCGGCTACGGCCATGGTGGTTGGGTCAAGGGTGTGTTAGCTGAGGGCAGCGGGGGAAGGGATCAGGAGAGTGTGACTGGAGGTGGTGGGTATGGCGGGGATGCGAAAGGGGCCCAAGGGGCTGGTGGTGAGGGTATGGGCGGGACTGCAAATACGGGGTTAAGAGGCGGGACTGCCAAAGGTGGAGCCGGCATAGGTGGGACGTTCACATTGGCGAAAGGGCCCCGAGGGCCTGCTGGCGCGGGTATCGGTGGGTCTGCAAATACGGGGTCAAGAGGCGGCGAAAGTGGGACGTTCACATCGACTGGCACACATTAAAGAAGCAAATTTGACCCACCTGTGTCTGAGAGGCGTAGCGACAAGGCTCTAGATAGATATATAAGAGGTTTCCATACTTAAAGCTGCTTTGGAGCATCCAGACCTTGGGTCTTCTTTCGTTCGCAGATGAAATGTGCAGCGAGGAGGGCTGGTGCAGGGCCTTGGATGAAATAATGAGGCCCTATCGTTGCCCTGCATTCGCGCCACTAATGTATCCATCCCGGGAAAAGGCACTTTTGGCTGGATGCTCGCTGCAGTGGCTCTTGCTTTGAGAGGCCATGCCGCACGCACGAGCTGAACGAGGGTTTTCGGAGGAGCTTATATCGGCACGTCAACAGAAGGTCTTCTCAATAAAGCTCATTGCAGAGAAAGTGTCTGCATGCGACTGGATCTTCGCAGCGCTTCCTAGTAATTGCTGAGCATGATTTCATCATGTACCTCTCTCGGCTCGGCTCAACTCCAGCTAATCCACCATCCTCGTTCCAATCCCTCCTCGCTGATCTCCACGGCAGCATTGAGGGGCCCCTCCACGAAACGGCCATAGCTGGCCACATAACTAAGCGCGGGAAAGAACTATCTTCCACCACGGTGGGCTGCATCATCATAGGGGCCAGGGTGGTCTTGGTGGACTTGGGGGCGATGGTGGCCTGGGGGGATTCGGCGGCTACGGAGGGCAAGGACACGCTGCAGCCCACGCAGCCCTCTCTCCATCGCTGATGTGTTGCGTTGTCATTCAAGCGCCGTCCAGGACCAGGGCGTCCCGAGCGCGGGAACGCTGAGCCAGTCAGGCTACGGTTGCGCCAGAAGTGAGGAAATCCCGCATGAACCGTCCTACAAGCAGTAGTACGTAACAGCTCAACTCTGCCTATCCTTTAATCACCTGCTCTAGACTTCTCAGTCGCAGTAAATGTTGGCTACTTTGGCAGCGAAACAAGCACGACCTAACCTCTTTCTCTCATCGAGCACTGAGCTAATTAATTAAGCTACTTCCCTAGGTTCCGGCTTCCCCGGACGCCCCGCCATACCTCGGGAGGAATGTCGTCCAGCAGCGGCTCAGGAGGCCTCGCTACCTCGGACATCATTGGAATCGCCATCGGCGTGCCATCCGGCGTACTCGCCTTGATCGGCGTTATCATCTCATATTGCGCCTGGTAGTTTCCAGACTCGCGAATTGGGAAGGCCGGCGTCGCGATTGGCAATCGATTCTCCGTTCGGGGCGGAGATGCACGCGGTGGAGATGCCAGCGGGACTGGAGCGCACGGCGGGAATGCTACGGGTGGGAGTGCTTCTGGGCGAGGTGGTCAGCATGAAGACTCTCGAGATGATGCCCAAGCTCATGGCACGTACGATATCGAGGCTCATGCTGAAAGCGAGACCAAGGGTGGGAATGCTCGAGGCGGAAATGCTTACGGCAATTCCGCTACTGGGGGAAATGCTAGAGGTGGAGATGCTAGAGGTTCGCAGGCCAGGGGTGGTGACGCTCTTGGTGGATCTGCCATTTTATAGGAAGTGATACTCGAGGTGAAGAGTATAGTACGTCGGCTTATGTCGTCCGAGACAGGGCTATCGGCGATACGTATTAATAAGGTATTAATACTAGAATCATCAAGTATCGATACGTATCGATACCTACTAGTATTAATTTAGCCTAGCGAGGGGCAGCGCGTACCTTACTAAAACTTTATAATTATTATATAACGACCTTTCCTCTTTATTAATTATTTAAGTTCTTAAATCTATTTAATAGAAGCCTTATATAGTAGATCTTAATAATTATTAACTTATAATAAATAAGCTTCCTATTCTATAATTAATTTAACTCCTTATATATATCCTATCTACGTTTAATATTTATTTACTTATTATTACATAGATCTTCTTCTCTTATTTATTATAATTATTAATTAATAATAGTAAGTATACGTTTACTATTATTATATAACGCTTTCTAATATATTCTCTTAGAGCTATAGTCCTTTTTAATTAACCTACTAGTATAGTAATTAGTAGTATTAACCTCTTAGTCTTAAGAGTTACTAATACTACTATCTTTACTACTTAGCCCTTAAATCGCCTTTAATAGGCTATTCTTATATTACCTAGGTATAATATACTATATATGCCTAGTAGTATTATATAGGCCTAAATTATAAGTAATTAGCTATTATATATAAATAGGGTATTAATTTAGAAGGCTAGAGTAGTTTATTTATAAGGCGATTATCTTAATTATTAATAGTAAGGCCTACGCCTATTTATAAAGTATTATTATATATAAGGATACTTTAGTAAGTATTATAATAATTATAAGTAGTATAAATATATATAATAATATCCCTAGTTATAAGATTAATTAGACTCCCCTCCTCCTTCTAAATCTAATAATAGCTATTATATAGTAGAAGAAGGCGAAGAGGGGCCTAGTAATATAGCTAAGAAGTAAGTAGTAATCCCTTTAGGTTAAAACCTTATAATAGTAGTCTTTACTTAGTAACTTTACTAGAGTAAAGGAGGTATATTATCCTTATATAGTAGTCCCCCCCTTTTAAGAGTTACTTATAAGGCTTATTTATAGGTATTACCCTTATAATAATATAAGGGTAGTACCTAGAACGTGTATTTATACCTTTATATAATATTCTAGGACTAGTAGCTAAGTAGTAAAACTAAGTAGATATAATTTACTTAAAGTAAAGAGGAAGAAAGACTTTAATTATCTTATATAATAGATTAGCTAGCTATTCTTAGTTAGATTAGCCTTATCCTCTACTAGATTAGCCTTATTTATAAGAGAATTTAAAATCCTACTCCTCTTCTAGTACTTAAGGTACTCTCTTATCTTAAGTATCTTTACTATTATTACTACCCTTTCCTATATTATTATATAATAAGCCTTTAAAAATACACGCTCTAGTTTATTACTTATTAATAGGATTAAGAGGATCTTAATTATTATAAGAGAGAGTTATAACTAGCGCTATCTTTAATAGTCTTATAACTACTATTTAAGAGCTCCTTACTTATCTAGATTATATAGCTCTAAGGTATTATAGTCCTTATACTTATCTTAACTTAATAGCTAGGTAATAAGAGAAAGGGATATTATAATCTTATTAAAGGTATTAGGCTCTTTTTCCTTCTTCTTCCTCTTAGAACTATTATACTTAAAAGTAAAAGGGTCTTATTATAGTACCTTAATCTCCTCTTAGTACTTCTCCTAAAGCTCTTTTACTTTTATTAAGGCTCTTTAAGCTAACTCCTTTAGCTAATAGACTTTAATATACCTTATATAATAAGTAGGATTAAGGATTAAGGTGGTAGTATAAAATAGAGATATCTTAGTATTATAATAGTATTTATTAAGGACTTACTTTATAACGTCGAGCTACTTTACTATATTCTTACTCTCCTTATCCCTCTTCCCTTTATATATACCCTATTATATAATAGTTAGCTCTTAAAGAAGGGAGGAGGATAAGGGCGAGCTTATAATCTTAGTAGTTATATACTTAACTAAGATATCTATTATAAAGAGGGTTATATTAATTAATAAAGAGTCTCTCTTAATAGTAAGTATAGCCTAGTAAAAGGGTCTAAGGAACTCCTTAATTATATAAAGCTTTACTTAATCTTAAAAGTTTAAAGCGTCCTTTATAAGCTCCTCCTTATAATTAAGAGTAAAAGTATTAATAGCTAGTTATATATTAAGGAGAACTATAAGTATATAAAACTAGCTATTTTATCTTATACTATTATCTATTAGAATAAGCCTTCTAGCGCTAGCTTTAAACTTAGTAATATAAAGTAAAGAACTATAGATAAAGACGACGATATTATAAGCTTTACTAAGTAAACTAAAGAACTAGAACTTAGCCCTCTTAGTCTCCTTATTAACCCCTTCCCTTTATTCTTAATTATTATATAACTTAAGCTCCTCTTTTATAAATATGTTTATAAATAGGAAGGCTTAGATTATAAGATTAATAATATAGCTAATATAACGGATACGCTAGTTATTCGCGGCCTAGTTAAGCCTAAGCTTAGTTGAAAAGTAAGCTTAGATAAGTTAATAAAGGACGTTATTAAGAGGGGTATTATTAGTAATTATTACTCCTAGCTATTATATAATACTATAGTCTTTAAGGACTAGAAGGAGCTTCTCTAACTACTCCTCTCTATTATAGCTAAAGACTTATAAAAGGGCGATTAGGGCCTTTTATTTCTATGAATTATAAGTAATAAAGTAAGTAATAATTATAAGGAGAAGTAGCTAATTTAGTAAGGTCTAGATATTATAAGAGATATGAATTTATAAGAGGGCTACTTAAAGCTTATATTATATAATATCCTTATATTTAGGCTATATAATATAAAGGTAGGCTTAGACTTAAGAGTAAGTTATAGTAATCTTACCTTTATATACTAGATTAAGAGCTTAGTATAAGGCTTGGAACTTAGGCTACTTTATAAGAGTAAAGGACTAGTTTTATATAATAATTAGGGAGAGGAGAGCTTTAGTAAGTACTATCTTATCTAGATAGGACTTAAGGACTTTAAGCTTAAAGTCGTTAATATTAGCCTTCTTTTTAACTTTATAATAGAGCTATATAAGCTGCTTAGTTACCTCGTCGTAGACCTTACTCCTTTTCTTTTACTTTATAAAAATCCTATATAATCTAAGGTACGTTACTATATTTAAAGAGATATTAGTATCGTACGGCTTCTTAAGTCTATAAAGGGGGTAGGTAGTATAATAAAGCTAGTTCTCTTTCTCTCCTAGCTCAACTAGGTTAAGCCTAGGGTATTAGTAGTAAGCCTAAGTAAGTAAGCTTTTCCTCTAAAAGCTTTAGATAACTAATCCTAAGTTATCATTAGTTAATAACTAAATAAAAGAGGAGCTAAGGTTAATTAAAGAAGATATTTTAAGGGTATATTTATTATATAATATAGTAGGGTAAAGAGTAAAACGATCTATATAGGCTAAAAAGCGGTTAAGGAATCGATGTCTTATTAATACTATTAATACCTAATAGGTATTGATACCTTAATTAATACCTCAGGTATCGCCGACAGCCCTGGTCCGAGAGATCGAAGATGTTACTGAAATGGTGCTATACAAGTCCGCAGGAGATGCTTGAATATTTCCACAAAATATGTGTCTGGGGCGATTGAGGAGCCTGAGCTATCGCTTTGGACAAATGAACCCTCTTTTGCGACTGATTTCCTGGCGCTCGTAAAGGGATGGCCAGGTGACTTTCGGATTTTCTGAATGGCTTCATTTGTTGTGTACCGTTATATATAATGCCTCAAGTCAGAGCTCTTCCTTCGCACTACTATTGAGAAAGTTAGAGTTTGCTCGAAAGCATGAAATTAGGCTGAGAGGGTTTCCTCAATACCATGATAACCAGACCATTCGCATTTGTTCCAGGGAACGGACAGATCTCTTGATAAACATTACTGTTCTGTCTCAATCTGGAACTAGGAAGCCTCCTCACCGGCTGGGGTTGGAAGTCAAGCGATGGAGCTCATCACGCTCCACATGTAAAGAGGGACAATGAAGTTGAAGTGGAGTGTAAGGTAGTCAATTTAAAATAAACTTGGAACTAGGAAAGGAGGACGGACCAAGCCGCTTTCGGAATAGTCCAATTGCCCCTTAGATTACATCACAACGAGCTTTGACAGCCGCTTTCACATCTCATTCTCATTATTTCAAGGTCACTAACTCTCGTCAAACTGGATCGCATCCTATTCTCTGAAGCTGGTGAGGTGCAATTTAATCAGTAATCATGCATTTTGATAGCTTGCAAAGCCCCAATCTCTCGATTCATTGATTGTCATCAAATCACCCTCCCCAACAGACGATGCAATACTTCTCACAATAGCTGCTACCGAAACCTGGGATCATTCTGAAGCATTGTTCAGACTAAGAGCCTTTGTTTTCTCAAACCGTCTAAGGCTATACACTCCATTTCTGCTTACACAACCTTTTTCAGAACAACTGCCGTCGCTGAAGCAAGTTCCTACAGCTCCTCGACAAAGACCTCTTTTGACACCAGGCAACCATAGGCTATCTTTTCGAATCCATTAGGCTTTGCAAGATTCCAGATTTTATCTTTTATGCTTAAGATACATTAGATACTTCTCGTCTTTACGTCCTGCTATTTTCCAATTCTCAAAACGACTTTTATACGCCAAACCTCGAGCACGTTGATTATGTTTCCCTGATTGTATACCTTCTGCTATATCTTTCAACCAGAAGCTAGTGTGTCGTTTATCCTAGCTATTTTATCTTATTATTTCATGCTCCCTGAACTTGGTGGTACTATGACAGAAGTCTCTTAAGCCTCCCGCTAATTGAACCACTTAAAGTGAGGGCTGTTCCGATCCATTCGCCAAATTCGGTATTGGCCAATACAACGGCCATATTGGCCAATATTAATGCTTTTTAGTTAATAAATCGCGTTTGACTAATATATTAGGATACTTACTAAAGCTAAAGATATAATTAGTTTTAAAGGGGGGAGCTGAAGTAGTTGTATAAAAGGGGTAGTCGCCACCCCCTAAATAGCCCCCTAAGTAAATCATACTTGGCGAGTTAATCCCCTTATAGTAAAATTAATACTTTTTAGTACGTTTCTACTAGAATTAGCTACGCGGTCATTTCTAGGGAGAGAGTATATCCCTAAAAAAAAAATTCATAGTAGGACTTTAGCTAGATTCCTACTATCTTTACTAGTAAACTCCCTAAGATAGAATACTTATTTTTTACCCTAAAAATAGCTCCTAATACTTAGAATCTTTATTCCTCATAATAATAAGAATCCTAACTTTTCTATTACTAATTTTCCACAATTCATAAGTTATACTCTAGTCTAACCATACTTCCTACTCACTTTACTTTTAAACTACCTTACCACTTACTCTATAACTTCTACTCTACGCACTATGCCTTTAATAGTATATTAAAGGTTATTAGGGTCTGCTACCACCCCCTAGGTGCAGGGGTCCTTAGATAAGGAAAGATAAGAGTCTTGGCAAAAAAACGACCCCTGAAAATAATCAAAATTCGGCACCATTAAGCGTTCTAATTGGCTAGAAGGGCTCGGGAGCCAATCAGAGCAAGGCACCTACGTCATAAGGACTACGAGTGGAGCGACGTGCACGTGCCGGAACACCAAACCTTCTATAATTAGGCTCAGCGATATATCACTTATTAGTGCGTGTCTAGTTAATCCATCTAATCCATAATATAGAGTTAATTAAGCGCTACTTAGGAAAAAAATTTGCACGCAAAAC
>KZ613942.1:291038-316309 GCA_002865655.1 Hyaloscypha variabilis F | reverse complement strand
TCTCCTCCTCCCTTCCACACATCTTCTCTTCTTCTCAGCTTTAGCTTTAGTCTAGAGTATCGATTTTGGTTTTGGTTACCTCGTGCCCCGCTACACTATATTAGTCAAACTAAAATTATTGGCTAATATATCGATTTATTAGCTAATACCGAATTTGGCGAATGGATCGGAATAGGGCGAACTGCCGTAAGGCAACCACGGAGCTTTTTCTCTCGCCTCGATAAATCGGAGGTGACTATATTATAGGGTAGTAGGGTTTGCAAAATTCTATACGGAAACTATAACTGATTCTCTAGGGGGCCAGAAGAGGACTCCCTGAGCGTGATCCGGCTGACTCACTAGTGTACTCAGGACTCAGGGCTCAGCTCAAGTTAGAGTGGCGACTGCTCAGGTCCAAAGACAGAAGTGGACTTTGGTAGGCTCAATTGTTGTCTGAGACTTTAAAGGGAGGAATGGTAAATGCTTGGATTTTCCTCCTCATACAAACACAGAGCAAATAGAGGACTCTTCCTAGCTTCATTAGCAATTGAGGTTGATGTCTTGAGAAAGGCTCTGACTATCGCCGATCAATTTATGCCACAATCGACCCAGTGATCCTCTTCCACTCAGTCTCCAGATCGTCCCAAACTATATCGCGCGCTTCATGCTTCCACAAAGTGATCATTACAGTCTCCATCTTGTGTCCGTAACTTTCTCCATTCTCATCCACCGAGTACACCCCGCCACCAGGCTTTCCACCCGTACTATTGGTAACCTCAACCCCATCCATTAAAGATACCCCGGAGGTGCCTTCTATAGGCTTCCCAGCTGGGTACTTCGCACTAGTCATGATAAACAGCAACCGTTCCCCATTCTCCTCATTAGGTATGACGGTATTTATTGCAGACATCACTTTAAACACCTGCCTCAGCACAAATACCAAGGCACCTTGTCCAGGCCGATCCAATTTAGACTTCACGAAGCCCGGGAAAGCATGCACGAAAGACACATCTGGTGCTTTCTCACCTAGGACTTCGAGAGAGACGGTAGCAAGCGAGGACCCGTGCCCGGTTAGAGCACGCATGGGGACTTTCCAGCCTTGGATGTCTTTCATATAGAGACGCCCTTCTTTGCCAGCTGTAAAGACGTTGATGACGCGGCGAAGAGAGGTGGCATTCTGGATGAGGGGAAGCAGGTTAACGATAAAGCGGATGCGGGAATAGTGGGTTAGTGCTACCGCGAGGTGGAGGCCTTCTGCTGTTTCTGAATTTCATAATTAGCAAGTATTTCATTAGTGCAAAGATATCAGTTAACTCACTGGTATGGAACTGTAATACTCCAGGACTTAGAAATAGGATGTTGATAGCTTTCTCCTTTGCCTTAATTTCCAGACAGACCTCGTCCACAACTTTGATGAGGCTGACGTCTGCCTTTCGAAACACGTACGAGCCTTCTGGATTTAGCGCTTTTAGCTCAGATAATATACGGTCCCCTGCTTCCTGTGAACGGCCAACAAAGTAAGCTCGGGGCTTGCTGGCGTGTTTCGCGAATGCTTTTAGGGAGTTCTCGCCGATGCCACTTGTTGCTCCGATAAAGACGCCTACCAAGCCTGATGGGAGAGCGGTTGCTATGCGGGCATTTGAGGCTCGTATGGCAGTGAGTGACACCATATTGAAGGCCTGAGCTGTGAAGATAGCTCCTCAGATTGCAATACCGCATGCGGAAGCGAGGAAGAGTTTGATGATAGCTGATAATCCGAACGAGAAAAGGAGTAATTAAGAGCAAGGAGCATCAATCACTGGCAGCTCGAAGCAATATAACCTCGCTCGGAATGTATGCCAGCGCTTGCTGGACAAGTCATCCTGTTATAGAATCTCATCCCGACTCAATGGGTGGAGGATCTTCCCGTCGAGAAACGAAATGAGGTTAGTTTCGGCACGTGCGTCGACATGGCCCGTGCACACGCGAAAGCGAGTTGGAGTAATCCATTATAAAACCGGTGGGCACATCGAAAACCGCCCCCCCTTTTTTTTTTTTTTTTTTTGGCTATATTCTCTCTCATTGTTTTCTGAAGGCTATCAACCGATGTGCCACAAGGCTCATACTCCTCACTTCTCATGCTCCGCCCACCTCGTTTCGTTTTTGCCTATCGGGGCGGTGAATGGTGCAGTAATTCCCCCCGTCACTAAAGCAGCACCAGCAAGTTATATATGCCTCACCCCCTTGTCTCTTCTCGAGATCTGCAGCCGGCTCAGGGTTGGCGTCCCTCTTTTCCACGCCAGGAATTGGTCCAACGAGTGGGTAATCTTGCTCCCAATTTGGATAGTCTGTGTTGTTCGGTTCTATTTCGCTTCTCTTCTGATCACTGGGGCGGTGGATGGTACAGAAACTATGTCCGTCACTGAAGTATGTGCAGGTTACGTATGCACCACCTCCCTGTCTCTTTTCAAGACTTGCAATCGGGACTGGGTTTGTGTCGCTCTCGTTCGTGTGAGCAAGTACTTCAACAAGTGGATAAGCTTGCTCCCACTTGGGATGATCCGTATTCGACCTTTACATCAGTTAGTCTGCCGGGTTAGCAATTGCTTGAAGAGAAACACTCACGATTGGGGTTCTCTCTTGGAAATGTCGCTTGGTGGAGGATGGCTATCCCAATACGCGTTGCCTGGTCTTAGTACCCAGTCAGGAACCTTTCCAAATCGCAGTCTGTTAGGAGATACTTACTGGCCAGGTAGCGCTTCCCTCTTCGCCGGGTTCGTTTGACCCTTGCTATCGCCCCAGACTATGTCCCTTTGTGATAGTTAGTAGATGAAGGACGTGATATGCATCCAAGATATGCTCACGTTCCGCTCTTTTGAGCTACTGGCTCAGCGTTGCTGGCAGGAGCTGCTATGACCCCCAGCAGGGGAGCCAGAGCTGTAGCAGCAATTAGGGTAATTGAAAGACGCATTGCGGTAGTCAATGAATGGGTGATGATGTAGCAGAAACTTGTTAACACTGCAACTTTGTTGAATTCTCAAGAAGTTTTCTAGTAGGGAAACGAATGGCTTTTAATACTCGACTCAAAGGCTGCGATTTTACGGTCGAGACTTGTTGATTCCGAACTCAATCAAACCATATGCCATATCTGGTGAATCTCTCGCTAGAATTTTGAAACCCAAATCTCGC
This sequence comes from Hyaloscypha variabilis F, assembly GCA_002865655.1. NCBI lineage: Eukaryota > Fungi > Ascomycota > Leotiomycetes > Helotiales > Hyaloscyphaceae > Hyaloscypha > Hyaloscypha variabilis. The sequence continues at coordinate 313,162 of KZ613942.1, read as the reverse complement.
TTTGCCAAGAGCTGAGGTCCAGCTGAGGTTCTCATTAGACCAGAAATAATTTGCGCGTTTGCCATTGTATGATGTCCTGATGTTGAGACACGATGGCGGTGGCCATGTTCATGAATTGTGGATATGAATTCGCTGCGCCTTGCAAGATGGCTGTACATTCATCACCAGCCGTCGGAGTTGATGTGGGTAAGCAATTATGATTGGACGGGAACTTTGTTTGTTCGCGAGCCCCTGAGTGGTGCGATTCTCGGGGGCACTAACTTCACGATTTGGTTGGCCCAGCAGCAAATTTCGTTTTTGAAGGATTCATTCGGCTCCCCCTTCTAATATCAAAAATAAATGCACGAAGACGACGAGCTTCCACCTGTACTTGGTGTCCTCTGCGAACCTTCGGCTTTGTCTGGAGAGTCAAGAGAAGCTCCGGCGGCTATCGAATTGTCGAATTCCTACGTGCGCGACTACCCTCACGTCCCTTACCTGGCCTTAAGGCCTTTCGCACGACCCGCCATCAATCCAATCACGTGTTATTAGATCTCCATTAGCCTGAGAAACAGATCGCAACGAATTCGAATTTCCCTATGCTAAAGCTGAAAGACCGGTATTTCGTTGACCTGTACCCTTTCCCGTTGCTACAGCCTACATATCTCTCATCGTGATTGGGAACTCGTCCTTAGAATTCTCCCATCCAGTAATGTTCTGAGCCTCATACATCCTCTTCAACAACTGAAATTGTCCATCCTCCCTCCATTCCTTCAAACCCCTCTCGCCTCTCCGTTTCGTAATATACCATTTCGCAGCTCTTTCAAACAGCATCCCTACAGCAAAGAAAAATATCCCCACAAGGGTAACAATCAAAATAGCACCGAAATCAAAATTGACATATCCAGGAGGCAGCTGAACTAGCTGATTGTAGCACAAACGAGCTGTATCTGTATCTGTGGGGAATTGCACGTACGGAGCGATCTCAGGATCCAACGGCCCCGCGGCAAATTCCAAGACTCCCTCTTGTAACTTTGCGAGCGAGACCGCGAACCAGTTCTCGACTTCGATGCGCCATTGGTCGGCAGGGAGGGCTTTTACTTGGAGGTTATCAGACACCGTCTGAGAGGCAAGCAGAGAGGCTCCGCGGCGATTGTTGACCGAGTTGAACGTCAAGCTCATTTCCAGGCTGGTGACAATACGCTCCGCTGTTGCTAGTTGCGTTGGATTGTATTGTAGGGTTGTGAGGGGCCCTGGAATTTCTCCGTACTTGAGATAGGCGGTGTAGGGTGTGCAGAGACCGGGAATGGTCGGGTTGCAGAATCTGTGTTGCTCGATGCAACCCATGATATTGACGAGGTATGCTGGAGCGTACAGTGTATATTCTACGCCGTCTACCCAAAGTGTATAGTTTGAGCCGGTGAGGAAAAAAGGGTCGTCGACAGGGGAATTGTAGGATACGGTGTTAGGCGTGAACCAGAGAATAGATATGTCGCCATCTGTTCGATTTGTGAATGTCGTATTAATGGCCCAAGCATTTTCTGTCCCTGGAAATCCTGGATCGAAAATGATACCTCTGATTATTTTAGTCTCAACAGGAGCATAGAATCTGGTCAGGGTACTCACTGGATATCATATGGGAAGTTGTCTAATGGAGTCCACTCTGAGTACTCGAAAGTGTATGTATTATTAGTGCCATTGACTGGTCCGTAAAAAAACTGTTGCAGCGTTGTTTCTGGAGGCCAATAAGAAGCTTCATCCGTGTCACTGGCGTTAATAACCCGTGCAAATCGGGTTGAGTGTATTGGTGAGCAAGTGTTGATCTTCTGATACGTTACTCTGTTTTCCTGAGGGGCATTGATGCCGAGATCAACATGTGAGTCGATAGGTCCAGTGTCCAGTAAGAAAGGGGTTGAGTTTACATCGATACAAATGTCAGAAGTAGCAAAAGGACAGGTCGCATTCGACGACTTGTACGAGATAGACTGCCGTGCAAACACATTACAAGCTCCAGAAGATCCAGATCCAGAGCCATAGCATTGACTGACATAGGTTTCTGCTTGAATCGTTTCTAGGAGTCCGCTGCGCCGAAAATACAACTCCGCTCCAGGTCCTTGAAGGAAATTGTAGCCGCAAACCCCGCCGCGCACCAAACCGACATTTGGAGGCGTTTGCTGCCAGATGTAAAACGAGACTATGGCTACTACTTGCCAAACCGACCAGAAGAGGAGCGCTGTCAAGCCCAACGGACTTGTTCTCCAAAACGCGTCCAAGAAAGCTGTGGCTTTCCACTCTCCAATTTTCCACCAGCTTAGAAATAAGCCAAATGAGTCCGAGACAGTACGTAAATCTCCACTACTATTGCGAAGCAGAACTTGTTTCTGGCGGTAGTAGAACGGGCGGAATGGATGTCTTCTTGTTCCTCGCAGAGTTGAGTAGCGGAACCACACGTATTGGATAACAATCCAAGTCAATGGCCCCACAAGAGAGATCCAGAGTGGTATCGAAGCCTCCAATGCACCGGCACGTGCTCCATTGAGTGTCAGGATGAGTTTCTTGCTACCATATTCCTTCCAGATCCGACCTGTCAAAATTGTGTAATTCGAGGACATGATGCGATAGTCAATATCTTCGGTGACTAGCCAAAACACTCTAGTGGAGAGTAAGGAAAGCAACAACCCGATCTCTGGGAGTGCATCGAGTCTATATTTATAGATCTACATATTTACATGCGGAAAGGTGCTGAACATTTCATGGCCAAAACCGCATACGTGGAGAGACATATGACGTTTTTAGGGCCAGAATTCGCGTACATTTGCCAAATCCATACATGCCTCTGCTCAGCGGCTTGTCAATACACCTCGGCAGGTTAATGTGATGTGCTACACAAAGAAATAAAAAACTGGAGGGGGAGGTCATGGTGTGTTGCACAAAACAAAAGAAAACAAAGACCGAAAGAGGGAAACTGGAGCAAGATCAAAGTGTCAATAGTTGGAGGTAAAACTACGGGACCGCCCAGCTTCAATAAAGTGGTGTGTAAGTGCAGCTAGCTTGCAGTGACAGCATCGCCAAGCGAAGCCTCCTGAGTCTGCTGACAGGCCTTGGCGGCTCATTATGTTATTGCGCCAAACTTTCTGGGCCGAAGGATACGAAAGCAGCTCGGCGATGACCACCAATGTCTCGACTATGACTAGGAATGGCAACTTGAGTCCAACCCCTAACCAAACAGGAGAGAACTCTGTACCACCCACGGCAAATGTGAGTTGGGCTGCAGCTAAGGTGACCTTCGCTAATCAACTCGCAGGCTTCCGCCACAGCCAAACGCGGGGCGGTCCGTTTAGTTGGATAAATATTATATACTAGTTTTCCCTAATACCGCTTGTTTTCACACCCTGCTAATAGGTATGAGGAGACTACTTTACTGTTAAAAATAATAATATAGCGTAGCCCTTGACCTATTTTAAGGAGAATATATCGCGCGGATTCTTGAGCTTCTAGCCCTCCTCTAGCTTTGCGCCTTTTGCAGAGAAGGCTGAATCATGCATTGCTATTATAGGCTGCGATGACGTTGTAACAAGCCACCTAGCTCATTACAGATCAGGTGCCATCCACGATGGATCTACTCTAGGGAATCTTTAGCGAAGAATCGAGGATCGGAACATCACTCCGCTGATCTTAAACACTATTCTTTGCGTGGCTTAGGCCGATGGTCATGACGTGCAGGAAATAATTCCACGTTCGCCAAAAGTTCATTGAGATGCCACCTGAGTGGTGTAGAAGGTAGAAAAAGCAATGAAGGGAACAAATTTGACTTACCGTTTGGTGTGGTTACACGAGCCCAAGACATGCCAAGTCAATCGCCCAGGTCCCATGCGACTCGATGAGGCTTGACGGGACGAACCATTTTTGGCATGCTATCCCCTCGTCCCGTGAAACATGGTCCGTACTAGCAAGGGGTGTGACTGCACGTAAGCCTCCTCTCCTTGAGAGTAGGAGTAGGAAAAGGAGGTGAGGCTTGCGTGCAGCCACACCCCCTTGCTAGTACGGACCATGTCTCACGGGACGAGGGGATACCACACCTCGCCCCAAATAGGGTCAGAAGGCGTGGCTTAGCTGAAGAGAACGGGAAACGCTAGTTCCCCGCCGGGCGATACGGGTCTATGTAGCTGGATGCCAAGGAAAGTCTGACTCGATTCGATCGCTCAAGCTCTTTGCCGGAAAATTCAAGACTAAGCAACTCATTATAGGAAGAAAGTAGTGCTTGAGTAGGATAGTATTCTCTACACCAGCTAGCTAAACAAGAGCAAGTCACCAAGAGATCATAGGTGAGACCGCCGACTTTAGCAGGGAAGGGGCCCGGACTCAAGGAAGCCAGCACTGATAACCCAGCTCAGGTCGGAGGGATACCTCCAGTCAGCCAGTTTAGTTCCCTAGCTGCTATTTTCAAACCTTCCACAAGGCTGCAGGCAACAAACCCTTGGAATTCGTGTCATGAGGCTTTTCAGGATGTAGTACGTCGACACGCCTTGCACGACGTCATAAAAGATAACAGGCTAAGGCCTGTTTCATATACCGGATTTGGCTTTCCGCCGCGATCTTGAGCCAGTGTTTGCGCCATCATCGTGTTTGGTATTCAGGTATTCATGTGAAGATGAACTGTTTAAAAGTAGTGAAAGTTGAGTATACGCTGGAAGTATTCGGAGGTCGGGTCCGTGGTGGGTGGTGGCTGAGGCTGCAGCAGTGAATTGTTTTTTGTTCAGCTCTCGCGCAAGGTGGTGAAACAAGGCCCATAGTGGGCGCCACTTCACGACAGCATTCCTTGACTGGATGGGTCTTTCCAGGTGACTAGTTTTCAATTTGCCAGTGTGTCAAATGATTTGATTTGATTTGATTTTGGGGCCCGAATCAAATCAAATCATCAAATATAGGCACGAATCATAATCAAATCAAATCATAATCAAGATAATCATGAATAGTCATGACTTTGTTAATTATTTACACGTGACCCGGAAAAACTCGGTCCGGAGACCGCTAGAGATGAATTAGGCTTAGCATAGCGCTAGCTTTAGCCCCCTCACGTGATTTATATAGTAGCTAACTTAGGTAAGGTTCTTAATTTTATATAGGGCACGTATATAAGGATAGTATACTCCTATTATAAGTAGTAGATATACTCTTAGGCTCTTAACTTACCTTATAAAACATTATAGTAGGGAGTTAGGACACGCTGGCACGTGCCGTACGGCACGTGATCTAAATGAAGCTAGATAAAATGCGAGCTTCCATTCGCAGCTCTCACTTAGCTCTTTAGCCAAAAATCATAACTTTTATACTCCCTCCATTTTATAGTTATAGACCCCGCTATAATACAAACCTTAAGCTACTCTAATCACGTGTTAGGAAAATCACGATAATCATGATTATTCATGACTTCGAATCAAATCAAATCAACCCTTACTAAGCATTATACGAATCAAAATCAAATCAAATCAAATCATGAATATTCATGATTCGCCTTGACTAATCGATTTTTTTTTGACACACTGCAATTTGCAGAGCCGCTCAATAAGTATGGCTTGCAGCTCGAAACGAGTCCCCCAACAAGTGAAAGACCTTCCAAGCTCGTCAATTCTAAACACGCTTCTTCTCCTATACCCAGTCTCTCCTTCGCATATCGCACACTCAGAGCCTGATTCTTCCATGATAAATCAATATGGGAGACCTCGCCCAATGTCTGCCGTTCAACGGCACTTCAGACTTTTACGGTCTCGGAATTCGCGTTGGTGTTTACCTGCAACTCACATCTTCACACATCACGAACACCCTAAATCAGGAAGCTGCGCCAGAAAATTATGCTGCTAATTCGATATTTCTTTTCGCGATAATTGTCGCCTTGCTCAAGGCTGCGACTGCTAAGCCATCCGAAATTCGTCCAATCGAAGCATGGATAATGTTACAGATATGCATCTCCTTCCTCCTCACGACTTTAGGATTGTTCGGAGTACGCCTGCATTTTCTACACCCCAAAGCCCTGGGTGATCTTTTCCGGAGAATCGGGCTGGTGGATTGGAAACATTTATGGGCATCCCCGAGCTCACCAGTCGGTTACCACTACAAGGAGGAACCTGGTCAAGTCGAAGCCCAACACGAAGCAGCTGAGCCAGGTGACCAAGATGATCGAGCCAGGGTGATTGAACATAACCCCGCCCAGAATCCCGAAGATCAGAGCTCGAGCGGGAGACTTCGCAAGACTTTCCGATGGTTCCAAAAGCATGTATTCACGTATATTGTGATGAACTCCAACCAGAGTTTTACAGTGGACTCGGTTTCTTTCATCAAACATCCATCACTCTCCTGGGGAGGCTCCGGATGGAGAATATCCACTGCCACGATTGTCGTGTGTACCAACATTTGGTTTTGGTTCGCATATGTAGACCAACCTCAAGAGGACCCATGCTCACCAGTCGTATTCTTCTTCGCGCCATTCCTACTCTCCTCTCATCCCAAATTAAAGACGCTATTCAAAGTCGGCTCGATTTTCATGGTACTACCATTTGGATATTTGTTCGTCCTTGTGGTTTTCTTCGCAATGTTGGTGGTCGAGTACCTATATGAGGCTATCTTGAGGATTAGCATCCGCTTGACCATTAAACGAGGGGTTCGGACTAGTTGGGATGAGCTACCTGACAATATCAAACGAAAGTTGGACAAAGTATCGCCATACATAAGATCATACATAATGTTATACCTGAGCGCCGTACCTCAGATGAGAGTCATTGTTGCAGCTTTGGAGGGTGAAATCTGGATGAATGATGAGAATGCTCTTCCCACTTGGTCAGATCTGGCGAAAGCCTATGCTTTCATATCGAGCGAGAAACACGCTGCGGAGATAGTGGCAGAGAAGGATTCTGCAGAGGTACGGGAGAACTCAAGGTCAGCGAACCCCCTTATTGTATTTTATTGGGCGTAAAGGGACTGACTGGAATAGTTGGGGTGTCTGGTTCTGCTGCCTCGCACTCCAATTTTGGTCAATTGGCGCCATTGTCTGGTTTATTGCAGCAGTCGAACTCACAATCCGATGGAATCACATTCAGAGAGTACACACGATCTCAACAACGAGTCAGCTTATTCCCCTGATAATCGGCATTACATCCTCCGTCCTGGCCGTTCAGCAAATCATGCTCAGTTGGATTAAACATGTGCGTATCTTGGGTTTCTTTACCTCCACTGCTTGAAATTCACTGATACTGGAGAAGAAATATAAAGATTGGAACGAGATTGACTTCAAGGTCACATTGGGAGCATTTGGGGAGCACTCAATGCAGATCATCAAACACAAGAAGGTCCCTACCTCATTCAACAAGGCGAGCCAAGCAGAAAATAGCACAGCTGCAGCGGCGACGAGCAGGACGGACATAGCGACAAATGGGGTCCCGAGAGAATCTATAGATCATATCGGTCCGGCAAGCCCTCACGCCTAGTGATCTTAAATAAAACGTAAGCAGCTTCTATTTAAATCTACTTATAAGCTGAGCGCTATTCTCCCCCGCCTCACCGTCTGCTTATGTTAGTTAGTTACTTTCCTATTACTATGGAAAGAAAGTAATAGTTGAGAAGGCATACTTAGCTAAGTAAGAGCAAAGTCACTGGATAGTGCTTGCACTGGAGAAGTAAAAATGGTTTTGGTAGTGGCAGTGGAGAGATGAAGGTATTTTTCAGATGAGTGAATCCCCTTTTTTTTCACCACCGGCTGTGCCAATGGGGCACGCTTCTTCAATACGAGTTCTCTCTAAACTGTCTGATTTTCTAGCAGTATTTCTTCATCCAATCGAAGTTCTCGGGACTGTTTTGCCCATCAATTCTATTCAGCACGTTCCTAGTCGTCTAAGACCTTACTCTCCACGGAGAACGCTTACTAATAGCGATCGAAGACGTATGTGTCAATACCCTGAGGAAAATCCCTCTGTAAAGCAAACCGAAATCGGAGGTGAGAAATGACGCTAAGACTATATTGTCTTGGTATTAACTCTCATATAGCAATGTTCGGCGTCGAACGAAGATAATTTTATGTATAATTTGTGGTTTATCGCCACTAAGATCGTTTTCCTTAGCACTGTTTCCAAGGTCCTCCGTCAGCGGGACAAGTATCTCTTCCCAGAAGACCGTAGTCTCTCCCCAGTGAAGCATGCCAAAGGAAAGCTACGGAGGCAGTCAGTATCCGCAGCTAGTGACACAGTTGCAGAATCCCAATCTGAATCCATCGCCGCCCTTGTCAGCTTAACGGAAAAAAGCAAGGATAGCCTTTCCTCTATCTATACCGAAAGCAGCACAAGGATACTTTCAAAAGTCCAACCCGAATCCTTCCAGAGCAAACGACCAGAAGAATCCGCAATTTTGTCTCAACCCAACTCTTTAACTGACTCTACATGCTCGGAAGACGAGACAGACTGGGAAGTAGGCAGTGATGACGATATGACAAATATGCACACCTCTATCAATTCACAGGGCATTGACTTTGAGGAATCTTTAATTCAAACTCGACTGACGCCTGCAAAGGCACAATTGGTTAACCGTCTCATGGAAGAATTCTGGGAGATTTTCAACCAAGACTGGAAGGCAAATATACAACATCGTGGTTCGGAGTCTGCATATACTTCAGGTTCGACATCCAATGAGAATTATTCTTCTTCTCCAAATATGCCATCAGATCCCAAGGGAACGAAACGATCACGCCGCAATGCAGACGACGGCTCTGATGGTAATAATGGAAGGCGATCCAAACGAGGCGGGAGTGTATCTGAACCTTCAAACATAATGGGAAATTATGCACGGTTTGCGTGTCCATATCGCAAAAATAATCCGAGGAAGTACTGTGTTCAAAGATACAAGCATTGTGCTCCCAGTTCACACGCCACAGTAGCACGCGTAAAGTGGGTGTTATTTCCACTCTAAATTGTCCCGAAGCTAATTAGATTCTGGAACGAAGAGCTCATTTGTATACTTATCATTCTATCAATCAATGCGAGCGATGCAAAGATCTCTTTGGCACCGTTAAAGAACTCGAGGCCCATACAATAGCGGAGCCTGGATGCCCATCGAGAACAGCATATCCGGTAGATGGCATCACGAGAAAAATAAAGGAGCAGTTGCAGTGCAGGAAGAAGGCATATCCGGGCCAGACCGAGTCCGAACGGTGGGTCCGGATCTATGAAATACTCTTCAACCCCATGTCCAATGAGGTGATACCGAGCCCCTGTAAGTTATCCATAGCTCTTCGTCCCTTGTTCGCCACTGACTTCTCGTCACCATATTTACTCTCCTAGACTATTTCCTACGTCCGGCTACTAAGTTGACAATTCCCAGATTTCGAGCAAATCCAAGACCTCCAAGAGAACACTGCCAAGTCTCCCGACTCCCGAGGCCTAGCAAATTATGAGGATTACCTCCGCCGCGAGCTCCCCCGCTTCTTCAACACGGTTCTCCAGAATGCTGTGAGCAGGGAGGTCCAACCCATCGAAGAAAAACTGCTCGGTCAAATGATGAACTTTCTGGAAGAAGCGCAGAACCGTGCGTTCTCAAGCTATAGAGCGACACTGAGTCCTACTCTAGATCCAGAACTCGCGTCTCCGGAACAAGATATAAGGGCGTCCGATGCTACTATAGACGGAATGCCAACAGCGATTCTGGAGCGGTTCTACCAATCTCTAGCTCCGCAGATGAACAGCGCATCGCTTTTGGACATGTCGGGCCTCGGAACACTTGATCCGCGAGGTAATGAATGGAGCAATTTCTCTGATTCTGGCTTCTCTTCGAACCCCCCCGGAGCCGCCTCCTCCCAACACGCGACTAATGAAACCGATATCAATGATTTTGCAAGATTTTCTTCTGATAACCTACTGCCAGGACTGGCATCAAACGTGGACACGGCACAGTTGACTGCAGCTAACATCCTTCATTCCTCAACACATGATGGGACATCTATCGCTGCCTCGCAACATCGCGATTGCGAACAGGCCCTTGCAGACATGACTCCCTCTGGGAACGACTCGTCGATCTATGGTGGCGCCTTCATGCAAGCACCACCATTCCGCGGCGAGAATTCGATAGACACTTTCAATAATGTGGACGTTGATTTCATTGATTGGGACGTACTCTAGATATGGGTGCGGCGGCTGGGAGCGCTTGATATGTTGATACAGTTACTCCTGCACAGCTTGACAACGTTTCTACTCTTGCTCTAGTTTTCCAGCCTCCAATCAAAAAGAAATGTCAGTTGTGGGAATATGGCTCCCGATGGAACTTACTATTGGAAAAAGTAGTATTCAAGAAGGCATAGTATTCTTTACAGTAAACTATGGCCCGCGTCTAAGCAGTGGCCCACCAGCTAGCTAAATAAGAGCAAGTCACCACGCGACAATAGATGAGACCCGCTGATACTTTAGCAGAGCTAGAGCCAAGACTCAAGCAAAGCCAGCACTAATCACCCAGCTCACATCATTGTTGAACGAGGCAGGGTTGTCGAACACCTGCACACCACCATTACTCGCCGCATACCCCACATCATCAAAATGACGAATAAAGCGCGTAGGGTAGCTCCAAGAGCGCAGGGTGTTCCCCTGACCATTGAGGCCCGCCAGTGGACAGAAAGTAGAATCCCAACCGAACTGCGCCGTACCATCATTAGCGTTGACCAGCAAATCGAAGTCGTAGTGCCGGATGTAGCTGCCGGGCGTGTCGACGGACTCGAAGGAGAAACAGGCGCTGTTGCCTAGGCCCGTGACTACAGTCCAGCTAGCTTGCTGCTGGAGAGCGGTGGTGCTGGATGAGGTGACGACTTGGGTGTTGACGGTGGTGCCAGTGTGCGCGAGGTAGCGGGTCGTGTAGCCGGGCGTGGTGGCGCGCAGCGAGATCGAAGATCCGACGGTAAGGGCCGGGCCGCTGGTTAATGCTCCGGCGACGTATCCGGCGGCGACGATGTTGGCCTGCACCAAGTTCTCAGTGGCGTCAGATGGATAGCCGTAAGTCATCACGCCCTCGTAGAACGTGCCCTGGGCGCCGTTGCTGTTGTCGCCGCCGATGCCAAGGATGATGGCTCCTTCTTTGCTCATCGGGTTATAGCCCGAGGGGCGTACCCCGCTGTAGTACGTCGACAGGGCCCCCGACGCAGCATTGCCTCCGCGGATCGCCCACTAAGGTTAACGAAAGAGTTAGCGATTGCTCCATTGAGAATGTTTTGGAAAGGGACATTGTCTTGTGAGAGAATCATCAATTTCCCAGGAGAAAATCATAAAACTGGCCAAAACAGGGAAAACGGGGTTCATCCTCAACACCTACCTGGTCGGGCTCCCCCTTCACGATCGCAGTGACAAAGCGGTAGGAGATCGACGGGTCCGCCGCATTATTGCTAGCGCTTTCACCCGAGAAAAGGCCGTTCTCGAGGTCCGCCATAATCCACGGCCCACTACCGGTCCCTGTACCCCAGACAGTGTTATCGCCAAAGTAGATGGCTTCCATGTGACCGTCACCCGTATCGTGGCTGCTGGTTTCAGCATTACCATAGTCGTAGCAACAGTTACCATTGTAGTGCGTCCCGTCGAGCACAGCGTAGAGCCCCTCTGGCTCGTCATCAATCGCAGTGCCGGTGGCGGCATTATTACGGTAGCCACAGCCGGGCGACATGAAGACGCCGTAGGCTTTCTGGCCGTTTAATGTGACTGGTGCGCCAATTGCACTGGCCAGGTTGTCGTACCCATTGATGTCCGGGCCGTCAAAGCCACCGGGTGGCGCCTGCGTGAGATGATTGCCCTTGCCAGACTGATCATAAATGATAGTGATCAGGCACGTCGTGCTGGCGCAAAAGGTGTCTTGCGCCGCCGCATTAGCGACACCGCCGGCAGTCAGCGGTGCGATGTCGGTTGTGGTGTTGTCGGAGCCACGCTTCACTTGGTATAGTGAGCCGGAGTAGGCGCTGTATAGGGCACGAGTGGTGCTGTGCGCGGCCACGCAAGCTGTGCCACCGGAGGAATAGATGTCGCAGGGGCCAGCGGCGACAAGGGAGCCGGCCGTAGCAATGAGACCGAAAGCAAGAACGCCAGTGCGTTCAAGGCTTGGTCGTGAGAACATGTCTGATCACTTTTGGCGCGGAACGGTACCTGCGAGTTTTTTGAACTTATTGATGAGAGACAAGAGAAGTTTCAATGGGCACTGAGGTAGAACTTTCTTCCAACCGACCGGAAGAACATCCTAGGTTCTTATAGTCGCGTGGCATCTGGCCTGTCTCATTATCACATTCATCTTGTCTGTTAAGATGTCCCGTTTGCGAGAAATTTCCTCCAATAAACTCTAGTTGTAATTCTGGATAAAGTATATTAGCTCGGCGAGTCGGCCGAGATAACCCCAATCAAATTAGTGACCTTACGTCCTAGTCACCGCTGCTAGAGGTGGAACAACAAGATCTAAGTAACTAGTGATCGTCGGACGTGCTAATTCTGTGATCGAAGCTTGCATCAACCTTGTTTCCCCGGCTTCCCCGCAAAATCTACCCCTGGCGGAGTAATTATGATTGGTGCGCACGCCGCGGGGTTCAATGACCACATGCTCAGATCTGACAATCTCTTAAGCGTCGTGCACTGGTTGGTGCGCATAGTTTCCAGTGGTGCGTACCGTGACCATCAAATTCGAGTACCTAGGACCAGGCAGGTACCCTGCGTCAAGACACTAGCTGCAGGTCCTGCTCGTCTGTGTTTGTCCCAAATTTTCTCGAGCAAGGAATCGTACAGGAGAAAAAGTGGATTGGTTGATTCTGTTTGGCCGAAATCCACCTGCGAGTTCATAGGCCTACTGTTAGAACCGATATGAAGCAAAGCTAGGTCTGTAGAGTATAGCTTGTAGAGTAGAGAGAGACGTACGTATAGGGAGAGCTGCAACGGCACAAGCGATCACCAGCTAGCATAGGGGTACGAAGTCGTATGGCTGCTTGTGAGTGATTGGACTTGACAAGCGAGTGGCTTGAGCGTCTAGACGACGACCTTCTAGACTGTCGAGCCTTCTCGCAATGTGAATTGTCGGGAAAACGTATCGCCTACTTCTGCTTTGCCAGATCTATAAACTCTTCGAAAATACTCGCGCAATATGTCGACAACCGTCCGAGGGCCACTTTATTCGGCTCTGGGACCGACCGAAGTAAGACTTCTATCGCTGCATTCTGGTCGCGAAGATGAACCAATTCAATGCTCTCTCCGCCACGCAGAACTGCGAATAAATCAGAGCCTCGTTCGGGAGAACCTTGCTTTGCATAAGTTGGAGTCCACACTAAGCAAAATTAAGAAGCGGCTTAAGCCGAGCAGGCAACCCAAGTTCGAAGCCTTGTCCTACTGCTGGGGTCCAGACGAGTCGTATAAATCCATCGAAATAAATGGACATCTGGTACCAGTACGAAGAAATCTGTGGTGGGCTTTACGACATCTCAGGCATGGAGTTTATGGCATGAGGCGAACGCTTTGGATAGATGCCTTGTGCATCAATCAGAACGATGTGAATGAGAGAAGTGCTCAAGTCTCCATCATGGGCTCGATTTATAGCACCGCCTCTAGAGTTCTAGTATGGATTGGAGAGGAGTCTGAAGAGAGCCAAGCAGCATTTGGTTGTATGAGGTGGTTTCTTCAAATACGGGGAAGCGGCCAATATAGTGCTTCCTGGTGGCGTGATTACGAGCGGGGTGAAAAATGGAGCAGTCTTTTTAATTCCCAGGACCTAGAAAATTTCCACTTTTTGTGTCAGAAGCCGTATTGGGAAAGGCTATGGATCATTCAGGAATTGTGCTTAGCCTCTCGACTAAGAATTCATTGCGGCTCGGATTTTGTGGGATGGGATGACTTTACGTTCTGGAAAGAGGCTCTGTCACGGTACAGTGCGCACTTGGAAAGAGAATACCGCCATCAAAAACGTGAAAATGATTGGCAAGAACTACATGTTCGTCCAGAAAATCTAAACCGTCTGCTGGCCGTAAGGAACTTAGGCGGTGGTACGTTACAAGATTTGGTCCAGTCCAGCCGGCTTTTCCAATGTTGGGATCCGCGGGACAGGATATTTGGCATTACTGCGTTAGTCAGGTTTGACAATGTCGACAAGGTTGACTATGGAATTCCAGACGGCTGGAGGCTCCCAGAAGTTGACTACACCAAAACTTCGGTACAGCTTTACTTTGATGTAATGAGCTGGTGTTTAAGGAACGGAATTGAAGGTGGTCCCATGTCGATTGATAATGTTCAAAAATCTCCTGAGTACCCTGTCGACGAAATACCTGGCCCGTACGAAGGATTTCCAGAGAACAAGTCATGGTACAACCGGTCCGATCTCTTGGATTTGAGCCACAATCTTCAAGAAGCTCTGGAGTATCCATTCGAGAATCGAAATCACGTTCTCCCCTTGGCATCTGCTTACGGAAGTATTGAGCAAAGATTCGAAGCTAGACTTCTTTGTCAGGCGTGTGTTCGCTACGTATCTCCCATCATCAAGGCACACGTATCTACCCGCACAGACGTGATTCGGTGGACAACAGAGGATGATCTAAACCTAAGGACTTGGGAGTCTTGGGAATATGATGGAATGCCTACCATAACCAAAAGGAATCTGAGCAATGTTCTGGAATCGTTTGAGCCTGTTAATATGCGAGGCGAGACTTCTTGGGCTTTCATGCAAAGTCCATCAGAACATGAGGTTCAAAGATCATTTAGAACACCTCAACTGTTTCGAATATGCACAGGTGTAATTGAAATGGATACGTTTATATTCCTCGGTCCTGGCTCGGTCAAGGAAGGTGATTTCATCTCTCGAGACTATTCGATAATTTTGCGATGTAGTGAGAATTATCTGAGATTCAACGAAGGGTTCGAAGTTATTGGCAGAGCATTTCCAATCCCCAGATTTTTCGACTATCCGCCATACACGGTTAGGCCTAGGGTTTCTGCAGATATTCGCCCTTTTTATAACGGCAAGTACTTGCATATTTGATTAACTTCACAGATCAAGTGCTAATTTGGTGGAAGAGGTGATTTTCAAACCACTGTTGACACTCGACGAAATTCAAAAACTGGCACAATAGTCTCAACAACTCTTTCTACAAGTGTGGTACAAATCTCAAATGGAACCACAGATTCATCCTCGTTCAAGCTACAAGTATTTGCAAGCGAATGTTACGGTTGCCTATATTTTTCTCCGGCTTGCTCAGGCTCAATTTAGGCTCTACTCGGCCTTGCAATCGGAGACCGAAAGAGAACTAGCAAGGAAGAGATTAGAGTCTGAATTTAAGAGACAAAGGCGCCGTCATTTCACCTAACTCGCAACTCCGGGTTATGACTGTAGCACGACGAAAACCACATACTACTTCTTCGCTCTGAATGAATGTTTTGTAAGCTATATACCATAGAAATGAATGGACCTCCAGTTTCACCGTTATAATCTTGCTTGGTAACCCTTCAACGGTAGTAATGAATGTACAGGCTGATCCTTTTATAAGAACATCTCATCTCTCTCTTTGCCGACCGAAATCATCGTGCTTTCCTTTACAAGATCGTATCATTAAATTCCCAATTTCATCTAACATGTGAAAACTTCGGGCCCTAGCCCAAGGTTAGCGCCCCACATATTGACCGGAATACTTAAGACGATCCAGATACTTACCTGGTATCGTATAGCTCGTGAGAGTCTTATAGATGTTAATGAGGATGCCAGGATCAGAAGCCTTTTCATGTCAGTAATTAAGCCACTTTTCAAAAATGTCGCAGCATACCTTGTAGGCACCCGGCAAGCTCACTGTGGCTGGTGTTTTGGTACCAGTTCCACCAGTGACATTAATTTGTGCACATTCCATCTGAAAATTGCATTAGTAGAGATGAAATCTCTCGTGGGGCATCGAGAACTCACGTAAAACTGAGCTCCACCTGAGCTTGATGCTGAAGGCATGTCAGGAATTGATATTCAGACTCAAAATTAAGCATATCCTTACCGCCGTGTAAAGCAATCAGTTCTGGGCGCAGAAGATACTGTCCATCAGCAAGGCAGGATGGAATTGTAATCGTTTGTTTACCCTGGTTAGAAATCTGAAGAGATAAGTATATGAATATGTATGAGAATCACCAATCGGGACTCCTCACCAGATCTTGCGTAGCCCAGGTTTGTGCTGCGAAGTCAGAAAAGTCTCAATCATTTCACAGAGCAGGATTGGTACTCACACGCAACGTTCGTAAGACCTGCTTCCGAGATCTTGAACCAACCCGAACCTGAACCTACCTTAGCAAAGGTTTCTTCGTCGAGACCCAAATCACATAAGACTTACCGTAACCAGGATCGGTAAGGGCATTAGTGACTTTTTTCATGTACGCCATCACCGGTCCCTGCGTTCAAAGGTCAGCAAGTTTTGGAATGCAAACCGTTGGCTTAAATTTGTACCTTGTGACTTGGGTCAACCACATCACCGGGGCCACTTGTCTGTGTGTGTCTCCAGACAGCTGTCACTGTCCCTCCAGCTTTAACATTAATGATAACATTGGAAGCTGTTGTAGGATTTGGTCCACCATTGCACTGAGCATTGTTAATTAGATATTATATTAACGATAAAGCCAAGTAAAGATAATCAAAGGTGTCTAAATACGATTCTTGAAGATCAGAGGGTACTCACTGCAATGGGATTGGATGTAACGTCAGTGATCGGCTGTTAGGAGGAGTAAGTAAGAGAGAGTACAGCATCAAACTTGATATCCTCACCCCATCATAGTTCGGATCTCTTATTCCAACACCAATACCTGCCAGATGTTAACCAACGTCAATCCTTCAGCGTTTGGACGTACCATTAGTCGTCCCTTCGGCAGTCAGTTGTACAAATATTGTGTGGCAAGAAACCACGCTCAGAACGGTAGCGATGTACAAAGCGTGCTGGAACATCATGATTATAGATATCGGGATTTTATTTGCTCTTGTTGAGTTTCTCAAATACGAAGATACTAGAAGAAGAATGGAAAAGAAGAAAATCGGATAAGATGTTTTGGAGAAGATATCCAATATGCGATAGTGCCGCTGGGCTGTGCGAGATGAACAAGAACCCTGACAGCCATCACCTCAACTCGTCCCAAATGACAGTGTCGAAATTAAAGTTTGATGTTAAAAACATGGTTACAAGGAAAAGAGGGGGGCCCAGCACGACACGCGACTTCGCTGCTGCCGAACCCGAGCGTATTTGCCTTGAGACACGACGTTGACGTGCCACTTGAGTGGACTGGGAGAAAGATTCGAATCCATTCCCTTGCTGAAAATCCCAATTCAGTAATGCGGAAGGTACACGTCCGAGTGGAGTTCAAATCCTGTTAAGGTCACCTGCTACTCTATTATGACTTGATCTGCCCGACTCGTTTTAACCATATTGCATTATGTCGTCGCTTATAGAAATGTGGTAGGGCAGGATTTTAGGCGGTTCCTATTTGTCACAGAGAACAGAGCGTCGGGTGCTTAGTCAGCCGCTCTCTCTTACTCTCAGATGCTCCCTACGAGCTCCCTAATATTAGACAACTATCAATGCAATCACGACGTCCGTCTGCTACGTGACACTATTAGAACACCAAAAAGCGAAAATCAAAAAAGCGAAAATGCAAAAGTACTTGAATTTGGCCTATACCTGCTACCTAAATTAAGTACTCTCGCTCGCCTTGCCAACCTGAGTAACCTGAGACCTGAGCAACTCACATGAGTCCACCAAGTACCCCGAGCAGCTCACCTAAGCAAGATTTATCATATAGTCACGTGTTTTAAATTCTCGCTTTTTAACCGATTACACTTGATCTAACCTCTATTCTCTTATATGATTTTTGTTTAGTTTAACGACGATGATTAAAGAGCCAAAACAAGTTCCCAAGGAACCTCACGTAGACAGTTTCTAAAATAATACCTAAATGCTTTGCCTATAGTGTAAGTTGGTTTATCACAATTGCCTTCTAAGGGGGGAGATACTCCTAGAACGGAGAAATATTCCAACACATCCGGCCTTCCTACCTCCTACAGTATCACGCCAAATCCACGATAAGCTTCTTCCCAGAGACCTTTTTCTTCCGCAAGAGATCTAATGCTCCCAACAGACCGTCAAATCTTCCTGGCACCACTTCAATCGGAGGTTTTTGTAGAATTTTTCGAGCGCTTCTCGATCAGCTGGTTCGGCTTTAAAGCTTGGCCCGATTGGTTTGACGAAAGCGAAAGGTTCACCAAGCAATGTATACATGAGGATATAAATAATCTCAACTCCAGGCTTCCTACCAGCTTTGACAGTGTCAAGTAGTACCACGACTTTCCCTCCAGATTTTTCCACTGCACTGAAGCAAAACCTTGTCGACTCCTTCAAAGAAATACCGTCAAATGCTCGTTTTAAGTTCGGATAATCTTTTTTGATGTCTTCGAGTGCTGATATTGAATGATAGTCATACACAGCATCTGCACCGTAGCTTTTGACCAGGTCAAAATTATGGGGGCTGCAATTCGTGACGACGGTGTACCCAGACAGTTTAGAGAGCTGGATGGCAAATAATGAGGCCGTTGTTGATCCTGCATATACAAGAATCGTGCTGTTCGTTGGTGTTGAATTATTTGATCCAGGCCAAGGGACATCTAGCTTAGTGTATAGGGCTTGCATAGCGGTGACGGCTGATATTCCATATGTCGAGGCATTTTGATGTGACATACTAGGAGGAGGTCTCCACGCCAGATCCGAGGGGACTTTGAGGTACTCCGCAAAAGCTCCTTTGTCGGGAAATAGTCCACCGTGCACCACTCCAGCTATTCGATCACCGACCTTCCACAACTCTGTTGCTGCAGCCCTAACCTCCTCAACTACTCTAGAATAGTCACAGCTAACGATGGAATGAGCTGGACCAACAATGTCGATATGGGCCACATCCGTGGGGTTCTTTGAATATTTAAGTAGTGCGATCTAATTATTAATGGGTTTCGATGACTTACACATGCAACTGAGTATACTTTGACAAGAAGTTCCGAAGGTCGAATGCTAAGCCTTTGTACCTTCTTTACCGATACTCCATGGCTTATTCCTTTGCCTTGAATAGCGTTGAAGAGTATTTCAAGCCAGGATCGTTGATTCAAGGCCAGCGCAGTCATCTCACTCGGTGCCATATTTTCTGATCAAATATGATTGACCTGAGAGGAAGGGTATGGTAATTGTGCAACTGAGAGGATGAAGAGAGGTCGATAAGCGTGGGACTTAGTACATATAAGGTAATATTTGACCTGCCCCTGAAGGCGGCATGACGTACCCCGCAGCGTGGAGTCTGCCCAAAATGTCTCCTTCATTAAGCCAGGTCGACAGAGTATTCCTCCGAATAGCAACACAAGTCGATATACTGAAAAGGGGGCGTGGATATACTAGTTGCCGCTTCTCGGCTTTCGCGGATCAGATTATCGATTTTTGTCGAAGCTTCGCTTAACTAAGCAACATGACATATTCTAACGATAAAACCCCGCGGTTGCCTCGGACACGATTTAGATGCTTTTATAACGACGCTTTTTTCTCGTTTCTCGTGAATATATCATTGTTCCCACCGTGGAAATCACTTCCTGCGCCTCCTGCACCAGGTGCCGCTCTCTATATCATTGCGAAACATTTGATAACTCTCGTTTGGCGAGACAGCGCGAACGAGATGGACTCTCGGATTAGAGTCACGATCGAGGAACACTGGCGGGCATCGGAAGCGGGGGACATTGAGGCCGAGCACGCCATGTATGCTCCGGACGCGATCCTCGACTACCCGCAGTCGGGGGAGCGGTTCCGGGGCCGAGCGACCATCTCCGCGCAACGCAGCGGGCATCCCGCCGACCGCCATTTCACCGTGCGCAAGATCGCCGGAGGCCTGAATTTGTGGGTGAGCGAAGTGACAATCACATACGACGGCGTGCCCAGCTACTCGGTGAGCATCATGGAATTCGAGAACGAGCAGGTGGTCCACGAGACGCAGTACTTCGCAGACGCGTTTCATTCTCCGGCATGGCGAGCGGCACTCGCGGAGCCGATACCTGTATAATCGGCCAATCCAAACATTCCATTTTCCTATATTGATGCGGGAGAAAGCGTTACCATCACAATGGGTATTAGAACTGGGTTTGGAACCGTTGTTAAGTAAGCACCGTCTATACGACGTTCCCGTTTTGGGATATACAATGGAAAGAACAAAATAATTCGTGTTGAATATTCTTTCAATTTCTTAAGTAGGCTTCTTATTATGGCAATATTAGTAGGTTCAAGAGAAAACAAGAGAGGAGCGAGGGTCCTCATATAGAAGCATGACCGGGAGCTCGCAAAGATGCAGACGAAAAGGAGGGAACGCCACCCATCCAGCCGCTCCCCAAGACAGCTTGCTCAGGAGCAGAAACATAAGTAAGTTGAATAACGCACAGCCCTGTGCTCGTATAGAGAAAACGCCCACCTGGCCTAATTAGACATCACGTAGCACTTGCCACGTAGAATAAATCTGCTTCCTTTCCTAAACAAGATGTTTTGCGAGGATGAACTTAGGTAAGATTTGTGTAACAAGAGCTGATATGTGAGGATGGATAAAATTCCGGAGGAGAGACCTCATGTAATTTCAACGTGAGATTATAACCATGAAATTCAATAGAGTGGGTATCCTTCGGCTATTCACAAACGTGGTCATAGACGAAGGAAGTCAAGGTATCGACTGACACCTGAATTGAGATCTTGCAATACTGCTCGTTTGAAGCCTGAGTAAGCATACAACATTGCCTATGAAGATGACATTGAAATACACCCTATAACTGGGTAGCATGTCTCAAACCCATATGAAGGAAACGGTATGGCTGACGTGAGCCCACCTTGTGATAGGCAAAACGGAAGGTTCGCCTAGAAAGGGGGCTGATCACATGATATCAATTATTTACCTCCCATTTTCGTCTTTCGCCTACTTCATCCACGAATAAGCGATGGAGATTCCATATCAGCCGGAAATTTTGGATCTATCTAATAAATTTGAAATATGCAATGAGTAAGGGCCTGTCTGGATAAGATGCGCATCTTAGTGAATGCGAAACTATACACTTCTAGAAGTGCGTAGAAGTCGATTTTGAGCTTAATTTTCTAGGAATTTTGAGCGTCTGGCTAGCATCTTTTAATACTAGCTAAAAATATAATAAATTTGAGAATTCCACCTATTTATCATAATATTATATAATAACCTACTATACTCTATTCCTCTATTATCATAACTACTACTCCGTAACTATACTAGTAAGTACGATCGCACCTAAGCCTATAGGTACTAGGGCTAGGAAGTCTAAGGCTCCTAGTTTATTAGCTATAGCTTCGTCAGCTTTAGCTTATCTTAATCTAAGTCTAAGAACTACTAAATTAATACTAACTACTAGCTACTAGAAAAGGGATAGTAATATAATATAGTCTAACGCTGAGATTAGTTCCTTAGTTAATTAGTTAATAGATGCTAAGACTTAAGGCCTAATATCTAAAGGAGGGTTTAAAGCTATTATATAGTAAGGAATTACATGATCCTATAGTAACTTAAAGAAGAATAAGCCCTGGATCTATGAGATAAAGTAGTCTAGAATCAAGAAGTAGTATCTAGAAGTCAAATTCTTATAAGAGCTCTCTAGATTTAGATAGGATAAGATTAATTACGTACTAATAGCTAAATTAGAGGTTTAGGCTAAGATTACTAAGGTAACTTCCCTTTATTACTATATTAAAGGAGGTAGCTAATAATAATCTTTTCTAGAAATATCTAGAGAAGCTTAAATAGTATATAAAATCCTTCCCTTAGTTTAATAATATTCTTATAATTTAAGGAGATATACTCATAGTTAGTTCTTACTCCTTTTATAGCACTTTAGCTAATATTAATTCAGATATCTTTAAAGAGCTTAATAGCAATAATATAGACTCTTTAATTAATCCTCTTCTACGTTCACAACGTTCTAGTACTATTATATTTATAGTAAACTCTTACCTAAATACATCCTCTAGCGTATTGTAGCGGGGCACGAGGTAACCAAAACCAAAATCGATACTCTAGACTAAAGCTAAAGCTGAGAAGAAGAGAAGATGTGTGGAAGGGAGGAGGAGA
>KZ613942.1:251245-289558 GCA_002865655.1 Hyaloscypha variabilis F | reverse complement strand
GGAGGAGAGGGGAGGAGAAGACTATATATAGGGGTAAACCACGTGCGAGAGCACAAGCGAGGTCACGTGATAGCGTTTCTGGAATCCCCACTACAGTATTATAATTATAATCACAATTATAATTATAATCGACTTTATAAGATACTCCTAATTTATCTAACGACGAAGACGAAGTTAAGACTAAGATAAGGGCTATAAAGCTTTACTAACTCTCTATTTAAGCTCCTTAACTAAAGAAGGCGAAGACTTTAAGGCTTAGAGTTATAGATAAGATAGTAGATAGAATTGCGTCTATAATAGAAGCTATTACTAAGGGCTCTTTAGAGACAACTATAAAGGAGAGTGCCGACTTGACGTTTAAAGGCTAAGCTTAGGATAAAATATAAGACGAGGGCTGTCTAATAATAGAGGGATAATTACTAATATTAGAGTTACTAATAGATACTAGCCTAGCTCGTATATACTTGATTATTAAAAGGGAAGAACTACGTGTAAAGTAGTTAAAGTAATAAATCGTTAAGTATATTACTAGCTAAGGAGAAGGTGAGATTAATATATACTAGATCGACTAAGAGGAGAGTTAATATAGTTAAGAGTAAGAAGGCCTAGTAGAATCGCCTAATTAGGTAATTATATATCTTCTAGGTAGTAAGAGGAGATTATAGTATTTTTAATTAATTTAGAACCTCTATTAGAATAGCTTAATTATCACGAGTTTTTACTCCTTTTTATAACTTCTAAAAAAAATTATAATATAAAACCTTACTCTATAGTACTTCCTTATCTTATATAATAATCCTCCTATATAGCTTCTATAATCACGTCTCTTTTTATACCTACCCTTATAGTCTCCTCCCTAGTAATATAATATCCTTAACCTATATAGTTAGTTTTAGCTAGAGTATCTCTATCTTCCTTATATTCCTCCTAGTCACCCTCTCTATCTTTATTTACCTCCTAAATATTAACTAGTATATTATAAAGTATAAGTAGAGCTAAGACTATACGTACTTATACCTTTATCGCAAATACCCGTAGCCTTATTAAGATCCTAAATCGACTTTTATAAATACTAAAGATTTACTCGATAATATTACGTAATTAAGAGTAGCGTAAGTTATATAGCTCTTACTTTATTTATAGTTTTAGCCCTGCCTTCTCTTATTCTTTTAAGTAATATCTAACTAACTAATAGGGTATAAGGTATAAGTCGTAATTTAGAAATCTAGTATCTCTAAGAATATATTTCCCTTTAGGAATCTTAATAATATTGTAATATAAAGCTTAGATCTAGAGCATGGAATTGGAAGTACTACCTTCCTACCTAATAAGAGCATTCGTGAACTTTATATTAAAGTTATAAACTACTAGAACGTTCTATATAAGTCGACTATAATAATCGTGGAAAGAAGGTTGAATTATAGCTAGTAGTAAGACTAGTATATAGGTTCTATTAACTGCTCTAATATAATCCTTAAACTAAGAGAAGAATTTATAATTATACTAAATTGTATTAGAGATTAGGGCCCCTTCTTAAATAGGTTAGATAGCAAAGCTATATACGTCTTTATAAAGGAAGCACTATATTACTTTATAGAATACTTGGCCGATTATCTCCTTACTTTATTAGAACCTCTTATAGAGCCCCTAAATTAGTAGATTACTATATATAGTATTTAGAAAGATCCTAAGCTACTTAGTTATAGATATATATTAAGTCTACTAAAGCCCTCTATTATATATTAAGAGCTCCTTAATATATAGAAACCTATCCTTTATTACCTTAAGATTATACTTAATCTTATTAGAGTACCCGTTTAGTAGTTCTTCTATCTACTCTTGCCCTTAAAGCTTTAATATATACTATAGTATTTTAATAAAGTTAAAGGAATAGTATAGAGCTATTACTATAGCTCTTAACGCTACTATTAAGATAACTAGATTTTAATTATATAATCGTCGTTAATAGAGGAGTAAGGGAGCTATATTTAGTAATTGTGACGACGAGGGTCACGTGCATAGCTGAACCGAGCCCAGCCCCCTTACTCGCTTAGGCTAAGGGTCGGACTAGATACGGAGGGTAATCTTACGGGGACTTAAATAGGGGCTTATAAGAATCCTTTTTACTTTCTTCTTTATCTTTAGATTCTCCTTTATAGCCGGCCTATAAGTTAATCCTTTTAGTCTACTAAACGCACTCCTATATGCCCCTTTGCTAGCCTGTGATCGCTTGTGCCGTTACAGTAATAAGGAGGGCTAAATAGGTATAGGAAGTAGTAATAAATAAGATAGTAGTTACGTCACGTGTAGAAAAGTGTAAATACGTGGAAAAGTAACCGAATTCTACGTTTTTTTTTTATATAGTATACTTCCTGAAAATAGGAAATACGAAGATAAATACATATTATTAAGTTATATCTAGATAGAATTATATTAATCTATGTATTCTATAAATACAAATGCATGTGCGAGGATTTTTTAATAGTGTATTAAAAAGTGCGCGCTCGAGCCAGACAGGCCCTAAATCTACTACACCTTTTTGTTTTTTATTTTTGGGGGGGGTTGGGGGGGGGGTTTAATGACTCTAAAGCCTTCTTTTCCTAATAGACAGCAAACTGTTACCCTTAACTTGAGGCCTAAGAGCTTTTGCAATCTTCCTCTTGCTTACTCTCATTAGTCTGTAAAAACCCGAGCAATGAATGCAATTAGCAAGCGCAAAATAAAGAAGGCACGTATCTGCTTCGCAACTAACAATAGAGTTTAACCTAGCATGGATCAAAATACCATGATCATTAGATCATGTCAGCTCTGTATACAAAGGAAGCTAGCGGCGTTTAGTGGTAGCTTTATCAAGAACGAAATAAGGAAAACGAGAGAAAAGGAAGTGTGGCACCCTATCTGTTGCAATGCGTTACAATACTGATATCTTCATATAAATGAGACCTGCTAGCATATCCCATCCAGATCCAATCTCAATCTTGATATATTTCACAATTTGTCAAGGAGCACAAGTGAAGTTCTCTCCACTATCCAGTCATTACTCTTCAAACGATGTTCGACCAACAATAGTACTCAGCTTTTCTTTAACCCAGCGCAACCGAGTGGATTGATGAGTGTTATCAAGCAACATGCGGAACATTGGTTGCCCACGTCGCCACGAAGGCGCTCTCAGGCAAGAAGCACAACGTCCTAAAGATCTCTACTAGCAGATACAACCTCGCCAGAATATATACGATCGGCAATGATAGTATGATAATTCCTATGATCAAACTAATGATCTGCACGTGAATATCTATGTAGTGGTACACCACCCCCAGCGCAAACAGGATCAAGATGGAGAACGTGCACCAGAGACTGGCCACCCACCAGAGGACCTGCTCCACTTTCGTGGGGAACTGGAAGTTCCAAGCTGCGAGGTGAATTCCGCCGAATACAAGGCAGCCGAGTGCTAAGCCCAATGCTTCGAGTGACTCGTTGTTGCCGATGACGGACAGATTTGGGATAGCGCCCCCAAGAGACTGCTTGTCGAACAGGCCGAGTGTCAAGCTCAAGAACAAGTCTCGGAGTCCGCCTGATTTGCGGCCCTTTGTAGAGTGTATTGTTGCTTGCATGGAGTTGGGGCCGTTATCTCGATACTGTAAGATAGTAATGGGAACTTGGACGCCTTTGGGCTTGTACCAGTTCAGACCGTACATCACCACGGCGCATGCTGCGAATGCAAGAACGGCTATTTCGAGCTGCGAGATCGCTAGGTGTCGAGCGGCTCGGGCAAGAATCTGGATCACGCTCCAGACGATTTGAATTATTGCGATGACTCGAATCAGAGAGTCGCTTTTGTTGTGGTCGTCGAGCTCTTCGGGACTGAGGTATGGCAGGCGGGGCAGACAACCATTACGTCTAAGATCAAAAATGTCCTCAGTGACTAGATGCATTAGCATTGGAGTGTTTGGGGCTGCATCCTCTGTTAGGTCTATGAGCGTTCGTCTCGGTGCCTCGTCCGCACTGAGTCCCACTGACATGTCGGGATCGGTTTGAGTGCTGGCGTCCCGTTCGGTAACGGTACGGGCTGGCTTCCCAATACGCTTTGGCACCCACCAGCGTACTGCAAAGCCACCCATGTTTGCAAGAAAAGCATGGCTGAGTGTCCAGGGAACCTCGTCGTCGTCCGCGAACTTCTTCATCTTCTGCAGATCGGCCTTAGCACTCGCCAGATCCCCGATGTATTTCGAAATCAGGACTTCCGGCGCGGCAATCGTTATAAGCATCCAGGTAGTGCTGGTCAGACCGCGTTTTATCATCCATTTGATGTTGCCCTTCCAACCGGGATCGCGATCCTCGCGCTGTTCGGGCACGTTGAGGTGCAGCACTGTCCAGGTGCATGCTAGTATGGTGAAGAGACAGCTCCAGAGGATATCCATTGTACCGCGTGCGTCTACAGATGAGACATAGTTGATTGGAGTTGATGGATGGGTGCAGGTCGTCTCGAAGGTGGTGTATGCGCTCGCGATAGCGAGCAGGGAGAAAAGGACAATGATGTGTGACATGGCACAGAAGGTTTGAGACCGAACGTCCACGGAAGCTATCGGATCTGTTCAGGCTTGCGATAGCTATGAAGTAGAAGGCTCTGGAAGGTCTGCTTGATATTTGGACTCGTAAAGTGAGGGAGGAAAGATGTGAGAACTGAGGTCGTCGAACGAGGCTGCATTGTGGCGCCTGCAATGTCTAAAATTAGCTTTCAGCTACAGACCCAACACATTGGATAAGTTTCAGATCTTCTCGATTTCTGACTTGCTTGACAAGTTGATTGCAATTCACATAGGCACCTTCTAGTGCTCGATGTGTTTCTATTGTCATCGATGTCTAAGGTTTTTAGGAGTCTTGGATATAACTCGCTGAAGAGAATTCGTCGAAGAGATGAAGTGTGTCTCAGAATCCAAATCACTAGAGAATTGATTCCAGCTCCCTCACTAACCGGATTTAGATCGTTCGCTAAGTCCTATATAAATAATATTTAGCCTTTAATAATTAGAGTTTAGTAAGGGGAAGAGCGTTTACAGAAGGGAACGGGTTAAGTTTAGTGTATCCCTTGGAATCACGAGCTTCTAAAAAAGAACTAAATAGTTATATAGAGTCGTTAAGTATAAAACAAATCTCACTTAAAACACCTGTTCCACTGTCCGTCTTTATCTACTAGCCAATGTCAGATTTCAGCCTCATTAAACCATCTCAACGCTGTCTCCACTGCAAGCACCCCTATTGCGAACCTTCACACTCTTAATCAAGTCACCAAATCTCTTCCACTGCCTTTTTAACGCTCCCTTAAAGCCCACAGACAAATTTTTCGTCAGATGCCACTTCTGATTGCTCACGGCAGACGCCACGGTTGCATTTTGAGCAGCAGTCATTTCCTGTGCCTCAATGTCTCCTTGCAAGATTCCAAGTTCGACTTGAGTTTCAAGGAGACTTGACTTGGCGTTGTTCAGTTCTTTGCGAAGCCCATCATACGCCCTGCGCTCGGCATTGAGTTGACCAGTGAGCTTTGCGACAGAGAAAGAAAGATTTTTCTTTGTTAGAGCAGACGAGGTTTTCAGTGCATCGTGCGCTTCCGCAGAGATCTTCAGGTCGGATTGAGCTTGGCGCCACTGGGCAGTGGCTTGGGATTGCTGTCTGGCCAGTTCTGTTCGCAATCTCTCCGTTTCTGCATGTCGGAGCCGAAGCTTCTCTAAGTCATCAGAAAGCTTTGCGCACTTCTCGTGCTCGGTCTCCCATAGTGAGTGAAGAGCCGTTTTCTCCGCGCTGAGCGTGGCCTGGGAGTCAATTGCTTGCTTATGATCTGCAGCAAGAGATTTCGTCGCCTGTTGTGCATGGATGAGCTGTGATTGAAGGTCCTTGACGGTATTGGATAGCCGCTTGTGCTGGGTTTGGGTTTCGGCTTGGTATGTGTCAAAAGACCGAGCTTCCGAGTCCAGCTTCGTTGTCAGGCTCTCGATCTTTTTCGTCAGAGTTGTGTGCTCTCGTTTGGCTTGGTCAAACTCCTGGCTCAAGCAAGTCAACCGTTTTTCCGCCTCGCGTAGCTGTGACTCCAGATCTGTTGCCTGTCTGTTGAGAGTATCCCGCTCGGCTGCCATCTGTTGGTAGCTTCGTTGCACTACTGTCTGTTTATCCACACCTAAGTTTGATGTTGCCCATTCAGTTGCGCTGACATCCTGTGAGTATTCAACTTCGGCATGCGGATTTTCAATGCCGCCTCGATAGGGGTCCTGGAGTCTAAATTCCGGCCGCAAGCTCCCGTTGTATTGTTTTGAGGCTTCGTGAATCGCTCTCGTCCACTCTTTAATTATACGATCGGCCTGTTCCTGAAATCTCTTGTGAAATCCCTGACAGAGGCTATGATGCGCAAGTTCTGCGAGGAGTGGAAGTGCTTCTCTGGGTGGTCGGGTTTCCATATCTTGGAGGAGGTTCTCGACTTTAGCAATATCCAATCCACTGTCCGCAACATTGTCCCATCTGCATCTTCTGGGGGGTCCTACGTGACATGTTGCGACACATTTCATGCGACGGCTACCACGTGTCATGATATCCAGGACATGATACGCATCCCATAGTCGAGGCAGTTGAACTGCCATGTTTGAGAGCTTAAAGTAAGGTCTGTACCGAATGATATCCTTGCGAGGATAGATATTTAGTGGATAATTTGAGGTCAAGCGATTAATGGATTGAAGGTAGAGGATAAAAATTTCAAAGACTCGGGCTTTCTTTCCATTTAAGCATTTCATTTTCGACTTCAACAGCTGTACCCATACGTCTAATCCAAGCCACAGCGCGTATTTCAGGGGAACGCGGTCGTCAACTAATTGGCTTGAACTGTGAGCACCTCCGTGTTTTTGGCGTGTACCTTTGGTAGGGGAATCAGCCCGAGCGCCTGTTGAAACAATATATGCAAGCCATCACTAAAACGACTTCCTATTATGGATAACATGGAAAGACTAGGATCAGGCTGCGTAGAGATAGATGGAACTTAGTTGACGTGAACCTGTCAAATTTTGGAATGCGTTTCAATTGAAATAGAATGTGGCTCGCAATGACGAGATTCATCACAATTTCAAGAAAGTCTTATTTAAGTACTTAGTTCCTCGGGATAGAGTTGAGGAAAGTGAGGACGGGTAGTGCCTGAGCAAAGCGATGTTGCAAGCGAAATAAAGGGGAAACGTTATAGTTTCAAACGGAATCATTTTCTCGTCACGTGAATCACGCGTTCCCGCGAAGTCACGAACGTTTGATGTGATCTCGATATCTGTAAATTTCACTAGCATAACCATGACGGTGTCTCAGTGGTCTATGAATTGAGGCTATTTGCAGTAGATGCCTGTGTATTGACGGCGAAGCAGCGTGGCCACGCTATCAATTATATCCGCTGCCTACAGACAGTGAAGGTCAAAAGTATCACATTCCATCACTCCAGGACTTCAAGCAACAAGAAATCATGCCTTCCAAAATCACTGCAGCTATCTCTTAGTTGAATGTATTCTCATTCGCAGATATACAGGAGAACAGAAGTTTCGATTCCAAGGCAAAAAGACCCTGGCCCAATTCTTGGAGAGACAGGCTTTTGATCGACTGACACTCAAGTACTATCCCGAGTCTTGGGAAGATGATATGTTTCCCTCAGAGTTGTTTTAAATCCGCCCCAATCCACCTTTGATGTAAGTCGTCTTAGAAGCTATGTCGGACTGCATATTCCTGACTTGTATGGCTTGTTTACCGACTGGAACTTTTGCTCTCCTCGACCTCATATCTCAAATGAGCAGCACCGCCTTTGCTCAAGCTGGGCTCACCCTTTTTCCGCGACGTGTTGCGACCACAACTGAAATCATCAAGTCTTAACGAGGGGGCCGAAAAGACCTTCCCCTAGCCAAGGATCTCAAAACAAATACATTACCACCTATCCCAGCCAACAGATACACGAGACCAATCAATGAAGATGCTTCGTCCCTATGTTCTCAAAGTAAGCATCTCCTCTCGCCTCAAATTTTCCCTCTTCTATCTTGTTGCCCACTTTCTCTCCAATCTCTTTAAGTCTGTTGGCCTAGCTTGGAGTGTTGAGCATACGTGTAAGATATGCAGGATTGGAAGCTATAAGTAAAGTGGAGATTTCGATACTCTGATAACTGGTGTTGGATATTAAAACCACAAGAACTTAGGCACTAGTAGAAACCCTCTTTGCCCCTTCCATTCTCCTAATCTCTTCTTTCTTCATTGCCTCCTTGTTTTTCCACATCTCAGGAAAGATAAGCTCCCTAGGCATTGCTATCTTCCAATCTTTCAATTTATCCTCCCCTCCAACGCTCTGGATTGTCTTCTTCTCCACCAAACTGTATTTCCCATCCGAACGGTCGAAACAATGAGGTTCCTTTAGGCTTACTGGCGGATTGGTGATGATCCTCACATTTCTCAGGCTATTATGGCTCGCGGAATGCATCATGAGCGGATGAAGTAGATATACGTCCCCAATGTTCCCAGTCACCTCTACAAAATCCTCACAGTCCTGCACCAGCTCATTGTACCGACTGACAATATGCCGAAAATCCACCACCGAGAAGTTTGGCTCCGCTCTAGTGGTCAGGTGTGGAGACACTCCATCTGGATGATCGTATAGGAACTTCGCAATATTGGGTATGGCCTCAGGGCAAATGATGGTTCCTCCTGCATTCGGTTCGATGTCTGTAAAAAGCGCGACGACTAGGAGTGCCTGTTCGGGGCTATCCAGATAATGCACGAAGAAGTCCCCGTCTACGTGCCAACGAACCAGCTGTTTGGGCAGTACTAGCTTGCCCTCCCCTTCGGGTGTGCCCAAGTTGACGATGAATGAGTCGCGCCATTCCCGAGAATGCTC
Organism: Hyaloscypha variabilis F; assembly: GCA_002865655.1. Classification (NCBI taxonomy): domain Eukaryota; kingdom Fungi; phylum Ascomycota; class Leotiomycetes; order Helotiales; family Hyaloscyphaceae; genus Hyaloscypha; species Hyaloscypha variabilis. The sequence goes on along the minus strand of KZ613942.1, from coordinate 280,665 downwards.
AGTGAGGCGACTCTCCCCGCCGCAGAGCTCACAAATGGCAGCCCAAGCTTTGGGCGCAAAGGTGGCGGCGTCAAAGTTCCAGTGGGACGGCATGTTGATCTGGGCCTTTGTCCAGGTGCTCTTGTCGTCTGGAGACATGCCAAGGCGCGTCCATACGTCCTTGGTTTTCTCGGCGGCTTGCTCCTTGGTGAAGCAGTTGGTCAGGCGTATGTAGCCATGTTTGAGGAAGTGCCCTTTTTCGGATTCAGTGAGTGGTGCTGCCGGCGAGCTCATTTTGGAATCTTGTCGACAGGACGTTTGGATGAAGAGGTAGTCTGAATCGCAGCAAAAGATACCTTATCAGTGTTTAACAGGAGTTTCTGATATTCACCGAAGTCTTTACATCCTCTGAATCTCCAACATAACCATTCTTTATACACAGCAACTTCCTAACTCCCACCTCTGTAAGCACTCCGCTCTCGGAGCGCCCGTCAAGTCATTCTTCCTCTTGGATCGGCATAATTTACCATATCTCAACGACCACGTAGGCGCAACGCAAGCTGTACTTGGTAGACTCACCCTTCCATTGGACCAAATATCACAAAACGTGCGGTTTCGGATACTTCGGAATTTTGGAAACAATCTTGAATTGCGAACAAGAATTGGGCGATGATCGGCCAGCTTCTCCAAAATATAGGGGACGCTCAGGTCGCAATTGGTAGTAGAGAATTTTATTGCTTACTCGCATCTTTTATTACTTTGTGGCGCAGTATTTATTGCTTTCCCCACTTACGAACCAAAACGGCCACTTTATGAAGGGAAATGAAACTTGATTGGTGGGATTTGCCCGTGTATGTAAGACGGAGTTCATGGAAGGGGAGGTACACCGGTATTGGAGAATTAACTTGGATGAGTAGCAAGACTTTGACTGATAGCCATCCCAATAACCATACAGCCCAGCTTGAGGAGAAGACAAACAGGGTCCATTTTGGTGCTGTGGTTGAGGTTAGATGTGTCAAGAATTCAAGTAAGTGAAAATATGGCTGCGTCACTTGACAGCCAAAAGATACAGTGCAAAGATAAGCAAATACGCCGTAACTAAAGGACTAGGTTATGAACTAAGATACTTAGATGCCTTAGGAAAGGATCTATATTAGGAACTAGCACTAGCAGTTATTCCAAGCGTTGACTACCGCTAGCTTCGAGCCGGCGTAACCATCATCCTCGTGGCTGGTCATTGGACAACTGAAGTGCTACCAAGATCTTTATTTGGCCGATTCTGGTCAACTGCGCTCGTCAAAGGAGGCAGGCACATCAGCACATTCTTCTTCAAGTCGACGGTTCCAAGGTGCCAGGAGCGGACAACGCAATCTCTGGACACCAGCGCTCAATCTCCGGCAACTTCTCCGGAGCAATATTCTTATGCACCTTGTGGTATCCTAGCGGTTCCTTCTGCTCGCTAGTATGCCACTCATGCTGGCAAGCAAACTGCAGTGCGACATTCTGGTCCGGCAGATGTGCGCCCCTCTGATCCATCTTCCTCGAGAACCAGACATCTTCGCCGCCCATGGTCCACGCTCCCGACCTCGTCTCTTCCTCCCAATTATTCCCCTCGCGCAGTATATCCAGGATCATTGTGCGGTTGCGGAGTGACAGCCCGCCGTTGTAGAGGTGCTCCGACCCATGCAGCGTGGCCGCAATCCAGTCCCATTCGAAGAAGTCTTCGACGGCCTTGTGGGCGTTGGCGCAGAGGATGGAGTCTGCTTGGAAGATGAGAACGTGCTGGGCGGGCGCGAGCTGCTCCCAGAGCCAAGGGCGGGAGAGGTAGAGATTGACGCCGTTGCGAGAGCTGAGGTTGAACTCGGCGGGTATGGTACGCACTTGGATGCGTCCGGCTTCGACGGCTCGATGCCAGATTGCGGAGCCTTGCGGCGATTCGGTCTGTGTGCGTGTTTCTGGGGACGTGTAGAAGATGATGGGCCATTCGGGACCTAGCACGGCATGGAAGTGCAGGATCAGCGGAATGAGGCGGGTTGTGTACTGCGTATCAGTGATGACGGCAACTTTGTTCGTGATGCGCCCATATATATTTTCAGTCTGCGAGGCAGACGTTTCCGTCGTTCTGAGGGGAGCATTGTTGAAAGATGCGGTATCGAAGGACGTGGTCTTCTGTTGGGGTCAATTAGCACAATCTTGCATGGCATACGCGAATTCTTCTTCTACAGTGATAAGGCCTCGGGATCGAAGTAATAGCAACCATATAATTGCGAACAGAGTGATGGCGATGATAATGATACGGTATGATAAGCCGAAGACCATCGTGGTTGTTGGCATTAAGTGAGACTTAGCGACTTGGCGACGCGGCGCGGTGCGGAAATAGAGGCTTACTGCTTTACGCGAAAATCCGCGTAAAGGTCTAATTTTAGACTATCTATGATACTGAGAATGTTTAATATAGTTATATGTTACTGAGTAAATTACCAGGTAACTAGCTACACTTATACATAAAATGGTAAAAGGGGGTGGATAAAAAGTTAGCAGAAGTATAGAATTCTAACAATTTTAATAGGGTCGCTAGGGCGTTCCTACCACGCCCTAGCTACTTCAAACCCCCATAGAATAGCCCGTCAAAGGGATAGGTAACGCCTAAGGGCAGCTACGCCCCTCACCCGCCTGGCACTACCCGAGTAGCCATGAGATAAGAATGACACCGCGTTGAAGACCGGCCGCATCCACATTACAATTGCATTTCATTGTTTCGATGCACGCAAATCGTTCCTCTTATCCTCGCCGTCAATGGCAAACCCTTTGGCCATCGCCAGCGCAGCCGCATCGGCACCCGACATAATGAAGTTACTGGACAAAACGGTCAGCACATTGCACGAGCTTCATAATCACTTGAAGACACTTAAAGAAGCCGATTTTATACCCATCAATTTCATCGCCCCCACCTAGTTCATCGCTCTCGAATCCGCGTTAGGCAGACTTCAAGAATGGATGAAGACCGATATGGATGAGCCCCATCAGTAGTTGGTCATGGATTTGCAGGCTTTAATGCCTTCATTGAGGGCGAAGTAGATCAATCAATTCGAGCATACGACCAGTATCACTTTTTCGTGGACCTCAGCAAATACGACCACGACCCAGAAAGCACCTCTCGGGGAATCAAATCAGACCATAATGGTGGAGCCGCTGTGCCTATTTGATGTCATGGTCAACTCTCGGTGGTTCGCTCACACCTCTATTATCCTCCTGCTCGGTAATGTTGGGCGTTTTAGAGAAATTTTAAACACCAGGCACCTAAGTAATTATTTCACGTAGTAACAACGTTATTGAAGCTTCGGAGTACCTTCTAACGTGGTTTCATCGACTCAACCGGGCACATTTGAAGATTTACTCACATCTTTGCGAGCCCTCTGATAAATCTGTTATGGGCATGGTCTGGACATCGGTGAAAGAAACGCTGCGTAACTCTAAGAATTCAAGTTTAAGGTGACACGGCAATCAATTCCTGACGAGCGCAAAGCGCATTAATGGACATAGAAGCAGAGAACTGGTAATTGGGAAAGTTTGGTCATGATGAAAAAAAAAATTGCAGGAATCACAAGGATTTCCATTTTTATGCATATTAGAGTGTACGTATTCGAAGACTGGAAGCAGGATGGTCAAACAGTTTACTCGCATTCAGTTCCCAGGCCCTTTTGAAACCTTTATCGGAATCCCCTCGATAGCACTCTCAGGCAACATCCGACAATTAACACCCGTCTTATGTTCAGGGCCATCATACGCCCCTTCGCCCCTCCAACACATCATACATCCACAATGCCCACATCGATTGAACGAGAGATCGCCGTCCGCGTCTGCGCGAATATACTTCACGAGCTCGGTATCGCTTGCTGTGGTCACCACTACATCGTTGCGTTGGAAATAGGCCCATAGAGCACCGTATTTGTAGCACACGGTGCAGTGGCATTCCTTGAGATATTCGGGTTTGGATGGGAGCTGCACGCGGACGCGACCGCAGTGACAGATGGCAGTGAGGGTGTTGTCTGTGCCGCTAGAAGCAGAGTCGTGGCTGGGCTGCTCGGTAGCCATGCTGGGCATGAAAGAGTGGTTACGAGGTATTGATTGGAGAGTATATGTTGCGATAGTTGTGTTTGATTGAAGAATCAGAAGAGGATGGGAACCTGAGAAATAGTGCGAAGAGGAACAACGCGTGTTCACGTGGTTTACCCCACCTGCTGTGCCACTTGCCCGACGTGGACTAGCTTCAGGCGGCACCCTTCCCTTAATCTGCATGGATGTGTGATAGGTGCCAGCCAGCTGGCAATCGACAAAAAGCGATTATTGGTATTGTTTAGCTGGGGAGGTGTGAACCCCGCCCAAGAACTTCTCCTCAACCTCTATCCATCATACACATCACCACTTTTATCGCTCCGCTGCTGCTCATTGCTCTACACAGTCCACGATGGAAGACTACCGGTATCGATGCCCAGTTTGTGTAAAACTTCCCTTAGATGGGCCACCCTTGGGGATTGAAGCTCCTCCTTTTAAATACAACCTGGGCCATGACCAAGCCAAGTTCGAAAAATCTAATACGCAGTGTGATTTGTACCGCCTAGTACGAGATCTGCACCGAATCTGGCTAGAGAATGGCGAAGGAAGTAGGGGCAAATACTGGTATTCTTGTAGCCCATGGTATTCCATTTGTACAGACCCAGGTAACATTGCTTGACGACTCAATATGGTCGTTAAACGTGACTGACACAACTTTAGGTGTGTGGGATATCCTTCCTGCCAGTTCCGAAGCTTTTGTTCATCCAAATCCCCTTGATCCTTCCACAATTGCACGTTTGCAGACCTGGATTGATCGATGCGACCAAGAACACGAAGGCTGTCACGGCGAAAGATATCCAGTTCTACCAACTAGAATTCTGGATCTTGGTGAACCGGGATTTACTGGGAATGTCAAACTGGTTGAGACAAATAGCCACCGCGGGCAATATATTGCTCTCAGTCATTGTTGGGGGGCCTCAAACTCATTCTTGACAACTCGGGATACTATTGAGTCGAGGAAGAATGGATTCCTGCCTGACCAAGCCCCTGCTACCTTCCGTGATGCGATCATGCTTGCTCGGTGCCTTGAAATTCGCTACTTGTGGATAGACTCGCTGTGTATTATCCAGGGAGACAAGGAAGATTGGAATGTAGAGGCATCACGAATGGGAGACGTTTACAGGAATGCATATCTTATGGTTGCGGCAGCAAACGCCGCTGATGACACGCAAGGATTCTTGAAATCACGTCCCAAAATACAATGCTCGATGAACGTTGTAGCACCAACAGGACAGGCTGCGAAAGTATACCTTCGGCCCCAGAATTACAAATATGATAACAAAGACCTGCCACTGGAGTCACGCGGATGGACTTTGCAAGAAAGTTATTTGTGCCGACGACAGCTAAGGTTTATGCACCAGAAGATCATTTGGGATTGCCAAAGTACCCAGTGGGACGAGTTAGATCGAGACGTCCTTGAAAAGAAGTACCAGAGTGGAACTCATCATTCGGTTGCAAGGTTATTCCCAGAAAATGAGTCTCGGCATTCAGTCCCTTATGAGGAGTGGTATGGCATGATCGTGGATTTTGCAACACGAAAATTCTCCGTTCAAACTGATCGACTGCCTGCACTTTCGGGTCTTGCAGCCTTGGTAGCTGCCCAGAAGAAAGGGAGATACTGCGCAGGATTATGGTGGGAAGATATTGGATACTCTATCTGCTGGACACCGGGGTTACACAGATCAAGGCCAGATCTCTACATCGCTCCATCGTGGTCCTGGGCATCTATCATTGGTCCAGTGACATTCCCTGATGTTGGGTATGCAGCTTTCTTCCCAACACCGGAGACTCTGGATGCTGTAGTCTTCCGTGATTATAAAGCCATCCACCGAGGATCGAATCAATACGGTGAGATCGAGTGTGCGTGGCTCGAACTTGAGGCCCCCCTTGCGCCAATCGCCAAAGTAAAGGACGAAAAGCTTGAGGAAAGGGATCAACACCCACATTGGCGTGAATGCGAATATTTCTCTATCTTGGATACAAAAAATGAAGAGGTGCTAAGGGTCGAGTTTGACTTCAAAGAAGAAGAGGTAGATGAATTGTTTGCGTTGTTTTTGATGTGTGCCGTAGACAGAGACACCGGGCGCCATGCACCGGCGGAGAGGCTTAGAAGTAGTGCTGTGGAACTCTCTGGTCTTGTTTTACGCCCAACTCTTGATCCAGGCAAAATCCAGGGTCAGTACAGTCTGCCAAAGGGGTTTGGTTTATATCAACGAGTTGGATTTTTTAAAGTGGTGACACGTCAAGCGAAGCAAAAGTTTTTAGAGATGGCACCCGTAACGAATATAGCGTTACTTTGAGAAACACTAGGAATAAAAAGTAATTAGAGAAAAAAGAGCTGAAGCTCCAGAATTTGACGGCACCATAGCGTGCTCATTTCGTCACTGAACAAACAAGGCAATAGCCAGATGGCATAGTAGGGAATTTTTTTTAATTGTTTTTCAGGTCTTTCAGAAATGAGAAGACAGCGTCGAGGAGTTGGAAGTTTGCAGTATTAAATTTCATTCTTTTGTTTCTATCAAACTATAATAATAGAATTAAGTATAGCAATGAGCTAAAGCTCAGTAAATACATCACAGCCCATTTCCCAGATCCATCCATTCTGCTTCCACTGCTTTCTTTCGTAAAAGAAGACGGCGTTGCTGTGGGAGACGAAGTATAAGAAGTGGAAGCAGAAATTGAAGTCGAGTTTCCTTCAGAGAGCGAAAGCTTACTCTGGATGAATGCCAAAGCAGCAGCGCCGTATTCCTTTGGATAGCCTTTATGTACTGCTGGATCGTTGCCCTTGCTGCAAAACGGATCTGCTTGGTCACAGTAACTTTGAATGATGCTAGCAAACGCTGTACAAATCTGACCACTGAGGCGAGGAGCAAACTATTCTCGTCAGTTCCGTTTAACAGAGGAGGCCGCACAAAAGAAACTTACTCCTGGCTCAGTGGAATTCCCAATATTATAAGGTGCTCCGGGCGTATGTCGAGGATCTCCCATGAGAATGATCGCTTTGACTCGAGCTGCGATAGTGGCAGATATCGGCGCCGTCGTATTTAGAATCTGCTCATCCGGGTCGCCTCCTCCACACATAGCATCATCCATGATTTGCGCACCTTGCGAATAACCCACGAGCACGATCTGCGTCTCTGGGCATTGGGTCGAGAAGTTCGTAACTTGGTTTGTGACGGCCAATACGCCAGCTCGTGCTGAGGTTCCGTAGGTGTCTCCTCCTGTTGCTGGATAGAATATTTGTTCTTTGGTTGCGCCTGGATTGGCGGCCAGGATCATATCGACGACTGACCCTGAGGAGCCGAAGCCCTGGGGTACTGTTGTTTCTCTTGCGCCGAAGACGTGCAAATTTGGACATGACTGCTGGCGTGATTCGAGCAATATTAGTGTATCTGAGAGCATCGGGGATGCCGAAGCCCCGGCTATGAGTAAAAGAAGAGTCGCTTGAGATAACATAGCTAAAAGGAATTGAAAGCAGAGAATGAGTAGCAATAACCAGTTTGCGAACACCGAGCAATGCAAGTGATGAGAAAGAGAGATGCGCAAGAATGGTACCGAGAAAGAAAAAGAACAGAGATGTATATGTCAAAGTGACAAGATTCCATAGATTCGGACAACCGGATTGGCCTTGCGTATAGGAATCTGCATCCCAAACTTGCAGGCGATCCCTTTCGTCTCACGTCTCGACGCCACAGCAGGCATTCCCAACAAAGAGGCGCTCCACTTGACATCACCATCTCATTGGATTGTTATCTGGGACACCCTGCTAATAGCAATCAACGTCAGACAGTGGGAAGGATTTATCAAACTGCTTGCGTCGATGAACCCCTTGAGGATTTAGGCGGGATGCTGAGGTGTGATTTTCAGGGGCTGAAGCTGGAGACGAGGTGGGGCTCCAGGTGGGGGAACAGGGTGGAAAATTCCATCTCCGGATTTCTAAAATGGACGTCAGGTATCGTAGGTATCTGGGTCATGCCATGCGGAATAAGGCGATCCGGCGCAAAGCATTTCGAAAGAAGGCTGCGTCCGTGAGGCTTGAGCGGTGAGCATAGTAGCCCGCGAAGCTGGGCGATCGCCTCTGTGTAACCACCAACCAACAGCCAGAAGGTGAAAAACTCTGCGCATGTGTTTAACAAAATCTTTGGACTTTAACGATGAGATTTGCGTGAGAGTTGAATGTGAAAGATTTGATTGAGGATTATGAACTGTCTTTAGCGAGAAGAGGAGTCTTGGGTGTGAATTTACAGGTCAACTCAAAAAAGTTCGGCAAGGCTAAAAGCAGAGAACATCGAGATAGACTCAGAAATCGAATGTTAAGACTTTATGAAAGTCATAAGAATAATCTTCTAGACCGCTATTAGTCTGAAATGCTTAATCATAGATTGTTGAATCTTTGCTCTCGGTTTCAGATCTCTTATTCCCATTCGTGGCTCATTCCCAATTCGCACAGGTGGAGGCGAAGCAGTGGCTGTGTTTCGTGCCCAGCTGCAGCCTTACCACCTTTACCCAACATATAATGAGAGAGCACTCATTTTCAAAAAATTTCGCAGCCAACTATGGCGAGCCAAACCACTATAGCCGGCGAGGAGGCCTCTTCGTCTCCGCAGGCTGCACGAGATGATGCCACACAAGCAGAAGTCAAAGCCGATCCCGAGAACACTCCCTCCCCGTCAAACGCCCAGGATGATGCATGACAAGTAGACGTCAAAGCCGATGCCGAGTCCTCTTCCTCGACTCCGACAACAGCAACCGAACTCCTCAAATCCATCGATTCCAGCTTCACTCCCCAAGAAATCCATCTCAAGGAGCTCGCCCTTCTCCAGAAGATTCACAAGCAGCTCCAGTCCGAATCCACCAAGAGGGAATTCATATGGAACGCATTCCTGCAAGTCTTCGGACTCGTGTTTGTTGTGATATTTGGCGCATTTTCAATCATAGCCTTTAGAATTGGGGAGCAGGCAAATATTCAGTCAAGCCAGGCCAACCAGCTGGCACTGCTCTCTTTCTGTTTCACCACCAACTCTGTAAGGATCTCAAAAGTCGATTCCCTGATCAGACTAACACAACGGTGATCTATAGAGTACAGTCGAAGGACTATGCGGTGACGTCTTCCACCTGGCTACCCAGACACTGCCACCTCTTGTCACCGTCGTAATGGGCCTGAATCCTTCAGCGACTGGAAATTCCACCACTTTGCCACCAGTATCATCTAAGAAGATGGAGTTAAGTATTGGAATAGCCCTTGCGTTTTGTGTGTTCGCAGGCATCTATTTTCCCATAAGGGAAAGGTGGAAGGAGAGGTTCGCAACGGTCTCATAATGCAGCGTTCGGAAGTCCGCTCGGATAATGGACTGGTATGGTCTTCGGAGTAGTCCGCACGGTTTGGCAACTGAGGTCCAAACACGATGTTCGAATCCGAAAGATTAAGGAGGAGAGTCGCATATAGTTCCGTAATGTCGTGTTTAGCAAAAGAATCACGATCCTACGAGACTAACAGAAGGAGTAATATTCCATTTCGGTATATAAATAATCACTAATGTGACGACCTTTTTCGCTTGGTACCCACCCACGCAGTCATTCAAGGCAAACTCAAGAAATATTCCAACATCTTAGGATAATTCGGCGTGCCGAGTCCAGTCACCGGATCCCATCCCTTCGAAGCCTGGAACCCCTGAGTGCCACAGTTTGGATCTATTTCCGTTAGCCTTCCACTTCACGCTGAAACGAGAGGAGGGGAACTCACTGGATCCATTCGTGATATCGTTCAGCACCGATGGATCTATTTCATAAACATGATCAGCTTCTTAACTCCAGAGAAGGTGAGAGAGCGAGGGGGTAACTTACTTTCATACAGAGCCGGATTGATGAATCCAATTGGACCCTTGCCAACCTGACTTCTCTCCTCATTCAAAAGCGTGATAACCGATCCAAAAATCGGAGAAGAAAGCGAGGTTCCAAAGAAAGTGAGTTCAGTCAGGTTGTTGTAAACAAGCAAGAATGCCCCATTAGCGGAGACATCCGGCCAGCCTCTTCCAATCCTGTTATACACGCCGCCGTTCTCCCCGATGTTCGTTGCATCGGCGTTGGCTTCGTAGTATGGGAGTGATTGGAAGGGAAGATCGAGTTCCAGGTACGCGGCAACGGCTTTGGCTTGGTAAGAGGGCGGAGTAAAGTAGTTGGAGAAGCCGCCGCTGGTGGCGAAGAAATCATAAGGCTCGCCTACTGGCCCGGATCCGGTTTGGATGTTGAACGCCGTGAGGTTGACCTGCATGGCGGATTCGGGATCATCGACTGTTTGATCTGGATAGAGGCGTGTTGCGCCAACGGAAGTGATGTACGGACAGCCAGAAGGGTTGTCTGGGTTGTAGATTGTGCCGTTCAGGCCGGCAGCACTCAGACAACCATTTGCATTACCGTTAGCACCAGGAAAACTGGCGACTCCATAGTCTCCGCTTGAGGCGAGAATTGAGTGGCCTTGGAGACCTAGCTTCATGAGTTCGTTGCATTGTCGCTCGACGTAGTTTTGGGGAGGTCGATTTCGGCTTCACCATAGGAAATTGAAACTACTTGAGTGAGTTCGTAAACACCGCATTCAAGCTTTCCCTTATACCCTCCTGGTAAGGGATCGGGGTAGGTGGCGTCAATTCCTGGGCTGTCACCAGTGATACCGAAGGCTGTGTAATCGCAGTAACTGCCGTCAACGCTATCTAACCAGGTGTTGAGGAAGCCTGTAAGGTTTGTTTCGCCAGAAGAGTTTGGCAGATCGTCCACTTGATAGACAGTGACTGTTTGTGGGTAGACGATTGAGAGCGAGAGAAAGATGTCGATATCAGATTCTCCTCCGTTCCGCGGGTCGCCAGCAGCAACTGGCGCGGTGCCACCATCGACTGAGAGTACTTTCGGCGCTGTGTCTGCAGGAACCCAAGGCGCAAAGTGTTCCAGCGAGAGTGAGAGATCTTCTTGCGAGAAAGCATCGTAATCTTCGTATACGCCCATGGAGTTCTCTGGTCCGCCGAACAGAACCGTAGGAATGTCGTATAGTGCCTTGATACAAGTAGGGGTGATGTTGACGCCGCAATTCTGGAGATCTGGGGGCAGTTTGCCTGCTCCCGGTGGCAAAGTCCAGCCTGGGTAATGTGGTGGTTCACAGTGTGGCTTTTTCTTCCCCGGAGTAGTGATGCCGCGCTTGTCGAACTGCCTCTTCTTGAGAGGAGCAGAAAGTTTCACACCGGGCTTGATGAAGTCGACATGGCTGGAAACTTGGGTCGGAAGATAATACTCGTCACAGCCAATTCTGATTTCCCCGTCCGCTGTCTCATGCTCGTAGTATTCAGTGCCAAAAAGCATCTCAGCATCTTTGGCGGGCATATGCACTGCAAGCCATCCTTTATTCTCATATTCGATGATATCATTTTCTTCGAAAAGACCAGATTCAAGCAACCAATTCTTGACAGCCTCAACGGTCTCATCGGCAGGTGCAAAGATGGAGTGAACTTCCTCTTTGGACAGATGCTTGCCATAGTTGGGTGATGAGGGGTGGGAGACGTCCATCAATCGGTCGTACCCAGTATGCAAGTTCTGCTGACGAAGACCAATGCGGATTGGAATGATAGCGTCGCCGTCAACACGTTGGCGTTCATGATGGAGAGCTGTTGATCGTTTCTCGTGAAGCACATGGCTAGCTGAGAACGATAAAGCTTCTGCAAATAACGCAGCGCTAGCGAGAGCGCTGTACCACAACATGACGGCGGAAGACGATTGACCGAGGGAGAGGCGAAAGGAAGCACAAGCTTACCTACGATCAAGGTGGGAGAATACGAACTCTTGTAATGTTAGCTACCGCGGTCCATCCCACTGGGCGGGCAGATGTTGGAGCTCAATTCCTCCAATACCATTCCAGCTCGCAGCAGTATCGTCATAGATGTGATAAGCTGCATGTTGTGGGATCTATTAAGAAGGTGCAATAGGTACTCAGGAACGAGTATCTCCTTGATCATTTTGATAAGTAGCAGGCATCTCGGGCGGGGAAACCACATCAAAGCTCCGGATCCATGTTGAGGCTCCTTCCCTCCTTCCTCCTTAGGCTTGGCGCCAAGGCAGGCTATCTCGCTACCAGGGCCTGCATTGCATGTCTTGCAAGGGCAGAAAGCTTAGCTTTTGAGATATAAACACGGCTCTGGCCATTCAGAGCGCAGCGGAGCGAGACGATCTAGGATGCGAAGTGCATATCAGGGGGGATGACGTGAGTACGCCGTCGGCCGTTGAATTTGCAGCTGCTGATCAATCCTTAGCGAGATTTGGCTCACCCGTTACACGTGATGACTCGCTCGATAACCCTAATTAGGATAGCAATGGCTGAAAAGGAAACATTGCCAGTCTCTCTTCTCCTAGTTAGCATTCATCTAGCTAGTAGTAAGTACTTTTAAAGAGGAAACAACTTTACACGCTGGGGCGTCCCTAGATTCCCTAAGTCCCTTTCGCTGGCGCACGAGCCCCATCGGCGTTTGGGGTAGGGGGTAACGTAGGGCTGGTACCAGAACGGTAGAACCCTGAAAATCGATGCAGAGAAGTTCTAACGTGTCATAGATCAATGCGACAATTACATCTGAATAATGAGTAGTCCCGGTTGCTTGGTAGCAGGTGCTGTTTCCATCTTGTGTTACCTACCTCCTCTGTACGGCTTGAGCACGTGATAAGCACAAATCAATACAAGATGGAAACACTAGCTTCTACCAAGCAACAGGTCAAAATCGAACTTTGTCAAGCAATCGGTGAATCCGGGAAATTGGTGGGGAAAAAGCACTCTTGTACGACCATGAGAATGCGATTTCATTTGTCCAAGTTCGGCGTGGATGTTCAGCTGAAAAGCCACCAGACGCATCGACACGTCAGTGCATATAAGTAAGTAGGGGCCGATAGCTCTGGCATAGAACTTTTGTTTCCACTCTCAGCAAACTCGATATATTTTATCTTGACACTTTGAACTTTCGGAGCAATCATCACAACCCCTATGGACTTGGAGAGATGACGACCGAGATCGGAACTCAAGCAGGACCCAGTTCTGCGCAGAGTTTGCTACAGGGAACTCAGACTTCCAATGCCGCGCAGATAGAATTGTCTCCGGACGGAAGACAATGTCAGTGCTCTGCCTCAGCGAACCAGATGGCTTCCGACTTGAAGGATATTCGTTCATTCATGATATCTGCAATGAAAAGCTTGGACATTCGGCTTCCGGAGCAGGATGGCACAGAACTCGACCTCACCAATCTGAAACCGAATGATTCCATGTACAGTGAGACGAGAGTTCTTGGCTTTTGGGATGCGCGGCTTCCCACAGAACGACTCGGCTCATTGTGTAACGAAGTTCTCTCGGTTTTCACCGAAAAAATGTACCCGGACGAGGATTTTAACCCAGATATTTTGATCCGTGACGACAATTCAAAAACTTTCTCTATTGTTTGGAAATTCGATGGCCATCAAAAATTAGCGAACGGGAGTCAGGACGTGCTCGACATCATCAGGAGGAAATGGCCGAAGAGATTAGGAATAGTGCCAGATGGTGCGAACCAACACCAGGAGCAGCAATTCATAGAGCTGTTTTACTGGAATTTGCGTTTTGCTGAAAGATATTCTATCAAGACTTATCAGTTGTCATACGACCAGGAGGGCTATCCAATCAGCCAAATTATGCCACTCCTGCACGGCCCCGATGAGGGTGATGTAGGAATGATAGGAATTATGCAACTTTGCAAAAGCTAATGCACACGCAGTATTTACCGTTCATTGTAAGGAAACAGGCGATTGCCACCAACGCTACCTTTTCATGGAAACTTCAGAAATTTGCAGCTATATGGTATGAAGCGGATCCATTCTTCGAGCTTTCATCCAGTGATTGAAGTCAACTTACAGGTACCTCAATCTGCGGGATCCTATCCTCAGCTTCCGTTGGCTGGCTTTGATTCTATCTCAGTTTGAAAATCAAGATACTTATTTGCACGGAGCGTATGGAGTCTCTTTAACAGCAATTGGATTTGTGAAGCGATTTACTGGGCCTTGGCCTGCGCGTAAATGGGACCTACCGGACTACTCCACGGCAAGAAGTTGGAACAGCGATGCAAGTGTGTTCCAGTACCATTCCCGTGTCTTCTCACCCGAAGGATTCAATTTGGCTCCGTTAAGTTTTGACTCTGTGGAAGGCATTGTTTGCACGAGGTCCAGAGGAGAGTTACCATCACTTGGTACGTCGATCATTGAGACAAGATTCTCTGTAGCTCTTGACACGACACATAATCTGGAACTGCCAACATTCATGCTCGTCATACTCTCGGAATTTGACCAATACCAATATTTACAGCCCAACCATAGTCAAGAAACGTGGAAGGCTTCCCATATTCTGCCCTGCCTTGAGTGCACCGGAATTGCGGCATTTCAGTTTACAATCCGAGATTATTCGGACACCTGGGCCCAGGATTGGAATGATTTACTTCAACTAATTGACAAAGCGCTCACTGTCAAAGTAGGTTTACACTTGTATATCCACTGAGAAGATTTTGTTCACACTAATCTAGCTTGGAGATGTCCTGACTCCCATGAAGAGGGAGGAAATGATGTTCGATAATGATCCATTTCCACGATCGGAACTTTACTTCACAATACTTCAGCTTCTACGCATCTCTGCAGATTGGATTAGTGAAAGCTTAAAAGACCTAGAGAGTCTTGCTGAATATTCTCAAATGATGTGCAAGGAATTCACTAAGTCACCAGACGAACGAACGGGACGTCAGGACCCAGTCACAGTGAATATTTACACAGTCCTAAAGCAAAATTGGGAGAACGTCATATCACATCAAAAGAGCCTCGCCAAGCCTCTTCTTGAACGAATCGAGAAAAAGACAGAAGAGGTGAAGAGTCTGCGAGATGGGGTAAGTAAAAACAGTCAGGACTTCGACTTTTCAGAATGTGCCAATAACTAGTATAGCTCTTCAACGCGACAGCAGTGCGTGAAGCCTCAAGGGCTTCAAAGCTCAACCACTACATCTTAGTATTTACCGTCATGACGATTCTCTACCTCCCATTGAGCTTCACAGCTGTAAGTTGAACTACATCGATTTATTGGACATCAAGCTTACTTTCTCTAGGGACTCTTCGCCTTGAATCTATTCCAATTGGAGGAACCTCGTCAAAAGACGGCCTTCATCGTTACAATCGTACTTGTGGCCTTGTCAACGTATCTCGTATCAGGTTATTTGGTTTGGTTTGTAAGGAAGGAGGAGCGACGGCAGATGTTTAGACACATCTGGACTCATGCAACAAATGGCAATGCCCATGGCGATCCACATACCAACTCCAACACTGTGAGTAAACTGAAAGATTGGATATCCGTCTTTGGCACAAAGCTTGGGGCTGGCTTTGCTTCGAAGACGCCGAATGCTGCTCCTGAGACGTCAGATATTCATCTCAATAGTCTTCCCTAAGGTAGCAACAATTCAATGTGTGCAATTGCAGAAGTTGATAGATTGATATATCTCCCTAATCTTTTCACAACTCTATTAAAAACTTAAATAAAAATAAAGGCTTCTATAATACTAGCTATTAGGTATTAGGGGCTAGAGCTTTACTATAAAGTTAAGTACTATTGTTCTTATAGGTCTCTACCTTTTCTCTATTCTAGTAGAAGAAACATATCCATTTTCTACGTCCTATATAGATTTCGTATATCACTATAACCGATTCACTTTTTACACCTTACCTTCCTCTCTGCTCTCACCCTATAATTAATCCTTAATATTTTTAGTCCATTATTTTACTAAGAATCGATCTACGTATCTCTCGCAGCCTCGCCTCTATCCCTCCCAACTCTCTCCTCATTACTAAGCCTTGATCTTCCCGCCCATACGTACTCACCCCCTCGCAAAGGATGTAAACCTCCTCTCGTTCCCATTCCTTCTACCTTTAGATCACAGGCGCTGAAACATTTCCTCCTACGGGAAGAGGTCGTTGAAGGTAAAGTCACAGCCGTAGATCCTCTTCGCTTAAATACAGCACCTGAGTGCTCGTAACTCGTAAGTCCGAGGCAACTGAGTCAGGTTTGCCTATCATAATACAGAACCTATTTTATCCCCCTCAATGGCCCAGCTATAGGTTTCTAGCCAAATTTGGGCTCACCACTAATTTTATTACGCCTGTGAGTTACGATCGTATTCACATAATCAAGGACTTTTCTGATCAGTGAAATTGGTGTAAAATACTTGGGCCAGTCTGGATGGTCTGAGCGGCAGGCGAGTCAACCCTTCTGTCTGTGGCTTGCTCAGCCGCACTTGCGCACCACTGCACCATTCGAATTTTCGCAATCCTATTTCTTGCTCACAGGCTACGGTATACTTATTCTTATCGTTTCATAAGAGCTAAAGTATATAGTCTCAGTTGTTCTCTGCTTCTATTTCTCATCCATGTCAGACAGAACTGAGATCGCTCTGAGCGTTCTCACAGCCCACGCTGAGGATCTCCGCCGACAAAATGCAACGAACAGCTCCGGAGCAACAATGTTAGCTACTCGCAGCCAGTCACAACCACCAGCAAACCGTGACAATCAATCACTTTCGCAAATTCGAACTCAGGGAGCAGTCCAACCAGAAACGCACGCTCGGACTGCTAGAAATGGTGCCTCCCGGACGCTTGATCCGCGCCAGCCAGAGCCTTCTCGCGGAAGTGCAAATGGTCAAACTAGTCAGGAAGATCAAGAGCGAACTGGTACATTTTCTCAGGCCTGGAAATTTCTGGTTCGTTGGGATTGCGGGCCCGTTGGTGCTACAATCGGGATCGTAGGCTTTGTTTCTACGACCGTTCTGGCCTATTACGGTCTGAAGTTAGCGATCTGGACCGCGACAAAAGATTACATTGAGCATTGTCAAGCCAATCTGGTGGGACATTCTATCCTTACCTCGAGAATCGGGCTGATTAACTGAAATGTAGAGCATCGGTCTTGTATCGGAGGCATGCCAGAATGCAGCTCACCAACAGCTACCACCACCACCTTTTTATGGCTTCCAAAATCTTTCGAGTTCTACTCTTTTCAAACGGAATACATTAAGCAGAATGCTACTCATGACTACTAGGCCACGATTACACAACAACTACTACGTCTTGATGTACGCGACGTCAGCGAATTTGTTGTGCTGGATCGTGCTCTATTCTCTATGGAATAGAGTTGCTCGCTCACGCCCCGCAGATCGTGTAGTGCAAATTGTTTGGTTTAGTCACGACGCACTTCGCCAGTCTCTTCAAGACGAAGAAGCACGTAGTTCGGATATCGATGTCGAACTGCCATTCTTTCCATTAGAAACACGCGAGGAACCACAAGCTAGACGAATTGACCAGTGGCTCCGAAATGAGGACATGCCTGGACCACGCCAACGAATCAGACGGCAGAGATCCGCTGATTTTGAATCGAATTCGAATAAAAAACCAGTAGGATCCTGGCAGGAAAGACTTGAAGGTAGGGACGTCAAATCTAGGATAGTGGTTGTCTAATAGCAACTAGAAATGTGCCGCATGACCCATATTCACCCTCCGGCCTTCAAGGTTCAATCCGATAGACGAGGTAAGTATCGCTTTGTATTTTTCGAGAGCTTCGAATCTAGCTTGCTCACGCTCTTACAGGTGGGCGTACAGCGTGGTGTTGCATCGTCACGGTTCAGGGCCAGAACATACCCTCTCGATATTGGTACGATAGTCGGCACATCTACAATTCGAAGGAAGACGCTGCAGAGGTGGCATTAAGTCATCTCGTTGGTGTCAAAATGGATCACTAGCACTTAAGCCTATCATCGCTGCAAGACCGAATCAGGCATCGCTCTGAGTTTTGCCCAAGTTTCCATCTCCATGAATACTTTCAAACTCTCCAAGTTCATATTTCTAGAAGCTCTAGAAGCTCTAGAAGCAAAACCCTTATTCTGATTTACTCCAATTTTCTCAACGCCTTATGTTACTCTTCTGACGTGGACATGCTTGACTTGACGAGATAACCATTTTTATATAGAGATCCATACTGACATATTCTCCAAATATTATCTAGCTCGTCTTGCTCACCTGGCTCAATATTCAATATAAGCGGTTTCACAGAGCTTTATTTCACTTTGCGTAATGCCTTACACCAGGTACTGCTCCAAACATGTCGTATCAACTGTGTAATTATTTTACCACCACGAAAATAGTAGATCCTGCTCAAAAGCTATTTAGAGACTACTGAAGATACTTAGGCGACATGAGTGAGTTACGAGCCCGGGCTCATGGGTCTGTGCGCACAGGGCATTTTCCACGCCCTTTCAGGCTACACGAGCACACCTTCAGGGTCCGGAACAACAAAAGTCTTTATAATCACTTAACGATTATAAGACAACAAAAAATAGTCACGACCCGCGAGCCAGGTTTTGAGAACTAAAGTATGTAAAGTATAGTTCTATTAATTAGGTTTTCAAATTTTAAAAGTTCTGAAATTTTCATTATCACTAAAATGCCCTGTGCGCACAGACTCATGAGCCCTGGCTCGTTAGGTGGGTCTGAGGGTAATTAGCGCCCGAGGAGAAGCGGCCAAGTATCATAATCAACTCGGGAGAGAGAAAGGAAAAATTAGCGTTTAACTATAACCGTATACTTGGACAGGCATCTATACTCGCTAATTTTCGACTTTTGGAATATTTATTTGTTTATATTTGACTGATTAATGCTCTATATACCCGTCTACTTCCCAGCTTTCTTTAATTCGATATGCCTCAATTCTTTAGCTATTATATCCCTATCTCTTCAACTCTTTTCTTCCTTCCTCACTCCATAGTCATAGTTGAAATTCATCTGTGCACTGACAACACCCCAAAAATTGACAACAACACCGTCCCCAATATTATTTATAAACTTCTCTACCTAACCTCTCTCCCACCGGTAAGCCTCCACATATCTTCGTACCTCTTGCCAATCGTTAGGGTGGACCAGACCACCACCTGGCACAGACTCACCTTCATCCCCAAGACATTTGGCCATCTTCACCAAATCTCCCCACAGTGCACATCAAAACTCATATGGCTATCTGAAATTATATATATACTTCTATAATCCTTGTCTCACTGCTCGCTTACTCTCATTTCCACAGTTGCCCTTCCCATCACCTTCACTTTATTGCCTCATGACCCATTTACCCAAAAAAGCACAAAACAACAACCCCTAACTCAAATTCCAACCACTCTGAAGTCCCTACAATCCAAAGTCTATATAATCCCAACCCTCCTTCTCCCCTGCCACAAAACTAGATCAACTCTTGAATCACAACCCCGAGACTAAGCGCGGGCCACGCACCCATAACTCCCCTCTAACACATTCCTCCTTTATTATCCGGTCACAACCTCCTCTCAAAACTTGCTTCCTACCATCACACTGCTCGTCTTTCTTCCTAACTCTAAACTCAAATCAAAACCCATCTATACCTTAACAACAAGCCCTCCCTTAACAACACAACCTTAAATAATCAACACGCAACCCTCACTCATTCCTCTTTCTCCACCGTCTGCTCAAAACGAACTACCGTCTCAACTTCCCAACTAATCTCATATACTTACCTACCCTTTTGCCCCCAAATTACCTGTCTCTGCTTCCCAAGTCGGGTTTTCTGGTGCTATTGAAAATCAAATTACCAAGATGGTCATATACCCTTCCACTCCCTTCCCCTCCCGTTCCTTCCTCTTCCGCTTCAACCACCTCAAACACTACCCCACAACCCAACCCCAACCCCAACAACACAGCTCCCCCCTCCCATCCACAAGCACAAAACGTCCATACATACGTCTACGACTTCCATTGCGGAAGACATGCACATCCATCCCATACCAAACCTCTCCCTCTCCCTCGCATGCCACCCTCTATATTCTCCTCCTCGCCTTCTCTCCTTTCCTCCAGCCTCCAGCTCCCACTCCGGGTATACCGCGCGTCCATACCTGTAATT
This sequence comes from Hyaloscypha variabilis F, assembly GCA_002865655.1. Classification (NCBI taxonomy): domain Eukaryota; kingdom Fungi; phylum Ascomycota; class Leotiomycetes; order Helotiales; family Hyaloscyphaceae; genus Hyaloscypha; species Hyaloscypha variabilis. The sequence goes on along the minus strand of KZ613942.1, from coordinate 260,579 downwards.
GACAACAAATCCATACCTGACAACAACCCCCTACACCCCACCCCGTTCCCTTTCGCTCACTACCAGCAAAACCCCGCATCAACAGCACCAATTCTACGCACGCCTAGTCTTCCCCAGCACAATGACCAAGAAGTGGCCTTCTGAAAAGATGACGAAGAACCAAGATTGACAAAATCGAGGATGGTATTTATACCCCCCACCAAATCAAGCAAACGTTTTCACACCTACATTCACTCCATGATCAAACCCACGAATGCGAACGAAGAAGAGACAAGAAATGCCAGCAAAAAATCCATTGCCACTCAAAGCTAACAATTCATTTCAATTCATTTCATAAAGCTACACACTTTTCCCCTACTAAAGTCTTTCTTCCCTCATCCACTGCCCCTCGTCCACACCTTAACCCTCCCTAAACCTAAGCCTAAGCCTTATTCGCCCCACTCGCCCCACTAGCCTTCGCCCTCTCCCCATACGCCTTCGTCGCATAATCCCCATCCTTGACAATCAAATCCTGCGGTCTATAATCATGCTTTCCGCTCAGATAGCTCTGCAAGATCGACTTGGTGCCGTCAGCGTAGCGCTTCTGGGCGTCGAGGGACGTGCCCGACATGTGCGGGACCATGGCGTTGCCGCCGCCGAAGGGGTTCTTGGCGTAGCGGAGCGGGTGGTCTTTCGGTGCTGGCTGCGGGAACCAGACGTCGCCGCCGTAGCCGCGGAGGTGGCCGCTCTTGAGGGCTTCGGCGACGTCTTCTTTGACGACGATGGCGCCGCGGGCGGTGTTGACGAGCCAAGAGCCTGGGGGTGTTAGGATGAGGGATGATTGGTGGGGCGGTGGGACTTACCGGGCTTCATCTTGGAGATCAGCTCCTTGTTGAACAGGCCTCGGGTCTTCTCGTGGAGAGGGCAGTTAATGGTGACAACGTCACATTGTGACAGCATCTCCTCCAGATTAGTGACACGACGGCAGCCAATCTCCTTCTCGATCTCGGGCTTGAGGGGTTGGTAGTCGAAGTACAGCAGCTCCTTGCAGTCAAATGGCTTGAGACGTCTCAAGACACGCTCTCCGATACGTCCAACAGCGACGGTACCAACGACCTTGCCCTCGAGATCGAACTCGTTCTTGGCTGCAGCAGCGACATCCCACTCACCAGCTTGGATTTGTTCGTGTGCGGGGACGAAGTTGCGGACCAGGATAAGGATGGTCATCACGACGTGCTCGGCGACCGAGACGACGTTGGAGCCGGTGACTTCTGCGACGGTGATGCCGCCATTGGTGGTGTTCGCAGCGTTCAAGTCGACGTGATCGGATCCAATACCAGCAGTGATGGCAAGCTTGAGCTTCTTGGCCTTTGCGAGACGTTCGGCGGTAAGGTAACCTGGGTGGAAGCTGCGATTGTCAGCACAGATCTGCCAATTGGGCAGACAACGCACGGTGTGGTGATGATAATTTCAGCATCAACGAGCTCTTGATCGAACTTGGAGTTCTCGCCCTCCTTGTCCGAGGTGGTGACGAGCGTGTGTCCTTGATCCTCGAGCCATTTGCGGATGCCGAGCTCGTTCTCTGTCGTGCCTAGAAGCTCGGGAACCTGGATTGATCAGCAATTGCGCGAGTGCAAGCTGGCAGAGGGGCAGCTTACTTCCTCGGCGTGCTTCTTGCCGTCGTACAATACAAGGAGGACCTTGACCTTTTCACGTTTCCCTGTCAGCGTTCTGATGCTCCCAAGATTGTGCCGCAGCGCGGAGGCCCCGCGAGACAGCACGCGGGCATTGTGCGCGGGCCTCGCAGCTGTGGAGAAGGAAGAGCTGAGCGCTGGACGCGCGAAGCGGCACAGTGAACGAGTGAGCAATACCATTTTGACTGATTTGATGTTTCTGGGAGGATTGCTTCGGAGGAAGAGGCGCGGGTTTGTTGGCTGATCTGCCGGAGTGCGGGGTCGGGATGGCTGCAGCCAAAGAGCAAACGTCAGTATGTAGCTACGTAATACCAAACAGCTCGGGCGATGGGAGCAATTGATCCACAGACGATGCAATCGATTGTAGAGAAGACGATACGACGGAATTCCGAGATTAAGGAAGTTGCACGCACCTTTGCAGTGTGAAGATAACGTCAGACGGGGAGGAGTTGTGTTGTTTGTGGATGGAGGGGTAAGTGCGAGCAGAAAGGCGATTTTAAGCAAGAAATCAATTCTAGCAGATGATATGCAATACAGGGTAGGCACGCTTCAATGCTCGGGGGGCAGCTCCTTCCTTTATAGACATTCCCCCTCTCCATGCCAACGCCGCTGCTTCCCCTCTCGCAGCTCCTTCCATCCACCCATACCGTAATATGGTTCTCGCCCAGCAGCTGCTCCACTCCAGCTGCGTCCAGCCATTCGCACTCCCATCCAGCCATGCACATCCACCGGTCATTCTGTTCCCACGACTCCGAGAGCTAGGGTAGCTGCTGCTGCTAAATTGCTGCGGGAGTTGCTGGAGCATCCATCGTCCATCTGCATCCTCGCCGTTGCTTCGGCGATTCGGGATTGAAGCTCTCGACACTCGTGATGGCATTTAGGAGCTCCATATAAATCTCAGGTCACACTTCACTTCAAAGCGTCACTCAAAATTCATTCTCACGACCGGACTACAGCTCCAGAAGCGATGATTGTATGGTTTGTTTGCTGACGCGGGGTAATATGACCTTGTGTCACGGCGTCAGCCCGTGAGGCCAGGTCGGAGATGTCTCGGGACGTCGGTGGTTCCACCAGGTACCCCACATCAGGGGATCTCGGGATCTCTCCGACTGTTTTCCAGCACCCACTGTTGTGCGCCTCTAGAACAACAACTTCTGCTCCGAATAATTCTACATTTGTGGAAATAAACCGTAACGGGTTTACTTCAGTTTAGGGATAGAGCGAATTTATCCTGCCTGCATGCTGACAGGTCAGCGTCAACGGCCAAATATTGCTCATCCAGCGCTTGGCGTCAGAGGTCTCGATAGATTGCGGGGTAAATCCTCCAGTGGCGCCGCTCACTACCATCCGAAGAAGCAAGTCTGGGGAACCACTCCAGCTCATTGGCAGCCTGCACAGCTAAAGAATTTCCGTCTTGCGACGTCCTTTCCCATCGCCTTTAGCGGAGCGATTTCCACTCCCGTTACAATGCTACGCACTTATCCTCTCCATAGCAACCAGTCAACACTGCAGCTCGCCATACAGCCGTTGCACGCTCGTCTACGATAATCCCTTACCAATCAATAATATGCCAAGCACGGCCGCCTTGTGGGATTAGTGTACCCGCGTTACGGCAATTTTTCTACATGCAAGGTGAGATCCAATATTTCCGTTTTCGGGCAAGAAGACCTGAGTTGAGCTGTCCCCGGATTTCGGGGAGGATGGGTAGGCTCGGGATTGGACACTCAAATACTGGAGAGCTAGATGAGGAATTTGGACATCAAGGTATCTTTGGTGTAAGACGTGGTTAGTAGAAGAAAAGGGGACCGGTTTCGCTCCTGACTTCCGTCCTAACATGTGCAGTCTGCTCACGTGCCACGCCGCATTCTACATTGCAGGCGTAAGGGCTAAAACCAAGTTAAACTTTTTCAATCGCGAAGAGTCTATATATTAATTTCCCCTTCTGCTCGTCAGCGGTTCTATACTTTAGTTTTACGTTTTGACCCGAAAGTAAGAGAAGTCTTACCACGTGACTCTCCCTATTAGTACAAAAAAGGAAATATAAAAAAGGTTTTATTATATATCTCACAAGAATATAGCAGCCAAGTTAGTATAAGAGTTCTAGCTAATTCTACCAAAAATATCGGTACTTATTAGTTTGATTCAAAGAGTCAACTGCATTCAGATAAACTCTTCAGCAGCCGACTTTCAGGGGAGTGGCTGCATCACGTGAGATAAGTATAAGCGAAAAGGCGTATTCAGAACCTTGCACGCAAATCTACAGCTTCCCTCCATCCATCCATTAATTAGTATAGCTTCTATCTCGACCACATCTCGTATGGCAACGTCGTACCATCCCATTCTACCGAATCTGATGAGCACAAAACCTGTACAGAGCACCCATCGATCTTTTCGGGCTACCAGTTACGCAACTGCCAACACATGATTCGGACATTTTATCCCTTTACAATCATTGCCTACTATAAAGCAAAAGGACCTAAACAATTCGCTACCTTAGAGCCATTAGCCATTCTCTTTCCGACGTACTTGCATCACTAGGGACTCGTTCGGAAGGGTGCAAAGACAGCGCTGCAAACATTCTCAGATTCAAGTCATGCCAGGTCCAGTGTGCAGATTCTGCCAGCGTCTGCTTCCAGGCTCAATCCAAAGTCCTGGTCCTCCTGGTAAGATGAGTAATAGACAAATTGCCAACCCGGGCGACGTTGAGCACTATCCTAACTTCCGCGCGTTCATAAACTCCAGCAAAAACTGCACCCTCTGCAAGTTGATCCTAGACCACCTCATCATTCGCACAGGTCAGGAGTACGTAGATGAACGGGTTGCTGAATGTCCTGAGGGCTGTGCTGTCAAGTATCTGCTTTGTCTGCAATCACCGCATGTGCGTAATCGCATCCAGTTCACCATGTGCATCTTCGGCATCGTTTCGCATACGCCCCCTGAGCGCGAATGCAAGACTCATCCTTTTCTGCAACTTTCTATCTTACGAATGGTCACGGAGAATTGTGAGTCAAATTATATTATCACATGAATTAAGAACCTAACCTGGTGAAACAGATAAACAAGTACACATCCCATATTGGAGCGCCCTAGAACCGTTTTCGACGGAAGATAATTTATCCTTGGTGTCCAATTGGGTTACAGAATGCGACCACAGCCATGAAAAATGCCCCGTCCCATCTCATTCGCAATCTGAAATGCCTGCCAGGCTGATTCAGGTTAAACCAACCGACCCTAACAGCTCACCCAACACTTTGCAGCTAGTCCAGGTTTCCTCTCTCTCGACTCCGAGCCAAGAGATCAAATACGCAGCACTCAGTCATTGTTGGGGCGATCCAACCTCTTTACTCCAAACAACGTCACAGAACCTACAGGATCATATGCAAGAGATCCCTTTCTCGACCCTGCCGCAAAGTTTCCAAGATGCAGTCACAGTCACTCGAAAACTTGGTATTCCATACCTGTGGATCGACAGTCTCTGCATCATTCAAGGCGACGCGCAAGACTGGGAAGTCGAAGCAGCGAAGATGGGCTCGCTATACCAGAACGCGTATCTCACCATCGCTGCAACCAAAGCTTCCGGGAGCACAGAAGGGCTATTCATCCACTATACCCCAACACTCCAACTCGAAGTCTCAACGCCAGATAACTCACTCGGTAAAAGCATACACTTATACGTACGGCCCTGGGTATGGTTTGAATTAACACCCGAGCGCTCACCGCTGCTCCGTCGCGCGTGGGTCTTCCAAGAAATGATGCTCTCACGACGAACGATCCATTTCACAGAAGAGCAAATATACTGGTCCTGCGGCACTTGTCGGGCTTCCGAGAATGGAACGTGGGATGCACAGACTAGTGTCTTCGATACCTTCAATTCGCAGCATATCTTATCGCAGAGTCTCAAGCAGGATCATAGCCAACTCATGAGAGCATGGTGTTCGATCGCTGTCGGGTATTCGAGGGGAGCGTTGACCTTCACGAAAGATAAATTCCCCGCCCTAGCAGGCATCATCCAGAAATTACAGGACGCTACAGGTGAGGTGCCGCTTGCAGGGTATTGGAAGAGCTCGATCCTCTCGACGCTAGACTGGCGAGTCCGTCGCCCTCTCGCAGAACCCAAGAATCCCGGAATCCCATCCTGGTCTTGGGCGTCTGTTAACGCCGAGATCGAGCTAGGGGCGGTCCTCAACCAGAACCTCCAAGCAGAGCTCCTCGATTGCAATGTCGAGTGGTCAGGCGCGCCGCATAGCTCCTCTATCACCAATGCAACTCTCACTATAAGAGCAGTTCTCATCCCAGCTACGCTCTCTACAGGCACGGATAATAAGAGAGATACGCGGATCCGGTTTGGAATAGGACCGAATCCGTACACAGGGTTCCATAGCACGAATTTCCCGGATACGGATTGGGAGTTAGGGGATGGAGAGGTGGCGTGTTTGTTTTTGAGTGAGAGGAAGTATGTTTGTATTGTGTTGCAGGAGACGGGCAGAGTTAAGGACGAGTATAGGAGAGTGGGGCATGGGAGGGCGCATAGTGAGTGGGTGGCGTTTGCTGGTGCAGAGGAGATTTGGGGGGAGGATAGGAGAAGGGTGTTTACGATTGTTTAGGTGTACTGTTAAGTCTTATGATAGGCTTATAAAGTGTCGGCGACATCACTTGTGGGCCTTGCGAGCAGCTCCTGAATCCGAATCTTGGGATGCAGCTGCCAGCAAGAAATAGGCATGGGTCAGACGTGTTCATATATGATTGGGAAACTTATCTTCTCCAGTTGGTCTATTTGGCGAGCAGTTGCTTTTTCTTAAGCATGGTTACACCAATTACGTGATCATGAATTGGTATCTTCAGCTGCAAGTTCAGCCGCACCTTCCCCAATAACCTCATCGATAACACTTGGACCTGGGAAAATCCAGTTCGACACATCATACGTCATTACTTGAAGACCTCAGTTGAAGGCGAGCAGCGAAAATGAGTACGCTAGGAGAATCCTCTAGTAGCGCAGGACGACCAATCCAGGATTCATCTGAACAGACACCCGTGAATGGCAAGAAGCTGAATGAAATATTGGAATTGCTCCAGTCTCAATTGGAGTCTCAACAACGGCAACTTGACCTGCTTCAAGGCTTGACCAAAAGTGTAGTGGCTGAGGAAACACCGACACTCAAGCCAACTCCTACACATTTTGATTATTTACGTGCAGTCGAGTGGAGGGACAGCGGCATTCCGGATAGCGTGAATTTGAAAGTACTTGGGTAGAGTTTCATGAGTGAATTTGCGCGGAGGGGGGGGGCTCAGCCACCTGTGGTTTCTGGATGCAACTCAGAGGGCTCGGCTCCTAAAACATGAGGGCGAAGCCTCTGTCGTGGTACGTCCTCATGGCTTGGAAGAGGTTCACGCGCCATCTACTCGGGAGCAAGAACTCCTCACTTTTTGGCCTGAGAGTTTAGGAAAGTTTGAGTTTGATACTAGATTCGTATGGGATTCCCAGCTGATGATAGACGATTGGAAAATCTACCCCGGAAAAGGCAATCCCCTAGAGGTGAAGTGACTTCGTTTGGAATATTTTACCTTTAGGTACACTGATACCCAGAATTTTAGCGCATTGATGGGAATTTGGAATCGCATGGTTGGATGATTCACTTGGATCCATCCGGCAATCACCCTAGTGATGTTGACTACCGTGTTGAAAATACCGGATTTGGCGAGGAAATGTAAGACAAGAAGTCCTACTCGAGGTTCTCAGAAACTTACCCCTAAAGACGAGTCATACTTGACGATCACTTCGTAACGATGAACACAATAGCGTTTATTGCATTGCGGTTGAGTTCGCGATACTTAGGTCCTAGCAGCGACTCAGCAGTCACACGAGTTCTGTTGAAAAACGTTACGTCCGATTGGGCATCGAGAGAGGAATTTGTCGGATATGGTACATCCAGCGTAAATCACACGGTTCGCTACTTCAAATACTCATCTCGTGCGCGGGCAGAACAAGTCAAGCAGCAGGACCCTAATTCTAGCAACGTCCCAATCGTTCGTGACAGAGGAACATTCGAAAGAACGCATGAGGATGAAAAGGATATACCCGGGTCTCTACAGGAGTACCGCGTTTCACTGGGTTTGGCTTTCGATAGCGGCGACAGATTCCCTTGCTTCACGATAATCACACTTACGGATGATACTTTTACTATTCCAGAAGGGAATATGGTAGAGATAAGAATGGACGACTTATTGAATCCCCTCCATGTGTACATCCGTAAATTTGATGGTATAATTCAGCACGTTTGCAGGTCCTGGACGGATGTCGTTACAGGGCTCGATCGAGAGCTCAACGTAAAGGTCAAGTAGGATTCAATAGCTTGATTTTATGACACAGGCTGACTGGCTTCAGTTCAGTGCACTCTTTGATGATTCCGGCAGCAAGCGTCTCATGTTCGATGATGATTCATTCTCAAGGTCGAAGAATTACTTTCAGATGCAACAAGTATGTCGCATGTTCGGTACTAGTATTGAAGAAACTATGAGAGATATCGAGGAATTCAAAGCGAAAGTTCTCTCCTGGGTCAAGCACGACTATAGTTGGAGATATGATAGGCCTGAAGGATTTGAGCATGAGTTCAAAGGTCTATCAACTGAGTGGGACAAATATACCACAGGTCAAATTACCAAGCTCAAGGTGGTTCTTGAACTGGTTCAAAAGAAGAGGGAAGAAGTCGAGAGTTTACGGGACGGGGTAAGTATCAATATCAGTTTCATGCCTAGCTAACACAATACAGCTTTTTAGTGCATCATCAGTAAGAGAAGCAGCCAGAAGCACCCAAATGGCCAGAACTAGCATCCTGCAAAATCGATACATCTTCGTTTTCACAGTAACGACCGTAATCTATCTCCCGCTTAGCTTCGTCACAGTGAGCATACAGCTTTCCTATGCGACTCCTATTCGCTAATTTGAGAAACGTAGTCAATATTCGGCATGCATCTCTTCGATACTACAGATCCAGGGGTAGTTGCTGCGCGAAGCAAGTTCTTCATCACAATCATTGTTCTTTCTGTGGCTACCTACGCCACTGCTTTTGTTGCTTACTGGCTTGTGAAAAGCCACAAGGACGATAGCCCTGCTGAGACTATATCTGAGGCAAAAGTCCCTCAAGACGAGGGAGCGAATGAGAAAGTTTCGGGTAGAGGAGAAAAGGCCTCATTGGCGTCGATTCTAAAACCACGAAATCACGCAAGCTTGAGAGCTTTGGGGCTACGAAATGCGGAGAGTAAAAAGGCTGTCGTCTCTGATCATGCTCAAGTATAAAGAGCTAAGACTATTATTCGAAGAGGGGTTTGCGGTCGGGATTAAGGCAAGTGGTTAAGTGCTTCTTATTAGCTTACCTAGAGGCTTATCTAACTCTATTAGAAGCTATATGCGACATAAGAGTTAAAACGTAATTTTTCGTTTTTGCTCAAAAGTACTAGTACGGCACCATGCAATAACGAAACGGTCATAACCCTCTAAATTATAAAACACACATCTCACATCGCAAATCTCACATCCTAAATCAATTATGATTATAGAATTTTACTATTTTACTAAAAAGGCCACGATATCTTTAATTCCTATTTCCTTCTCCCCCTATACTATTTACTCTCCCTCTTCTATATCTCTCTTCCCCGCTCCTCTT
>KZ613942.1:0-250850 GCA_002865655.1 Hyaloscypha variabilis F | reverse complement strand
TAAATACGATTTAGTATTCGTGATTTAGTATTCATGATTTGGTATTCGTGATTTGGTATTCGTGATTTAGCATTCGCGATTTCGTCCTTTAGGGGGTTATGACCGTTTCGTCACAAGGTGCTGCCATACTAGTCAATCTGTTCTACTTATAACTTAAAATTCTTCAACTATTACTTTATTGCTTACCTTAAAACTCGAGATGTGAAGTCTTCTGTTTTCAAGCGAGGGATCAGATTACTATTTCAGGATCTAATACTCCTAGATACAATCTTGAGGGAAATAATATTGAGAAGCTTCTATCTCTTTGAGACCTATGTTAATCTTTGAGTCTGACCAACAACCGCATTCTTAGCCTAACTCATTACCGCAAGAGAAGTCTCTCAAATTTCCCCCCTTGTTTAACTACCTCCCCGTCCATTATTCCGGTTACAAATGACTCTCCAACAAAATAATAATAACCCTCCAACCCCTTTTCTCTCGCCAATGTACTCGCTATTCCTGACTTGATCCCGAAGTCAGATCTCTTCTTCCTCAACAAGACTGGAACACTACACCCTGACAAGACAAAAACTCCATCTCCAATCTCAGTACTGGCTGTGCCAAGACCAAAATAGCCTTTCTCTGTGACAAAAATCCTGCGCCTTTGTGTTCTGAGGTATACTGCACGCTCTGCATTCTTGAAAGACTTTGATTGATGTAAGCGGCACTGTCGGAGTAGACTGAACACATCATCCCCGATAAGAGTGTCAGTAGGATTAGCGAACATTCTATCGCCGTAATCGATAAAACAATCATTAGGGTCAAATAGCTTTCCATCCACCTTAACTCTCTCTCCGTAACGGCCTTGATCGCAGGTAATTGTTCGAGTGAAGGCGTCTAACATATTACCTCCGCCGACGTATGGGCGAGAAACACTTTCGTACTTTGTTCCCAAGGCTACTTGACGCCAGCCTTGCAAGGTGTTATAAAACACCTTACCCGGAGGATTGGAATCCAGATAGGGGTCTCCGACATTTTTTACCGTATCGAAGAATGTACCGGAAGCTAGCAGACAGTTTGTGTCGAAAAACTCGAAATCAGGTTCAACACCTGAAGAAGCATTATAAATATATTGCGGAGGATACCCGGGTTCTAAATGAGCGACTCGTGGTAATTGATTGGAGCCGGTCCGCCACAAAGTACTCCAGTCTGGAACCCAAGATGGTAGATTCCGTGAATCTTTCAGTTCCCCCACTGCGTGTCTCGTAAAGCATATGATATCTAGAGACTTATGTGTACTTGCATGAACTCGCACAAAATCGGTGTACACTTCCTCAACCGACTTTTCGTAATCGCATATGAGCTCTGTGTTGGAATGGACTGAAGGTTCAGGTGCCGTAATTGTACTAAGTCTGGAAAGAGTTATTTATCTAAATCTTTGTGGAAGGGCAAGAGTTATTAAACAAACCTTTTGTCGTCAGCCACCGGCACAGATTTGATATCTGTTGCAAGTCCAAGGAGCGAGTATATCATGTCTCGGGGGTCCGAAGCAGCACATGAAATACTGTTCCCCAGCATTTCCAGAATCGGCAGCGGTTGTCCTTGACTTAACCTTTCACGATACGCAGATTTCCACCTGATAGTCGGAAGATACACGTAACCTTCTGCGATTTCATCTGCGGTGTGATTGAAGATAGGGAGGTCAGATGCTTCCGCATAGTGAGCGGCAACGGCAAGACGCGTCCAGGAGAACATGTAGGGGCCGCACATGACGATGGGAGGTGTATGCCAGGAGACCGCGATTTCTTGTATCACCCACACTCGCTTCCACCAATCTCGTTTCATTAAATCATCCCCAAACGCTTGCCATGCAGCGGGAGCAGCGGGGTATTTGGGCAGAGAAGCCTCCGATCCCTCAATCTTGATTTGATTTTGAAGAAGATGGACAGCCCATTTGGTTGTTCCTATGCGTTCTTCGCCCAGCCAAACGATGACCTGGGTTGCATATTCGTAAGTTTTCTTCATCAGAACGACTTGTGCACATTTCTCCTGGTTGTTTGATTGATCAATACAGATGGCGTCGATCCAAAGGGGGTCAATTGATCGGGTATTCTGGTGGCTTCTAAGACGCCTCAAGGCACTTTCGAGATTCGAGTTAACATAGAACTTGCAGTCGTTTAGGATAATGAGTTTATTGAGAGGACTCTGGCCCCAAGTGTAAGACAACGCGAAATAGACTGATTTTTCAACTCCCGAGTCAGTGAGGTAATGCTCGAATACGAATAGATGGATATGGAAGCGAATACTCCCCAAGGCATACCCAGTGGTTCTCCTTTCTCGTTAACGGGTTCCTTTCTGCTTACAATGCGCATGCTAAGTTGGACTGCTTTTGACGTAGCATCCTGGTTTTTAAAAGAGAGAACTCTGATCTCTCCGTCGTTCAGGGGATCGTAACAGAATGGCGACAATTCCTCGTCTTTGTCTCCTCTACGCTCTATGATAGAAATCAGCAAAATAGAGCGAAAGGAACAGGCTGGAGATGAGCATACCCTCTGAGTCTAGGGTTAAGGATTCCATCTTGAAGCGAGCAGGGAATTTTATATACAGAGAGGTTTGGCGCTATGCCTAGAGATAAATGGTAGAGATTGATTGGGGTACTGCCACAATGGATTCTTCAAATATTGAAACGAGGAGAGAGAAGTAATCAGGCTGCTTGAAAACGGCATGGGATTTCTTAATAAGGGATTGTGCTTAAGCAAGGCGGGAAGAACAATCCCGTCTGCGAGGCTTCGGCCATTATGGTGGAGGCTGTGCTGCCTCTGAATTGCTAGCCCGCATTGGGCGTGGAAACCGGGCTTAATGGACATGGCTTAAGCGGGTCCAATAACGCAACGACATGATCTCACAGAGGCTACTTCAGACAACGTGACTCAACATAAATCCCTCATTGCAGAACTTTCTTTCGTCAAGCATCATATTTCTCCATTTTGTAAGCACTTGTTCAATGGCAGAGAGTTGCATTCTCTTACACTTCGAATACTTTTGAGGGCTGTCTACCAACTGCAATTATCCTACCATCCACACAATTACAGCTGGTTAAGCGGCGACTAAAGAAACACCCTCAGACCTGACACAAGTCACCGCCATGTCGGTGGTTGGCGAAGTCGTCGCAGTCACGGGTGCTGTTGCAGGCATTGTACAAGCATGTAACAGCTGCATCGATGCTTAATGAAAAACATAAGTCGAGCCGGCGAAGAAAAACTACCGACTAGGACGACGAGCTGGAACTTTCTCTAGAAACGGGGTCAAGAAAAGTACAGATGAAATACGATGAAGGTTTTGCTAGCCTGAGCAAACGCTTTGCTGTTGGCGATAGTGAGTTTCCGTATTTAACCACTCCCTCAAGTTTCTGGAGGCATCTTTCTGCGTTATTTCAAAGCCCCAGGGGGTCGACCTCGGCAGAGCTTCGAGTAGAACTAGCTAGCACGGTCTCGCACGTTAGTAGGAAAGACCCTCAGAAATGGGCCCGCGGCTTAGCGGAGAGACCATAAAGGCTTTCCTATCGTCCCACGCCTAGGATAGAAATTTTATTATAACCTTTCTTTTCTCTCCGTCATTCTTCGGGCACAGCATTAAAGTTTAGTAATATCTTATATTTACGGGTTACTTTACTCTTCTAAATATAATAAATTTTACTCGGGGTTCTCGGAGTATTTAGGTGAGTTACTCAGGTCACTTAGGCGGCTCAGGCAGCTCGCCTAAGCCGAGGGTGAAAAGCGCCTAAGCAAGAGCGGTAAGCTTACTAACCGTATATAAAGCACGAGAGGCAGAAAATTAATTTATAATACCCATAGACTCAGGATTAATTTGTTCTTTCGCTAGTTCCCTTTTAGTCGGTGGAAGTGAGCAACGGCCGCTTTAACCTGAGAGGAGGGTGAACTGCCCTGAGCCGAAGGTGAGCTACGGTGAGTCGAGAGCGAGCCTGCCTGAGCACGGCCTGATCACAGTCTTTACCTGGTTCTTCTCTGTTAGTCACGTCCTTCAAGCCAACTACCAACACGAGAAGATACACGAGTACGAATACACGAGCACGAGAACACGTGTCACCCAAATCTTGCACTGCTACTGTCCGACGGTAGTCATACTCATGGGAATAATGCCTGCTAGTCACTTTGAATCGAAAGATATCCGAGCCGTCGATCAAGGGGTTTACTTATCCTGAAAGATTCCAAGGTGTCGGAACACACGAGAACACTTTGATAAGACCGCCTCGCCCAAAGTAAAAGTTTCTTCTATTCAACAAGAGAAATCTGACCTACATTTGCCCTGCCCATTTTGGCTGTGTATTAGACCGTTGTCTAGATATCTTGAAATATTGAATATATATATATGATATATTTGTTCTCGGGGATTGATCTCCGTAACGACTGATGTCACTACCTGCGTCTTATAAAGCAGAACTCGTGAATATACCTAGAGCGGGCGAATCCCGGTTAGCAAAAACGGAACTACGGATTTTTGAGTAGTGCAGTAGTGTTTCCATACCTGAGGTAGCGAAAATCGACCATATGAGTGTCAAATAGCCTACTTGCGGCGGACAGTACCTGTGTGCCAAATATGTTAACAAAACTCCCCACAACGCGTCTCCCAAGGCTCCAAAGAAACACTTAGAAAAGGTGGTACTCCTTACCGGTCACCATATAACTGAACTAGACCTACCCAAAACAACCACTGACCTAGAAAAGGCAGGACCATCCAGCGGACTACCCTTTGCATACGCATCATCGACGCGATACTCAACCCCATATTATGCAATTCATTCTCCCAGGCAGCTGTCTGCAAAGCAAGTTGAGCTCCAGTTATTCCAAACACTATTCTGCCGTGTACTGCGGTAGTTACTGCAGTATTCCCCGAGGTTACTGCTGAATATGCAATTTGTTGTCTTCTCAAAACAGCTAGTGCATGCATCCTAAAGAAATCCCACGCTCTAGGCAAGCTTCGAGAAAATTTTATCATAAGCCGTCGGCAAAAAGCTGTTTCTGCGTTCTGAGCTACGCCTCTGGGTAGTGCGGCCGTCTTCTTGCCAAGCTTTTTGAAGATCTTTCCGACACCCAAAAATGACAGGATAATCTGCAGAATAGCAGCTCCTACTGAAATATCCCATATCAATGCACCGATATACATAATCAAGGCGTCAGAGCCATTAGGAACGCCACAAACTGGGCTGCTGTATACGTAGTAGCCGTTTGAAGAGGCGAAATGTACAGTTTGACCGAGGTAGACTGCGGTTAATGTTTGAAGAATAGCTTCACTAACAAGTGCTGAGGCTCCAAGAGCGAAGTACCTAAGTCACACTAGAGTTAGCATGGCTTAAAAAAGAATAAAAGGAAGGAAATTTGGGGCACGGGTTTAATAACGCTTCTTGCTTTCCTCTAAACAGATGGCTAGAGATTCGAAACAAGGGTCTGCACCTCCGAAAAAAGGAAATCTTTGCCAGAGCAATATACCTACATGCTTTGCTCTTTCTGCACCCAAATGAGCAGCACCGCCACCCAAGAGATCCGAGGTCTCGAACACCATAGAAGCATAAGCTGTGCCACAGGCACCGACGAATAACCCGGGGTCGACCTAACAATAACAGCATTGGCGCAATTTGATGCAACCAGAAGACCCGCTGAAAGTGTGCCAGTAAATAACCACATAGGACTGCCAGGACGACCACATTTATGGCAAGTCAACTTGTAGATTACAGTACGTCTGAAGAAGACTAACGTACACGTTAAGACGAGGAGATTTATCAGGGCAAAGGAGCCGAGCTTGCTAAAAGTGGAGGGGCATGGTTTTGGTTTTCGGCTGCTAGGAGGACGGTGGTCGTCTTTGGGATCATACTGTACAGTCCAATTCCAGGGAAGCAGATGCTCTTGAGCAAGAGTGCGAAAGTAATTTTCGTCAGCCCAGGACGCGAATTGTGGCGGTGGGATTTCTGTCTCACTATTTGATGACTGATTGCACGCCGAAGTAACCCAATGTATATAGGCTTCGGGTTCTTCTCCGCTGTTGCAAATTTGTGTGCAAGTTGACTGAGTAATATTGGAACAGAAGCACTCCGGTGATGCTGCCGAACTCCAGCATTCTGTGACGGCCGCATATAGTGTGGGACAAAGTGATGGTGTAGAGTCAACACAAGCGGGAACAGCAGGGGCTAGAGCACTGAAGAAGCCTGCAGCATCAGTAGGAATGGTTCGGGTGTTAGTGGGAGTGAAGCTGTTCCAGACTGGGACCTCCAAAACCAGCGAACTGATGATAGAGGCTGGCATAGGAGAGGGATGGAACCAGAACGGCATTGTGAATGAGCTACAAACCGAGGTGTGCCAGAGGGAGAAGAGGCTAGAGTCCTACGTCGACGTGCAATATGAGGAGCATGTCGAGAGAAAATAACAATCGCAATCTGCAAGATGATTGTCCAAAGCCACATAAGTAGTTAATACTGCAGGCTGCCAGGCTCCATCTGACTCGTCCCATGCCGTGTACGAGGATATCGTATCAGTGTCGAGCGTTCCTGCGGAATATGTGCATTCGACGTATCCGCCCTGATAATCTGCAAACGCTTGGAAGGAAGAGCAATCCTTGGCGCAGTCTGGCATTTGGGTGCTTTCGGGGCCAAGGAGACTACCCTTAAACCACGTTTGATCGTTCAATGTATTCGGACACACGTTGTTGACCCAAGCCCCGAAAGCACTAAAAGAATTCGGATTCGTGGCGTATAAAGCTAAACATGCGTTGCCAAACCAATCGCAAACGCAAGATGAGTACTCTTGCGGGCCGTTAGTCCAACAGCTGCTAGCGTCACATCCACCACTACAGGTTGTGGAGGCTTGTGAAACGCATCCCTGGCATAGAAGATCGCATCCTGGAAGTGATCCGAAGTTGGTGATGATGGGGGCGAATGCGGAGACGGAAGAACTAGCAGTTGGTGCTGCTGTCCTCGGTGCCAGTCTCAAATTCGAGCAGCATGAAAGCAGCGGAGACAGGGGGAAGAGGAGAAGGTATGCGCTGCGTTGATTTAACATAGGTAGAGTGGTTGTAGGTCTAGCTGGTCGTTTCGTTCTTTGGTTGTCATCAACGCTTAGTGGGGAGGACGAGGACGAACACGGTCTTCAATCTTTACTATATCCCGCCGGGCTGAGCCAAATAATAAGCGCTGATTACTATAGAACAAATTGTGACTTAAAGCCACAATTCCTATTAGAGGATCATTTTACTTTTTTTCTTGAAACGTGAAACCGCCATCGGAAAGCACCGTGCCGCTGCGTTTTCTCGTTCAAGTCGACGACCACCCCGAGCTATTGGCTAACCTTTTGAAGGGTACTATGAACTGGATTTGAGCATTGAAAACTTCGACCTTAAGCTATTCTTTATAGCCAATAGGTTTATATCCATTTTAATACGAGCGAGATCCCCTTTGCTCTTCGAGAATTTCGTGCGGACCTAACGAGCCCAGCCTCATTGGTTACGAGCTTAAATCAATGGCTGCCCTTACGCCTCTGATTCCTGATAAGCGCCGACAATTTCCGGGATTTGTGAAGTGCAGGTTCGCAACTGCTATATCTCTTCAAGTGCCTGTTCAAATGCTCGGAAATTGGATTTCAGAATAGAATACATCTCAAAAAGCCCCGAAACCACTTTTCAGCTACTTCCAACTTCAATTTATTAGTGCAATTGCACCTACAACTTAGGGGCCGATATGGGGGGCGATGCGGGGGGCCATGGGATCACGTGTACTCTAGTCCAATTAGGAAAGCGGGCATCAATAACTTTAGGTTCTCGGTGCTCTACTTTCCTACTTCCTAATCAATCAACCACCTACTAAGCAACCAGCATATCACGATTATCACGTGCCGTGCTATGCGTTCCGGGTGGACCGACACTTATTGACCCGCTCGGTACTTTTAGGGCCTCGTAATCTTGGCATGGATCTGGTACACATCCGGTAGAGATTCAATCGCGACTCTGCATGAATATTCCCAATTTCGGACGTCTTGATAGAGTATTTGACATGCCTAGAGGAGATTCGATTTGGGCCGGGAGGATATATATAAAAATTGAGAGCATGGAAGTTTTAAAAAGTCAAAATAGTGAAGTCACAGCTGCTGCCCCTCTAGTGGGAAGAATAAACTCTTTTTCCCTACTCAAGACCTGGGCAGTATAATATTTAATAGAATGTGTTATTGAGGAAGGTATGTAAGTTTTTTATTTTTATTTTTATTTTTTCAAAAGCCCTACACATCATAAGGAGACTTGACTGAGATCCAATCCTCCACATCTTCTTCGCCCTTTTCCCCGCCCTCGGCCTTTGCCTGCTCATTAGCTCGTAACTGAGCCTGTCTTCGCTCACCAAAATAGTCTTGCCACCATTTCTCAAAAGCAAAGCGATTGTAACGCTTTATCGGCGCATTATTCCCATTACTGAAACTATCCATAATACGGCCGCAGTAATCGAACATGCACACCAGATGTTGCGGCAGCAATGGCTTCCTGTCCTTACGGGCAACAATAACAGTGCCCACATTGTCCTGCCAAATCATAGGTGCAAACCCAGACTCGGGCGCGATGTTGAGCCAAGTAGCCATATGATTTTGAAGATCAGATCGATTGGCAGACTGAGTACCTAGACGGTGCATCACCATCGGGATCTCGACGAGTGCTGGGATGGCGAGAAGGGGTTGTGAGAAGACGGGGTGATCTGCACGAATTCTAGTCGCGGAGCAGAATTCGTGTTTTCGTCTTTCGATTTGGCAGCGAACGATGACTGCTTGGATCGATCCAGAAGCGGTATGAGTTCCTGCTGAGGCTGAGACGGCCCACTGTGAGGTGGCTGAAGCAGGTTGTAGGCTTGTTTTGGATGCTGGCGGCTGCTGTGGTGAGCCTCCTGACCCGGAAAAGGTGTCCACTTTGCCTATCTTCAAGTGCTCGATTGGCGCTGGCCGGACTTGCACGACATGGCTATAGTGAGTCGAAGGAGAATCACTGGGCGTAGGGGAAACACGAGAAGCAGCTTCATTGCCTTCGTCATCCTCAATCCGCACGTCGAGTGCCCAATTCTCTCCATCTGGATTTCCCACTGTCGCCACTATCTTCATGCCTTGATCTCCGATGGCCATCTTGTTTGCATTTTGACGTAGGTTTTCTCCCATAAAGACATCGTAGACATCAGACCGAGTCAAAACAGAAGGACTTTGGGAAATCTGCCCAATCTCTTTGCCGTAGATCGAAGGGTCGAGCACAAACACCTGCCCCGAGCTGCCTCGAAACAACACACATACCCGCCGGCCGTTCGTGAGGTCAGAGAACTCAAGAGACACCATACCCCAGTCATGTGAAGAGTCTCTTTCAATGTACCAAGAGCGAGTGCAAGAGTTCCATCTGTAATCTGGCGTCGCTGAGTGTATGATGAAATCGACTCCTCCACTATTTCTCAATGGCAAATACTCCGAAGGCTGTGTCGAATGAGGAGGCTGAGTTAGAAGATAAATAGCCCGTTGTCTCGTCTCAGAAACAAACATTTTGGTACGTTGGTCGAGGAGGACCAATCGTTTTCTAGACCTGACGAAAGTATCAGGACTAATCTTGTCTAAGACTATACCCCAACTATACTCATGGGTCGCCCGGTAAAACGTCGTTTTCGTGCGACCTATGACTAAGACATATTTTCGTTGATCAGAACAGCATCTGCACTCGTAGAAATCGCATCCTCCCAAGCAAATCTCGAGTAAGCTACAATAGATCTTGATGCCGCGATTTGTGACGGAGTGCTCCACCGAGCTAAGAATATCCCAATCACTCGGTGTGGCGAATTGAGCTGGGGTTTCAGCCAGTGCGTTGTAGAAACTATCTTCGCCGTTGTCTCCATGGCCACAGTTAACTTCACAGCCTTCACTGGGTCCGGCATGAAAGTCGACCTTGACGACTATTTGCACCCTCGGCCCCAGAGATCCAGCAGCATTGCTCCGCTCTTCAGGAGACCAGCCAAAAATACTGAGATCACTATTGTTCTTGACGATCTCTTGTTGAAGCCGAATGAACGCCTTTTCGCCTTCTCCGTATAATAATGGCATGTTGATGTCGAAGATACCAAGAAGACAGTACGCAGTATCTTCGATCCGGGTTGTTTTCCTTCTCGACGCCCATGTCATCCTCTCCGCGATTGACAATTTGGTCAACTGTCCACCACCTTGTAAAACAAGCGCATCGATTTGGGTAAATCGATGGATGTTGTCCGCAAAATCAGCCTTGGTTCCTCGGAAGGTCCAGTTCTGGTCGTAAAATTGTACGGTCTTTGGTGCTATCAGTTCCTGGAGGGTCCATCCCCGAGTAAACCACTTGCAGGCTCTCAATTCGTCATAGCCGATCGTCGAATCGTTCCCAGTAACACGATCGCCTGGCTCCGTCACTTCCTTTCTTGAAGGGAGATCCGATAGATAGGCGTAGCAAATCGAAGCGTTCTTGTACCATCGAAACATGGAGTTGATAGCCTCGGTAAGCTCTGCGCTGCTAGTCTTATCGATGCAACAAGTGTCGACCCAAGCATATTTGATATCGTTCGCTCGAGCAAGTATACAAGTCTGCAGAACCTTGGCGTATCCGGCTTTCTTAATAAAAGTATCATTCCGGCCGGTAAGCTCCTGGAAAGTAACTTCCTCCTCGGTCCAGGTATGTGAAAGGATGGCATACTCGGGAATCTTTCGCACTGTGAAGTCCTCGAGCTGCATTGTCTTCGTGTTGATCAAACGCATTTTGATGGTACTTAAGTGATCTGAGATGATCAATAAACGATTGTGATATATATAGACTGGTCTAGGATTGTTTTAAGGGTACTAGAGCCCCTAGAGAGTTGATCGGCAAGGTTAGAAGTTCTTTGAAGGGGCGATAGAAGATGGGGAATACCAGCACTACTGCACGGTGAGTCTGGTCACACGCAGTCCGTGCCACAACGCAATTTCCCGTCTCTCAGAAAGCGGCCCGCTGAGCTTCAGCCTGGTCTAGTAGTCTCGCTCCTGTCGAGAACCCCTTGCGCGAAATTTGATTCTAGCGGAGGAGTAGGCTGCTAAATAAATGAGACCGATGTATCAATTATTATATAATAGATTCCCGGGTCTTACACTGAGTTTAAAACAACCTACTGTATACTAAAATTGCGGGGCTGAACCAGCTAGTCACGTACTATTTGATAAAAGTGATCCAAAACTGCTCTAGCAGAAACCCTGTGAGGGAGCAGAAACGGATTCTCGGGCAAAATTTGGCAAGGAAATTATAGCGGGGGCATACAGGAGGCCGAAATGAGCCGTTGCGATGCGGCCAGAGTTGCGTTGGCCTATGCGCATGCGCATGCGTATCTGAGTAAATCAGACTTCACTACCCAGTCAACGCTCAAAGCTGTTGATATAAGTAGCTGCCTGCTGAAACTATCAATCCTTATCTAGATGTTAGGGGCAAATACTCTCAATTGATTTCATCTCTCGACTCCACGTGACCACCCCTCTATCGCCCCACGGCGAATGGCTTGTAGGCCTGCTATGTCTCAGCCAATCACTGTATTTCTGTTCAAAAGGAAGCCTAGTGGTCAAGACCTGCAGCAAGCCTTCGGGGCTCAGGCAGCCTGGTGGATAACAACCCAAATTCTTCCGCATCTCTCACACTGCACTTTCTCGATCCCGCTGTGCTTCCAGCCTTACAGGAAAATCTGCATCTTGGTGGTTTTGCTATAAGCCATCCGATATTTCGTTCAAACCTATTCATTCAGACTCTTTGCACTCCTGTAGTTCTCGGGCGCGACCTGAACGTGACATACAATGGCGGAAGCTGTGGGATTTGCTGCCAGTATTACGGGCCTTCTGGGAATCACTGGTCAGCTCTTGAGCGGTATCATTTTTATCAAAGGGTTGTTGAACGATACGATAGATGCTCCGGAGGATATCCGCTCGCTCGCTGCAGAAGTTGAGCTTCTTTCGTCCGCAGCTCGGAAGACTGAGAGCCTCCTCGTCAAGTGCCAGGAAGACGGAATGAATCTCGACCTCGAGGAAGAGCGTAAGGCCTTGAAGAAATACAAAGATATGGTGGAAAGATTAGGCACAAAAATTGAGAAGGATGCGAAGATTTTTGGTGGGGGTAATGGCCGATGGTGGGAGAGGATGAAGACGGCCGGGAAGAAGAATGGCCTGGCGGGATACCTGGTCGGTGTAGAGAGGGCTAAAACTTTAGTCATGGATATTGAGATGAATATTATGATGTCTGACTCCACTTTTCTTTCTTCGTCAAGGGATGTTGTGCATCAAATAGCTAACCTTCTCGCTTTGTAGCAACCTTCAACACCATCACCGAAACATTCTGAACAATACAAATCGAATTCTGGAGGCTATTCAGTCTAATTCCAATAGCGATGCGACAGCTATCAAGGGGATTCATGTTAAAACAACCGCCATTGAGAACTGGACCGGAACTGCAGACATAGCATTTGGTAATCTCTCAAGGGGTATAGAAGATATCAAGAGCAGCCTTGACCGTCTAGCTCCAACTATCCAAAACCTCGAGATTTCTCAATACAATGACCTGTCGAACTTGGAGAAGACCCTTGAATCTGCGGTTCTACGAGGCTTAAAGAAGCACAGGGACGAACTCATCACAGAGCGAAGCCCTAAATTCCCAGAGACGGTCGTTCCACCCGCGGCAGTGATTGATACTCGCTGTGGTGATAAAAATGGTCCTAGTATCTACACCATTTCACGGAAAGTGAAGCACATCCACCGAAGTCGATTCTGGACACCTTTCTTCGATATTGAGTTCGTAACAAAAGATATTCAGCGCAGACTGGCTTCCCAGGCCCAGAATCTCTCTACTGGCCCCTTGGAAGATGAAGAACCAACCTCGCAACGCTTAACGACGTACAGAATTCGAATCAGACCGCTGTGTTGGGCGTCTGAACTGAGCTTTGAACCAGAGAGTTTACATACGGTATACGGCGCCAGCTTCCACAAGTGTGTTAGATTTCGAATATATAACATCGTCCCCTGGGAGTCTCCTATAATACAGGCGTGCCGGAACTTGGACTCGCCGGAAGTTCGACGACTTTTCGAAGCTGGTCAAGCTTCTCCCCAAGATTGCGTGTATCCATGCAACGAGTCACTTGTGGCAATCGTTTTCGCAAGGCTGTTTGCAACCAGGCCTCCACTATCAAGCACAGAAGCCGTGAAAGGTGTTGAGCTGCTAAAGTTCTTAATTCATTGCCTCGGTGGAGATATTGGATTTCCGGGCAGGCACCTGTTTTCGGCATTCAATTTCAAGAAAATAATTGGCCGAACACAACGTTCTTTAGAGTTAGGGGAACAGTGGACCGAAGCGTTCAGGCTTGGGCTAGCACATAGTTCTGAGGAACCCTTCCAGGAAACAAATATTGCGAAGCACCTCTCCATAAGCTTCTCACAAACTCCCATCTATTCTGTGCTTATGACGCAGCAAAAATGGTGGATCGATACACAAGTTGAGGGCTCTTGCATTTGCTGGGACGCGAGACACCACTTCTCGGAGACCAATCTGCAGATGCTGAATGACCCTTCCGGGTTGCTCATGCAGAAAGCCATATCTAGGGGCGACCATTATATTCCTTACACGTCAGGACTTCGTCCTGGTGCGGCGCATAGTTCTATTCACTCCCTGTTGAAAGTTGCAGCAATCACGATCCGAGAAGATTTGCACAAATGTATACTTACTCGACTCTCAGTATTGCTACAAAACGAGCCACACTGTGCATATAACGTGTTCGATTTCAGTCAATCTTTTTATCCAGGGGACGCTCCTGCCATGTCACTGTCTTACACAGGTTACGCCCACATTCTTAATCTCACCCAGCTGTGGAGGTCTGCATTAGAAGCATCTTTGTGGACTCCGGCTCAAATTCAAGATTTGTTCGATGCTGATCTGTATGCCGGCATTCCTGAACTGCTGAGTGGGGCATTGTTATATCAGACGCGTGACGACCAGAGGGCGACCTTCATGCATAGGCTATTACGAGGAGACTTTACGGGCCTCGAAGATGGTACAATTTTAACACTTTCTATTAGGCTCGAGAAAGAACTCGCTGTCTGGTGGTCTGGAGTTAATAAAATGATCCGGGACGTTGATAGCTGCTTCAAAAGCAGGATCATTCCAGGTGGTTGGCCGGCCGATCAAAGCAAGAGTTTGGTGCCGGGCATCGATTTCAAGCTGCCTTCAGGGGGTGAATTCGATGATGATGGGTTTGATGACGTAAAAGATTGGAAATGTATCCAAGAAGTTTGGGAGAAGGAGCTGGATGGTTATGCCCCGCGTGATTGCTCAGTACCACGCGAGGAGTTTGCAGAGTCCCAAGACCGTTTACTGGAGAAGATAAGGTACGGGAATTCTCGAATCGAATTGCTAAAGGCAGAAATCAGACGGTTGAAATCGAAAATGATTGTAATTAAAACAGGTGAGGCTTGTTAGCATCTCGGTGTACAGTCCTATTCATGGAACGCACTTAGTATCGCTAGAAATAAACTCACTTGGATCTAAGAAGTCGCGTCCGAGTGTATTATCCGGAGGTTAAATCTATTTATCAGCATTATTCAAGCCATTTGGGATGTTGCAAAATTTCGGTTCAAGGTTAGAGGCATAGCAAGATTAAGAGAGAGAAGTCCGGGAGATACTAAAGACGTAAGTTATTATCTACGAGGCTGGCTGAGACCGTAGCTGCGGCTAGATGCTAGGCTGTTCTTGAGCTCAATTTAGTGATTGACTCGGGTCTAAATCATCCGATCCGTGACTGTCTGTTATTCCATGCTACAATACCACTTCGCCTTGCCACACCATCGAATCATCGATGAAGAATGTACCTTCCACTCACTCTTTTGAGTCTTGTTTGAGGAGCCAAGTCTTTTAGCTCGTATCATGCATTCCTATACAAGTGACAGGAAGTAGGGACCCAATCTAGGACCTGCTTACCTTCAGTATGAGGGGAGGCCGAAGAACGGGTTGGGCACCTGGGCAGAGGTAACCAAGGGTAAGACTTGGGGTCGGGATATGTGATGTGCAGGTTCGCAACCGCTATATCTCTTCAAATATCTCTTCAAATGCTCGGAAATTGGATATCAGAATAGAACACGCTTCAAAGAGCCTCGAAACTACTTTTCAGCTACTTCCAACTTCAATTGGTTGTGGCAGGACTGGGTGTTTAAAAATTTCTTGCTGGAAATCAGCTTGAACGCGCCCAAGAAGAATTTGGTCAGCCTCGTCTGCAACCAACAGTAAAACATACGTGATACCCGGAACATAGTACGCGGAGGCGCAAGTCGAAGGCTGACTAGGTTACTCTAAGAATCTACCGAGACCTCCTTCACGTCTTTCCTTTCCACTGTTCCCTCAAGAACTCATCGATACCAGTCAGCTTTAACTCAGGCAATCGCCGATTCCACTCATCAGATACAACCCAAGCTCCACGTTTAGTAGCAAGCAAGCTCCCAGCAAGTAAGACCCTTGCGACTGCCTCTCTTGGATGTGTACCCGGTGCCGAACCTTGCGCAAGAACTTCAATAGACTGCTGCGTGAAAGACGGGATCCATCCAGTCTTCAAGTCTCCCTTCTCGACATCCACCTCACTCAATCTCGTCACAGTAAAGGCTTTGCCTATGAAATCACCATGTTAGCAGAGACTAGAACCAAACATAAAGTCCAAACATGAGGGCAGCACTCACCTCTAATCTCCTCGCCAAGTCTAATCAATTCCAAAATCGCAATCTGCCCACCACACACTCCCCCGATCTCCGGCCATTCGCCATCATACTCGACAGCAGCAGTCACGACTTTCGCTAGATCCTGAACTGTCGTCAGGCTCATCCAGTCTTCTCCATCACCAAGTACAATCGCCCTGCCGTTCTGGAAGTCGATCTGCAGTTCTCTGAGCTTCAAGTGTTCGCAAGACCGATGCGGGAATGTGAAGTAGTTGGTGAAGATGCCGGGCTGGAATAAGGTATATTGTAGAACCTAAATTGATCAGTGTGTGCCCCAAGAAGAAATTGCCTTGGCGAGGATTTACCTTCTTCTCTTTGTTGATTTGTTGGAGGTAGGAGTGGATGATGTCTTTGCTCGCATACCAAGGCATTCCGCTGTTGCTGCGGCTATCTCGTCTTAGCTGGGGTATCAAATGGAGGTAGAAAAAGCATACGCTGCCCATTCATTTGGTACAAATCTCTTTACTCCAGCAGCGATACTGGCGTCTATCAAATTCCTCGTTGCGGGACTGCTGGGATCCGATGTTTCGAGAATGAAAGACAAGACAGTATCGACACCATCCAGGTGTTTGGTCAACGCATCCTTATTTGTGTAGTCGACCCGTACTACTGCCACTCCTTCAATGGCCACAGTTGACGGATCCTGAATTTTTGGCTAGGTCTTGTGATCACGTGTGAGAAAGAAGGATGTAAGATTACCTTTCTGGTGAAAATCGTCACTTGGTGCTTCTTCTGCTTCATGAGCTGTGCGACTATTTCTGCTGCAACATCTATCGAAATTTAATAAGTCGGCTTTGGTGACAAACACGGATTAGAAGTACCTCCAGTCCCTCCTGCAACTACGATATGGACCATTTTTGGAAAATTAGCGCTCCGATCCGGCGGCTTAAGTGACGGAACAACAGAATATTATTCTTTTGATCTCTGACCGTGGCAGAAAGGAAACCTTGGAGAGACCAAATTCTGATAATAATGTGTTCCCAATGAAAATAGGCATCAACAATGTTGCTGAAGATGAAGCTTCGTCGGGGAATAATTCACCCGGTCATTAGAAGAGGGGTTACACACTACCTCCCAATTTCGCCTTTCAACTTAATATTCGATCTTGAGGTCTGACGAGAGTTAAAGGAGCTCAATAACATTGAAAGTCATAGTACACGAAGTCTTCTAATTCGAGGAGACCGATAAGAGGGAGTCAATCTTGCTCCGGCTGTGTCTCCTCACGTGACCTCGCTACATGTCCTTCATCTCCTTCTCCACCCTCAATTTGATCCCCTCTTGAGATTATTAATAGCAGTCATTACCTACCTAGACTTTGGACCCCTATTTTACCTCAGTCAAATTCCCTCCCACTTTTTCAAAAGTCGATACCACGTGACAGCCCCTCCAGCCCCACCTACCCTCTTCACCAACCTAACCCTCAGACCCTCCCTAACATCAGCACAAAACCACCCCCGTTTCACGGAACCACTTTACCCACCTCTAAAATAGACAACCGTGCAGTAGTGCTAGATCCCCTCGTGGGATACAATTTCAGATGCAGATCAAACGCGAGCTCGGCATCTGTGATGGTTCGAGAAGATCGGTGTGCATGTGGAGGTGGAGGGCGTGAGGTATGGTTGGATGGAGATGTGCAGAGTACACGCGGGGTGTGAGTTCCGCGGACTCGTAGGTACAGGTACATATGTATGTATGTGGGCGCAGGTGCAGATGCAGGTGGATGGACGTCGTGGGACGGAGTTAGTTAGATGCAGGAGTCGGTTTAAAGTCAAGGTGGGTCTCGCAGTGAGAGAGTAGTGTGTGCGACTGCGGATGAACACGCCTGTGCACGAAGAGATAACGAAAGATGCGAGTGGTGGGTACGCTTTGTCTGTCTGGGGAAGACAACTTCAGACTCCAGTATCTTGGCGTCTGGGGCCACGGACTAGTCTTTTGCAGTAGATCTGCGCAGCTTAGAGGAAAACAGATGGAGTGAATAGGACGTGCAAATCATTAGGTAACCGGAGCGAGAGGATAGAAACCAGAGTACGCAATCATACAAGGCCCCCATAGCCTGGGCAACATGTGCATTTACCCTCTCAAGAGTCACATGACTGCATCTCTCCTGTCAGACGGCAGAAGTGTCGAGTGTTCGTGGTAGTGGGAAAGATGCAAGCGAAGTGTGTGAATGCATCTGAAAATAGACCTAGAATCGGGTAGTCCGGGAACATACTTTTGAGAACCACGGGGTGCAAGTTTTGGTGCTAGAAGACTAGAGTAACAAAGTGTTTGAGGCGCTGGAACATGGCTTGGTGTGGGAATTGAAGGACTCAAGTGTTTGAGGAGAGGTTGGAGAGGTCGGGGAAGGTACTACTTTGGTGAGATGTTAAAAGTGGGGATGGGAGAAGCCGAGCGCTCAAATAGATCGGTGATTTGATCGATGGAGTGGCTGTTTGATTATCGGACGAGGCGGATTTAGGAGTTGTTTCCAATGGTGGACGACAGTCGTGCATTGAGACAACATAGTGTGAGTTGATTGAGAAAGTCTCAGTGAGGCAAAGATGAAGTGGCTGAGAGATTAGATGAGTCGACCTACAAGGTGGGATCACGAGTTCACTGCAAATTCTATCGATATGAGAGAGAGATATGTTCAAAGATCTTCATTTCCACTCTCGAAAACGATCGTCCTATGCTACTTCCATCCTCTCGCGTTGTGCCTTCATATATACTCATGTCCTAAGCACCAGACCAGACAATCTATATACCCACTCAATCTCCATATAATCACACATTCAATCCCAGCCCATCTTAGCCACCCCCAAACGCTGCGCAATGAATGAATCACTGGTTTCCTCCTCAAGAACCAGCATAAACCCCCTCGTGTAAACGATAGTGTATCCACCCCAACCCCCGCTCATCCAAAAAGTTTGAGACAATATAAAAACAGACCCGCTCGGGGTATCATTAGAAGCGAACACCTTTCTCTTTCCCAGTCGTATACACCAAAATCCAAGTCAAATCCCAAAGCCCAAACACCGTTTCTATGCCGCCATCTAACCAAACCGCCGTTATCATGAAACCCAAACCGGAACCGAAGGACAGAGAGAGGAAGGAACAGGATCAGATCCAATCCGCCTTCGTCTGCTGCTGGCTCATCGGGGTCCGTCCACTGTTGCTCCTCTTCGGGGGACTCGCCGGACTGGCTAAGCCCCTGCCGACTTGCAGACTACTCGGGAGCGTAGCGCTCATCGGCGCACCCCTCACTTCGCCTAGTCCTGTCGTCTTGATCTTTTTCTCGGGCGAGTACACTGCAGGCGTAAGCTGAGTTGTACTCTGCCTTACTAGTTGAGGTGGCTGCTCGGTGTCGAGCTTTGAGAGGGAGGCTTTTGGTATTGGTGGCAGGGTTTTGTTGATTGAACTTAGGGAGCGGGTGGGTGAGGGTTCGGCGGATGTGTTTAGCGGCGTTGGTCTTCGTGGACTCCATGCAGGGAGGGGGGTGGCAGGTGAAGGGGTGAGGTTGGTTTGGACTTTTAATGGCGATGAGGGAGGCGCGGGTCGAGCTGCAGGTGGTGCAGCGAGGAAGGGGTTGTTTGAGTTGCTTGCATACGTGGTTGATGGGAGAGGCGCTGCGGCGTAGGATGTGGATGGTAATGTTGTGGCGGGGTTTGTCGGCGATGCGGTGAATTTGTAGGTTGTTGATGGTAAGGGTATGGCGTTCATGTCTTCCTGGGATGGAGAGGGAGCGTGTGATATTCGCAGGCCGATCTGCACAGTTGCCGAGGATGCAATTGAGGAATCGCGACGATGGCGCGGTCCACCCGTGTAGTTTATTACTGGCGGAGGAGCTAGGTCGCTGATATCGTATACTGATGTTGGTTGTTGGCTCTTGCTGGGACTGCTACCCTCTGGTGGGAATAATGAATATGAAGGAGCTCGAGTATGCCGCGATGCCTTGAAGCCAGCTGCTGGACCTGGTCTCGATGGCATATCGCCTATCTCGTCGAATGACTTCGGCGAGAATGGGTTGTTCAGTGTTGGTGAAGTGCTCAGCGACTCCATGCTGATGGCTCGCCCCTTCTCGATTCCTATCAGACTCGCCCGACTGGTAGCTCTACTCGAGAGTTCCCTCTGCGATCTTGGTCCAGTGACTGGGTCAGCTAAATGATTATGCATTGCCAGTTCATTCGGGCCAAAAATCCGAATCTGGTGCTTCTTTCGATCCCATTGACGTCCTTGCTTTGTGCCAAATGATGTCGCTGCAGTGTTCGACCTGAGGAAAAGTTGTAATAGGCCGCTCATCAACCCCGACAAGTTTAAAACAACTGTTGCCATCATGGCGAGTTTGATATCACCCGGTGCTCCGACCAAAGATCCAAAGTATGGAATGACAAAGGCCTGGTATAATTAGCTTCTGTGTACTCTCTGACCTGGGGCAAACTCACCAATGAAACTATCCCCAAAACGAGGTAGTAGACCATTCTTGATGCCGCAATCCGTTGATGCTCATCAATCAAGCTCACCGTTGATAATCTCACAAAGATTATGATAGCGGCCAAGATCATCAATGATCCAGCGATAATCAACAACTTCAACCCCAAGAAGCCATATCGCGCCACATACCACACCAACGATGCAAAGCAAACATTGGAGTGAACAAAAAATGATGGCAGCCATGTCCCGATCAGCATAAGCACCACCACTACTAGGCATATTGTGACATCGTATTTTCCTCTCGCTTGGAAGGGTAACGATCGTATTGATCGCAAGGCGCACTCGAGACCAAAAACCAATTGAATGTATGGCACCATGAAGATTGCTACATCCGTCAGTCCACGTCACCTGCAATCCCACTGATAATACATACCAACCCAAGTAAATTGTGCAATCGTCCCACAGTCCATGATGAACAATGATTTTAGGCCTTCCCCTGATACCGCCGCAAACACCAGTCCTTGAACAATAATTGCGATCGATAAGATGAGAGGGAAGGTTTCCGCCGGATGAATCTTCGATATACAAAATTTACTTTCCCGTGTCAGCAAAGCTCCCGAATCCCCTCTGCATGTACTTACGTCGCCTTGTATTTTGGAGCACATCTCTTCGATGACCAGTAGCAGTCGTAAAGAATGCTCAACGCTGTCGCGAAAGCCGCCAGTATGTTAAATGCCGCTAGAATAATTGTCGAGGTCCTGACCGACTCGCTGTCCTGAAATATAAGCTGGTCAATTATTGCCTTCGTTGCCTGTGCCGAGATGCTCCTGTTTGACTGCGCCTGGGTGAACGACGGCATCGTCTGGTTCCCAGGCAGCCCAGCCGTCGTGTTGTTGAACGCTCTCCCTGCCGCCCTTCCCAACAAGTACCGCACTGAAGCAGCCGCCATTGTGCTCCCCGATCTCAGACTTTCCATCAGCAGTCGATACCAATGTAGATCGATCGTAGGCAGCGAGCCTTAGCGTTGCCGGTCGTGGTGTTGTTAAGTCATGAAGCTCGCATGTGGTGTTTTTGGGTGAAGAAGGAGTGAAGTGTCAGAGAAGAGAAAGATCCAGTCTGAGGAAGAGTAAAGAGTGGACAACACCGATAGGCCAGAACGGTGGAAGAAGCAATTTGAAACGCGTTTCTGAGCCAGCAGTGAGGACAGAGAAGTCCAACGAATGGAAGGAACGTAACGACAAACTGACAAGCAGAACTCAAAAAAGAACGTCGAGACGCAGATTCGGACTGCTATAGGATTGCATGAAGTATAAGGGAAGAGCCCATGCACCACCAAGACGCACGTCGAGTGGTCGATGCGCGGATTGAGTTGAGTCCGGCCAGCTAGGTCGGCCTTGGACAAGGTGGGGGAGCCGTTCCCAGCTACTTTGGTGGAGAAGGCTTCGGAGAGCTGCTGGTGGTTTCAATCGCCTTGCTGGGGTCTTGATTGAACAAGAGGCTCACGGCTGGGGCAAATCACTTTACCTGGATCCAAAGCCCACGGCAGCTTCCACAAACCACCATCTGGACGCAGAGGCATGGTTTGCTGCAGCGGATCAAGCCCAACTGCGCCCATTCTCCGTCGCCATCGCGTAGATTTGGTGAATTCGCCACACTTGTGTGCTTGGGTCTATCGCGGCCATGAAGCAGGATGAGTATGAAGGCATTGATGAGGGACACTGGAGGTTTCGACGTCGTCGCAGACATTCGCTTAGCCCCTGACCCCGCCGGGAAAGGCTAGTGGGCCAGGCCCGTTCATGCAGGGCCGCGAGCAGCGAGTCAGCGCCCGCGGAGAGCATCGAAGATGTTCATGATCCTAGTAGAAGATGCGATTGTACAAATCGTCCGCCCATGATCGTAGCACTCTGAAGGCTGACTGGACAAAGGCATGAATAACCTCTCGATTATCGGAATTCGGATCGCATGGCACGGGTACATCAGTGGTTCAACGACTGATTAGCAGAAGAAAGCATCCCATCTCCTGGGGCAATGACTCCTGGCTGGATATAGTGCTGGCTAGCTGTGGCACTCGCCATCGACCTCGAGATATCGACTTCGATAGCACTATCGGAAGTGTGATGTGAGGGGCCTTGTGGGGACCAAGACCACGCCGCAATCCGCTGCGGGAGCTGCCAAAGCTAGAAAAGGCTCCGAGAAGACATCGGAGGATGATCCTGACGGTTCATCCGTGCTTGTAATCAGCGGGCCGGGAGATATTCCGTGGGCGCGGGAAACGATGGTGGCGTTGGATGAAGCTTGAAGAGTCGCAAGTTATGGGATGAAACTTCTGGACCACAAAGATGCCGCGCAACGACCGCCGCAGTGACATCCCCAGCTGCGAGCCAAGAGACACCACACGAATAAGTTGGTAAAAGATCCCACTCTTTTGGATGGTTGTAACTGAAGATCAAAAGACTTGAAGACTTCGGTGGAGGTTGGCAAGTCAGGAGGTGGAGAAGGCAACGAAGTTCAGGTTGGTGAGAACGCTACAAGTATTGCACTCGGTTCGCTTGGGTGCACGTGACTGGATGTCAACATCACCTCAAGAAACATTTCTGGGGGATTACGCAAGAAGACATCTTTAATTTCGGCCTTCAGCCATCCCGTGGCCAATCATCTATCTGAATGGCGAAGGAGTGTGCTGAATCCTTCACTGCCTCTCATCTCCTGAATCCGTATGGAAGCATCTAGCCTCATCCTTCTGCACACACTCATCACTCCCAGCCACGAGTCATTCTCAATCCTTTCCATCCCCAATCGCAATTACCCCTCTATCGCCATCTATGCAGGGCTGAAGTTAAGGATTCGCCATTAATTTAGATAGATTGCTTTTTCAACTCTATTCGCATCCCTCCAGGCCGCCTCCCTCCACTCCTCACTTTTCTCAACCGCACATCCACGCCAACTCCTCTCAACCCACCACATTCCCCTCCCAGAAATCAGAAGAGGTCACCGCATTCACACCAACCACACACCCGTCTGATCTTAAGTACAGTGCTCGCCTCCTCGCATGAAATCCGCATCGCGCCAAGCCAGAGGTGTTTTAAGGTTATCCGACATCCGGTCCATAGGGTCCTGCAATACAACTCCCATTAATGCCAGCCCGGCCGCACATCACTTTAATCTGAAGCTTGGCCAGCTCTCGTCTCCGCACTTGGGACGCGCAAGCCTTTGATTCGATTTGAGTCAACTGCAGCCCCCAATTTCTTGATTTCTAATATATCTGAATTTGTCGTTTATTCCACAGGCCTGGCCAAGACGGCCGGCCAACATCCAGTGAGAAGCCTTGTCAACACGGCTAGACTGAGGGGGAAAGACACATCATCGGAGAGTTTCGATAGATGTGCGCTCGCTCGAAGATGTGCGCGCTCGTTCTGTGCGGGATGCGAGCACTGGACGAACCTCTGTGGGGGTCCACCTCCTCCTTTCATGCTGTAGACGCACAACTGCGCTTCCCGATTTCTTGATTCTTGATTCTCGATTTGATATTTGGAATTTGTCAGATCAGTGCAGATCTTTACTGCGTTGCGCGGAAGTCGCACAGAACTTGTGCGTTCGCCGCCCCGAATCAGAACGCGGAGGCCTGGTTGTCCGTCATGCAGGAGGAGGCATGAACGTGAGAATCGGTGGCTGATACACCAGCCTTTTCCCGCGACGCATCTCGCTTCTATGAAAAGTTCTGGAAGGTTTCCTCGTGGGATTCAGATTAAGCTGCGGGTGATGTTCGTCTGATGGTGGCAAAAGTAAATTTACTTACCACGAGGCGGCTGGCGATGTCTGCGATAGATTTAAGTCTTTATTTCTCGCAGAAATGATCAAACAATTCATCATTATTGCAAATAGTTGAAAACCTCTCGATTTCTGATCATGCAATTCGATTTACTCGAGAATGGTTCAAGAAAAGTTGGGTGCAGAACGCCACTTCATGCTCTCTCGATCTTCTCCGCATTCTGCCTCAGCATTTGTCAGTACTGTGTCACAGGGAACACAAAAGTCTGTTCGCATCAGCATGACAGTGACATTCTTTCCTACCGCGAACAGTACTTCCGATCATGTCATCGTTGCGTCCCATGCTTTGGGCGAGCGCATTTCTTGAGGCTCGATTCCGTGGTGCGAGATCTGCGCATCAAACGTGGAGAGACCCGAAGATACGCGGAAAGGCGTACGATTATCGCGGTCGAATACGAGCTTTCCGAGGTTATCCCAGTGTTCTGACCAAGTGGTTTGCGCATATAATATCATTTATTGAGTGCATTTCTTGAGGCTCTTAATCAATGTAAGGATCTCTGCCTATCAAACGCGGAGCAGAGCTAGAAGACTTAAAGAAGAAGATAGCTTTGAATCTAAACGAATACGAATATTCAACTTCTCTGCAATTATTCCAAATTCTGGATCCGAGAAAGTCACGAGATGTTTGTTTCTAATAAGTCAAGTGACTTTCAAACATCAAGAGAAGAAACAGCAAGGCTTGAAGATACTGCTAAAGCGGGTTTGGTTCTGGTGATAATAAGGCGATACCTGCCATCTATGGCCTGTTAAACCAAGATGGCGGCCATTCTATTTCTACGTCGAGGAGATGATGGTTGTCACGGGCTTTCTGTGTTACATGACTCGCTAGGCAGGTAGCTCGAATGGGATCTCCACTACGTTTATACACCTTTCGCACAGATCCCCAAATGGCCATTCTAACATAACTTGAGAAACTCCTGGCACCCTGTAGTTTCTCAAGAGTGGTAGAACTTCCCTAACAATACCTAAGCATGCAGCAATGATTTATTCTTTGCCCGTCTATCTTAACATCAATATACTAGTTTCATACCGTGGACTTTCACATATACTCTTCAATTCTACTGGACCATGTTATATCCAATGGTGACCTTCAAATAATGTGGCGTGCTACTCGGTCACCAAAATTGGAATTGAGGCTCTCTTCTGCCATGTGTATCGTGGCAGCAGCTCATTGCTCGCAGGTGGGGCTGAGCAGTGCATATCCACAGCCTTGCCTCTACCACCTCATATCAGTCGGTCGCATCTCATATTCACCAACTTTCGTCATCGTCAGCATCAACGTTGAAGATGGCCGAGCTTCTTGGCGCCGCCTCCGGCATCGCCGGCCTGGCTGACGTATCCGCGAAGGTCGCAATCGGACTCTTCAATCTCGCCCAAGCAATTGGCTCAGCAGGGCAAGACATTAGAGCAATCGCCCACTCAACCAAGTTGATTTCCGGCGTCTTGAGCAATCTTAACAGCGTCATGGCACGCGCAGAGCGACCCGCAAAGCTCTCATCCACTACCCGCGGCGATGGTCTCGTAGAAGACGCAATCAATCATTGCAGGCCTATATTAAACGATTGTGAGACCGTGATAGAGATTTTCCAGCCTCTGATCTGCAAGACGGGGCGCCGGAGGGAAAGGGCTGTCTTGAGACTTCGGATGCTCTTCGAGAGGTCTAGGCTCTTACAACACAGAGATAAGTTAGACAAGTTGATCACGGTCTTGACGCTGCACGTCACGGTCTTGAACTATACTCACGTCACAATGCTAAATGTCCCGGAGGAAACAAGGTAGCTGATTTATCGGATCTGCAAACTCCGGTGGCTGACGGAAATAGTGCTTCTTTTCGAATCCAGGTGGAGAGCTCGATCGCCAGCGTGAACGACACTTGCAAAGAGCGAAGCAAAATAACACAAC
This sequence comes from Hyaloscypha variabilis F, assembly GCA_002865655.1. Classification (NCBI taxonomy): domain Eukaryota; kingdom Fungi; phylum Ascomycota; class Leotiomycetes; order Helotiales; family Hyaloscyphaceae; genus Hyaloscypha; species Hyaloscypha variabilis. The sequence goes on along the minus strand of KZ613942.1, from coordinate 224,934 downwards.
TACTACAGTATCATGGCACGTATATCCAAGGTCTGCTTCTGCCAGGGGTAACATTCAATGCTACTGAGAAACAAGCACATCTTGGTCCCTCGCTCATTGAGTTCGATGATAATGAGCCCAAAGCTCCTGCGGTAGAGCCAAGTCCCGCAACCACTGCCGCGCAGGATATGCTGAACCAGCAGTCTGATGGATCGATCCCTTTGTCGCGAACAAACTCCTTCTCTTTTGACGAAGGTTATATGGAAGAACTCAGAATAAATCATGATGGGGGGGAGGCCCATGACAACGACGATGACGCAGATTCAGTACTGGATAATGAATTAGATCTAAAACTAGCAGAACGATTCGCCTCCACGGATCTAGACGACTTTTTCGAATGTTATATGGAGATCAAACTCCTACAAAAGAAGACTGTACAGTTCGCGGAGCAGATTCTGGACATCAAACCAGCGGCGGAGGATACCGGTTCTGAGAACGACGAATTTGCAGACGCTATAGAGACGAGAGTAGAGAAGGAGCAGGAAGAAATTGGTTTCAATGATGATGTACTAAGATTAAGAGATGTTCATGGACAGATCTACAATCTTCCATTTGATGCAGTGAAAACTTGGGAGGTATATTTCTTCCTTCTAAGCAATAAGATGGTTTTACTAACTGATGCCCAGGGCATGAATCAAGCTTTGGTTTTGATATATGAACACAGCCCGGAGTATATACACTACAATTCCCGGGAGCGCCGAAGCCGCTCGGACTACAGCGAATCCCACTTGAATATAGCACCCAACACAACTCTCAGACCATTCCAACTTTACGGCCCAGACGGCAATGCTATCCTTACACCAGTATGGTCTTTGGTCATCGAGCCGGGTGACTTAATCACAATGCGTTTTCGAAACGAGAAGTTGAATGGCATCGGAGCACATCCCATAACGGTGATTGAAAGGAGTATGGGGTGGCTAAGAAGCTGGTGGAGTCAGAAAGACTCCGTGGGAATCAGCCAGAGGATCCCAAGAGATCGTCAGAAGAATATCAAACTAGCTCGAGGACCGAAAGCGGTAGTGGATTGGCTGTATGAAACAGACAGTATTGGCCGAGGCAGACGAGGAAGCAGCACTTCGTCGCGCTCTTATGTGAGCGACTAAACGAAACTTCTGGTTTCTGAATTGCCTTCTACGTTTTAGTGGTGTTACTCACCATCTAATTTCTTAATCAAAAAGCCTCTGGCATTAAGCAATTCTTCTTTGTCGTTACCTATCCAGCATCCTCTTCTCAATCTCCTCAACTATCCCGCTCATCTGCAAACTCTCCTTATCGATATTCCTTCCCCGACACCAACACCTATCACTAGGATGTGGGCACTCATTCCTAGGATCATGCTTAATTCCCTCCGTCGAAAAATCCACACAAGCAACCTCCATCTTCCTCCCCTCGAAAATCTTGAGGGGCCACAGTCCACAAAATTCCCTTACAAACTCCACCACCGTCGCCCTATCATCCACACAAACCAACGGCACCGGATTCCTCGGTCTATACAAATGACCCTTCCTCACCCTCCCATTCGCAAACTGTCCCACAACCGGCCTCACATTCCCCTGTCCCCATCTACACCTAAATTCAATCCTCAACCTCAGCTCCCTCACAGCTGGAAGCTTGTCCATAACGTCATCTACACTCCCTGTTGCAAAGCTTGCAAAGTTTGCAAAGCAGAACGGACAACAGCAGACCCCTCTTCCATGTCCAGTCTCCCAGCCATGCGCTATACCTGGGGCCCTAGAGAGACGGAAGCCATCCCGGAGATCAGAGTCGATGACGAGCGTAAGACAGAACGACAACGAGCGAAGAAGCGCAGGATGTATTATTGATGTCCGGGGTTGCAAGAAGAGTGCGTTGAAGGTGAAGACGTTGCAGAAGTGCACCGTCATGTGTTCATACAGAATAGACCGGGCTTCTGTGTAGATTTGTCGGTTTGTACGCAGCCAGCTGAGTGGTGTCGGAGCCCTCGGTTTCTTCGAGCGGTTTGTCTTGGACTTGGAGGATGGGTATTGGTGCAGGTCTCGGCATTTTGAGGGAGGAGAAGAGGGAGGTAGAGAGGTGGATGCGAGACTGAGAGCTTGTATTGGTGCGCCTGAGGTGTAGGCGCGCCCGAGTAGGAGGATGGGATCCATTGCGACAGCTGCTTTCCAGATCATGTAGCGAATCTCCGGGAGCAATGAAAGAAGCGGCGAGGATTGTGAAATTTTCTCTTCGACATCTGTGAGAGTGTTAGATCTCGAGACGTGTGATTGAATTGTAGATAAGGAGTCAATACATTTTCCTTTTCCCTTTCGTGGCTTCGGCATCGCTCTGGTACTCTCACTTGACCTTGGTATACGCAATTCCTACGAGCACGGGAGATATCAAATATAGTAGCTTGGTAATGGGATGACTTGGAAGCTCTGAACCCGCAAATCCTAGATTACTCACCAGATATCTGGAATGTTTGTTCTTGTTTCCAGAAGGGTTCGAGATTGCAAGAGCGGGGTAATGCAGTCGCCGAGGACGCTAGATTTTGAAGTTGTAACGTGATTGATCACATGCTTACATTGAGCAGCCTTAGCATACCCTTCAAGTTTTTAATATACATATAATTAATAAACCCTTTTTCAAACAAACATATAGTAAAGTAATATTGTGGACGAATTTCTATGCTCAGCTAATTCAAAGGCACAATTAAAGACTGCAAGGCGTAATAGCTGCTAAAGAGTCTTATCAGACTATGAACTCACAATAATTCTTTCGTCCACCTTAGGAAACTATATACATTCACGGGTTCACCCCAGATCGTCCCATCTAGCCTAAATCAGTGCCCCACCCAGGTATATAAAGATATCCCCTACTCCAGCAGAGAACTATCATCCAAGCGGCAACACCTAAACATACAAGCTCGGCAAAAGAAGTGAGATTGAAAATCTGACTATGCCCCGCCCTAGAGTAAACTTTGTTACCTTCTTATCTTTATTAGAGCTTTAATATATTATGTGACTTTGCCTTCCTATACAACACAAACATGTCAAACTAACAAGTAGTCCCATGTTGCGACAAGCTAGGCACTGTGGCAACGAAGATATCGTCCGTCTTAGGAATGGACGATTTTGTGATAAATAGCAAAGGGGAAGGCTGCTCATAGGATCTTTCGTGTTATTAGTCCTACTAAGCTCTTTATTGATTTCGTCCAGTTGGGGGTTGAGCTACAAACTTATACTTGATAAAGAGAACTTTCTTGACAACAAAATATCTATGGATACTTGGGATAATACAAGTAGATTACTGTCAGACTCAGAGAAGCTTGCCATAATGCTAATAATTCTGTCTTTATACTAGGGCGGTTAGTTATGTTATAGTCAAGAGTGATGTGGTTGGGATAGAAAGGAAGATACTCGACAGTGAACGGACACGGAACAAATTCTGGGATTCGATACTTTCATAGACTTTTGACCCCAAGCCAAACCGCGAACAAGAAGTTCGTAGAGAATACATAATTTTCCTAGACCAAACGTATATAATGAAAATTACATCAACACAACAACCGCACTTTTTTGGGTATCGAAACAGCAACAAGTTCCGGCTGCAACCACGGCCAACACCTCACACGCCTATTTCCCCTTCCGACTCTCCTTCTTCGCACTAACCGCCTTCTCCTTCTCCGCCTCGCGCTTCTTCATCTCCACACGTGCTGCAATCATGCCCTTGCGCATCACCATCGCATTCTTGATATCCACAAACGCGACATGCATCGCGAAGAGCGGGAGCACGACCCAGAGCATGTTGAAGAAGACGAGGTACACCCACTTGAACATGAAGTTGCTCGCATCGAGATTCGGGTTGCCGGTCAGCCATTCGGGGCAGAAGGTCATGAATCCTATTTTCGCACAATGATCAGCATCCATCTCTCACGGTAGGGGCGTGAAGGGAAGACATACCACCATACAACTCGCCCGTCGCTAAAACAATCATCCAAAAGCCCACCATCGGGTTCTTCTTAGCAATGCCAGAGCAAATATACAGCGCCAGCGGCCCCGCACCCAACACGGTCAACAACTCCAGACTCACAACCGTCAGATCTGCGCCCGCCCACCTGCGATCCGCTTTCGCATACACCATCCACAGCTTTGACCCCACATTATCCTCGCCTGCAAACGCACTCCCATACAGTCTCCCGGTTCCCAAGAAGTTATTGAACAGGTCGGAGTACGGGTTCGCAGGGTTGAAGGGCACGGAGACGAAGAAGCAGTTGTAGAGGAAGGAGCCTTCGAAGATGGTGTGGATTAAGAAGTCGAAGAAGTGCCAGATGAAGAGGATGCGCAGACGCGTGGGCGTCGAGGAGGAGAGCGTGAAGAGGGAGAGGTTGTAGGAGGTTAGGAGGATGAGGAGGACGGCGGACAGGGAGATCAGGGTTGTGGTGTCGAGGTGGTCCAGTATGGAGCCGGTTGGTGCTGATGACATGTTGGCTGTTGAGCTGCTTCGAACTCTGTGGATTGGAACGTGATGCTGATCAGATGTAGTGGTAATTGACACAGTAGATTGAATTGTGCGCCGAGTAGTCGTCGATATCGATTGAGAGAGAAGTTGACAGAGAGTGCTGTCTGTGCCACTCGTGTTTAAGCTCTGGCGATCAGTGGCTGGGTCGGCCGCTAGCGCCTCAGCCCCTGATTTCCCGCCCCCTTTTGAGACCCTTACCCCGCGTTGTGCAGCAGCAACATCAACACCACAACCATTTTCATAAAATATAAAAAAAAAGGTGAAAAGAAAATGGAGCTGAAAGAATGACGCAAGAACTCACTTTGAAATTATTCATTTCTTGTTGCCCCGATCTCAATCAGAGCTGAAACACTGTTTCAGAAAATTTGGGTTTTGAGCTGGTTGCAGTGACGTAATTGCAGCCATAGAGTCAGTCCACGGCGAGTTGCCTTGGCTGGCGATAACGTTGCTATTTATTGATTCTTTTGACGCCTCTTGGGAAAAGAAGATATGGTCGACCGCTTCACGTTTGTAATCTTTTGTAAGTTGAGAATTAGCAAGTATTCATTAGATATCTCATCCGTGCCAAGCAGCTTGGAGATATCTTCAAGCCCAAGCTATACACTATCAAGAACATACCTCGAACACATCCCAAACGGCTTGGTTTGTGCAAAGAATTGGTTAGAGAACCAATGCTTGTCATTTGGTAAAATTATCACTGCTACCATTTTCATTTCACAATGTCACGCAAGAGGAAGACGAAGTTTCTGTAAAGCTTTGATTGCTATGCTACCGGGTATTCGTGCCACTACAAGTCCAATAGTGCAGAGCCACTGATCCATGTCCTATGCCAGCCATATCCCTATGACGCCATCTTATCGCACAATGAAAATCGTCCCCTCCATGCAGCATACCATCCCGAATGGATGTCACAATCTAGTGCTTAGCAGACTCTGTATTTCTTGTCAGCTTCTATTCATATTGTACTGAAAGTGGAAGGTGGAGGCTTACCCTTGTGGACATCAGCCTTGGTCTCGTGGGAGGTCTGGTCGATCTTGTCTGAAACGGCATCCTTTGCTGCAGAAGCGCGGGTGCTCAGGTTGGCATCACCGTCCTTAGCGACTTGCTTGTTGGCCTCCTTGGAAGCTTGAGCACCGCCACCCTGGACGGACTCGGAAACGTAGTTTGCGGCGTTCTGTGGTTAGGATGTTAGCAATGTAAACACAGGGGCCGAAGTAGAACAAGCAGCTGTAAAGCCATGCCCTAATGATGAGGTAGAGAAAGCTTACCTTGATGGTCTCCATTTTGGATTGATTGAAGTTTGTTTGGTTTGATTTGGTTTGGTTTATGTGTGTAGTATTGAGTGTTGATGAGGAAGGAAGAAGAAGTTAGAGGGGTTGAGAAGGGGTCCTTAAGTAGCCCTCTCGCTTCGTTTGGAAAGCTACGATCTTGCATTTGCACATTCACATGATGCTCGACGTCATTTTCATTCCTCCTGAAGCTCGCAATCACTCTTGCCTTGCCGGGCCATAGCAATTCTAGGCCCTCTGATACGAATGCGCCACGGCAGGAGGCTCGTGGTACGTCAGCGGGGTCAGATCTCCATTGCTCTGATTGGCTCGCTTGCCACACAACCCCTCGAAATGCTCGACGTCATTGAAAAACATCGCCATCACGGCCCATCAGCTGCCACTGAAACACCCATCTAAGCACGAATGCAGTTTAAGGTTGGAGCTGAGCTGCAAGACATTTCTTGCTTGTGTTGAATCAGGCTGTGGCGGTGCCAACTTTTGGTGGAGAGGGAAGTGGAGGTCGGTGACGGAGCTTGGCCCGAAGTGCAGAAATCCCATACACAATCGACACCATCATCGATGGGGAAGTCATGCTGCCCAGCGCACAGTCAGATCCTACTTGCTCCGAGGCATTGCATTGACTTGCATGTCAAAGCTCCAGTTGCTCTTGCCTTGGACCACTCATTTGGGCAGATCGGGTTGCTATCACTGGCTGCTTCGGTGCCTTTCACCAGATTGTCCACAACTTTATGGATAACTGTCCTCAGGGTGAAAAGCTCCGGCCCAACTGCTGCCTGTACCAACGTAGCAACATGCAGCAAAAGTCTCTCTCATGTGATGCTCCGGAATTTTGCACATTAACAGGCCTCTGGCACTCTGCATATGTGTGCAGGGGCACAGACACCGTAATTCGAGATCCGCATGTTTCCGTTTTCGATCTCAGCGCCTACATCATAGCTCTTCTTACTTTTTCCCTCAGCTCCCACATCGAGCGGCTGCAATTGGTGCCAAAGCTTCACGATCAGGATTTGGGCCCATCCAGGCTCCGAGCTGTCGAGTGCTCGCCCTACTTCGGCTTTGCTAGAACCAGGGTTCAGCCTCAAAGTGGTTAGTTAGTGCAATTCTGCTTGCCGTTTGTCATTAGCTTGAGGTGCTGCGAATCAGACAAACGTGTTGGCCCACCTGGCTTGTCCTGGCCCGCTGCCGCGGGGTAGCCGAGAGAGAGCCGAGAGAGCTTCGAAAAAGCTCGAAGTGACCAGAAAGGAGTTGTTCGAATATCGTACAGGAGTTGAGTCTATGCCCGTGTCTTCCAAGTCTAGACGCCTTCAATGCAGCAGTACGCCAATCCCACATCTTTCTGTGCCAATGTGCTCAACAGGCTGCAAAAGCCTGGCCGTGCCGGTCCTGCCAAGTCCTCTATCTCTCCGGGCAGAATGCAGAAGTATATCCTCATAGTCTTAATATCTCCCCGCCCTGCCTAATGCCACCCCGAAACAGCTCCTCAATCACCTTCCCTTTCCCAAGCGTCTCCTTCAAGATGCCTTCCACATGCTTAGGTTCCACCCGCCCATACCAAATCCCACAACCCGCCAGTTCATGCTCTTCCCCATCCTTTCCCTTCAGCCCAGGCGGGAAATACAAGATCACATTCCCCGCAAACTTATGTCCACCGATATGACTGATCAAACCCACTCTCGCTCCCTTCCCTTCCGACTTTCCATCCCCGATCAACGTCCTCTCCTCTTCATCCAAAACCTCAACCGGCTCTTTCAAAACAGTAAACCCCTCATTAGGCAGCTGCCGCTCAAACTCCTCCCTCAAAACTGGCCCCATAACACCACACCTTCCATCTCTACCCCCATGTCCACAGATCAGCACCAACACATCCTTTACGTCGCTCACGCCATACAGAAACTTGCCCTGACTCTCACTCCTCAGCAGACGGTCCCTGTGTATCGGACTCAGTCCATCATGCGCCGGATGCAGTTTCGTGGGCAGTAAGTACCCCTTCACCAAAGCTTGCACCGAGTCAAACGAGACGCGAGGCAGGAACGGGATGTATTTGAAGCTTGGGAGGAGGTATGCGGATGTTGTCTGTATCTCGTTTCTTTCTGGCACCGAGCTCGCGAAGCTCGAATTTAGCACCGAGACGTTGTGGTACGGCTACACATAAAGCACTTAGCTCTGAAGAAACAGGTATGCGGAAGAAACTGAAAGGGGAATAGAGAACGAACATCAGAATACACCCCGCCTCGTCCGAGCAATTCCTTGATATCTGCTGCCAGATTATCCCCCGCGTTCTCCTCTTCGATCCTACTCATCCAATCGTCTTTGCCCGTACAGATCAACACCTGCTCTGCGTACGCGGCCATCGTACCACTCAGATTCTTTCCATGATCAATCTCTAAGCCTTCCGGCATTGGCGGAGTTGGAGCGCAGGTACATGTTGAGGGCGGACATGTCTGGACTGAGGGGAAGGAGTATTTACGGCGGGGGAAGAGGGCGCGGGACACAGGGATGGTAGAGCGACTTAGATGAGAGGCAAGACATGGTGATCTGAGGATTGGCCGGGCGAACATGAGGAAGGGAGAGAAGGATGGAGAGTGTTGTTGTGTTGGAGCAGAGCTTATCTGATTGCGTCATTGAATCTTCTCGGCTGCCGTATTGAAAATGCCGAAAAGGGGCGGAGATATCAGACTCTTCTACTGTTTACATCTCACAGCACGAACTAAATCCACGCTCTTTAAAGGCCACTCTAAGTGGGCTTAGACAACATGAAAGCTCAATTGTTGATCCGATGACCTTCACCTTCTCTTTCTGCATCATCGCAAAGCGCTGAAAGAAACTACCTCTCCCAAGCGCTTTAACACAAGCTCATGCCTCGCCTCCCGCACTCTCTCCTCCAGCTTGCCTCCAAGAAATCACCACTCCTCCCACTGGTCCTACGCGGAACCCGCGATCTACCATCCGCAATCAACGAGCTCCGTTGGCTCACAGAACACGTCACAGCCACCAATCCTCCGTGTCCGCGATTTGCAAGAAAACGCCTTCTCTATCTCTGCAAACGACGATCGAGAGCTGAGCCTTTGCAGTATATCCTCGGCTCGCAGCCTTTTGGGGAGCTAGATATCAAGTGTCGGCCTGGGGTGTTGATTCCAAGGTATGTGATGCGATGAGAAGGGCACGTGATTATGTTGATATTGACACAAAGTAGACCCGAGACAGAGGCGTATACAAGCCACCTTGCAAAGTTGCTCATCAATGGCGAACTGGATGAACAGTTCTCCCTTTCTTCGGAAGAACCTGTCCCGCCCTTCCCTAAAGCAGAATGGAGAGGGAGGAGTGTAGAAGGAAAACTACGCATCCTAGATGTCTGCTCAGGAAGCGGCTGCATCTCCCTCCTTCTGCACTCCCTGCTCTCTAAGAGCGGCAGATTCCCACACATCAAAACCGTGGGTCTCGACATCTCACCCAAAGCCATCGCATTAGCGAACGAAAATCTCTTCCTCGCCATCCAAAATAAACACATTCCTTCCCTGCACTTTCAATCTCAAGACGTACAGCTCGCACGAGCCTTGCACCCCTCATCCTCCCCTCCAGCCCATCTCAGAGGCCACAAACTCCTCAAATTCCTCGCATCCCAGAAACGGAAGACCGAAGAGAAAACCCAGAAACTCCAGCTTTCAGGCTCCAATCAACCAATCCACTTCGCCCAGCACAACATCTTCTCTTCCTTGCCAAAATGGGCCGGCGACGTTGACATTATAATCAGCAACCCGCCCTACATCTCCTGCTCCGCCTTCTACACATCCACCAGCCGCTCAGTAAGGAAATACGAACCGAGGTTGGCGCTTGTGCCTGATAGAAACGACTACGGAGTCGACGCTTCGAATCGGATTTCTAGGTTCATTTCTCGGGATGGAGAGGAAAGCGATATCTTTTATAAACGGTTGTTGTGGCTTTACAAACGAGGGGAAGCGAGTGTTTTGGTTATGGAGGTTGGGGGCCAGGAGCAAGCGTTGAGGGTCGTGGGCTTGGCGCTGAAGAAGAAGCAGGTTGCGGGAAGGAATCGGGTGGAGATTTGGAGGGATGAGCCGGGCGTGGAGGCGCAAGATGGGGAAGAGCAGTTTGTTTCTGTGGAGGGGAGAGTGGTGCCTGTGAGAGGGGCGGGGAAGATGCGGTCTGTTGTGCTCTTTCGCGTCTCGGAAATGGTCGACCGGAAGAAGGAGGGGGTGGGAGAGAAGAAGGCTAAGAACGGGAAAGGAAAGGTGTGGAACAAGGAGTTGGAATGCTGGGAAGAGAAGAATAAAGAGAGTTGCTGGGATGTGAAAAGGAGGAAAGATCAGGAGAAGCGGAGATCAAGGAGGCAGAAAAAGAAGGCAAGAAGGAGGGGAGAGGGAATTGTGGGTAATGCTTCTCAGTGAAGCCGACGCTGAACAGTGCAGCAAACCCACCAGGTGTCCTCGATCACGGCTTTCGATCCCGACAATGTCCGGGAGAGTATTTGACAGAGAACTTACGATCACAAAAAACGCGCTTGCGTGGCTGGCGGTAGCTGGGTATGTGATGTATTTGGTTTCTGCAAATCAAGTTGGTCGTAAGAACTCTACGGAAGATAAAAGCATTGAGCGCGAGACCGAACGATTCTTTTTTCCTGTTTATGCGTGGCTTTTAGTTATGTTCTATGGCCTGCACAGTTGCACTGCAATCCTTAGTTAGTGAGTGAGACATTCCAGCACTGCAATTTTGGTACAGGCGAAGGCAGTGTTCAGCACGTGTTTGTTAACTCCATTGGTCACAAAAAGAGCCTAATTCCCATCCACTAAGATGTAAGGGATGCAAAATCACAAGTTGACGATGCATTTATATTCCATATATGCTCGCAATACTTTTACAACAATCAATATGTTCCACTCCAAATCCATACCCCGTTTCCATTACCCAAAAATCTCACAATCGGCTACAACTCTACAACCCCTTCGCCAGTTTCTCAACCGTCTCATTCGTGCTCCTCTCAGCCTGCGAACCCCTTTGCCCTACGCATTCCATTAGTAGACATCAAAGAACTTCCCCAGAGCCAACCACATACTCACCACTCTTCCTCGCGGCCCTCCAACACTGGAACGAGCTCCAAGTATCGTGATCACCCCAACCTTTCCCCAGGAACTCTTCATGACTCTCATCCAACCCAGCTGAATACTTCGCACTGAACTTCACCTCTCCGACTTTCTCCAGGGTCATCGTGTCATCGGCTTCTGTAACAACATTTTGGATAAGACGATCCGGGTTATTGGTTTTGTAGATCGGGAGGGAGAAGGAGGAGACTTTGTTGTCGGTCAGTTGGTAGAGCCAGAGAATAGCGTAGTGTTTGTTCTTCGCTAGTTTCTTTCCCAAGGGACCAGGAGAGGGTATAGCTGCGGAGGTACCGCAGAATTCGAGGACGATGGGGGACATGTATCTATGGCGGACTGGCAACACTTTCTGTTTCTCGTCCAAAGCCCAGGCATATCCATCTTCAGACTTCTCACCAGACTTGATAGTGCGCTCGCTTCCTGCGTTCCGGAGGTACAGTTTCCGGGTATTCAGGTTGGAGCCAGTGCAAGTGATGTCGGAAGTGAAGACGAATGATCCGACGTCGTAACCTAGGAGGTTCTCCTCGAGCTGCATGCCCATTGAGCGGAATATCATGCTCACTCGAATCCGTCCCGTGCCTTCACCACCTTTCAAATCATAAAATTTCACAACAGAAGAGCTTTCATGGAAGATATCAGACATCTTAAGCGCCACGACCCCAACGAGACAGTCATCTGTCTTTTTCCTTGTGTCCCAAACAGAGAGAGTAAGTGTTGCCATGCGCCAATCTCGCACATAAGTCTCTGTGCTGGAGTTGAAGTTCGGCGCATTGGTGATGGACTTCACACGTGTGCGGTAGACGAGCTTGTCATTGATATCTGCCGTCACGTAGAGCGAGGGGATGTATTCAACGGAAACCGTTTCTTGCTCTGCGTCGTCTTCTCCATCAGAATCTTGACCTAAGATTTGGACTTGGCCCATGGATTTCTTGCCCGGATTCGAGACTTGCATATTGATGCATTGGTGGATAGTCAGGCCCAGGATGCCGGATGGAAGAGTTGGGTCGGGGACAGTATTTTGTGCATTTTGGACTTTGTCTTCCTCCTTTACTTCGACCTTATCGCCGTGGTGGTCACGAGGATCTTGAGCGTCGGTGCGGAGTTGCTTCTTGAATTCTGCTCGAGGGAAGTAGCCGATCTCCCACTCTAAGACTCCTTCGGCGTCTGTACCTGCCACGTCGCCCTGCAGTTGATCTTCTCTCTTCTGCATCTGGTTTGCCTTGAGAATCAGCTCTTGAAGAGGAAATTCGCAGATGCCAGACACATCATCAGAGCCGGTCGTATCAGAGTCCCACAGTCGAAGCAGGACATTCTCCTGTCGCTTCACGTGCTCGGAGCGGATCATGATGACGGCAGATTCTTCCCACACTGGATTTCGATCCCCTTTAATGATCCGAGTGGCATACATTGGCTTTTCGTACTTCGAAAAGGCGATGGTCAGGTAAGGGTCCGCACCTGGTCCTCTAGTGTCTTGTCTCGCCAGATTCCTCGCTCGGTGTATCTTGACAAAAAGGCATCCGATGGCATCAGTTTCTTCCTTTTGATCTGACCCCCCAACATACACAGTCATATCAAGGCTCATTGACTTTGGCTGCACGAAATCCGCCGCCGCCGCATCAATTTGAGAGACAAGAAGGTTGTCGATTATTGGGAGATTAAGAAGATCCAGAGCCCAAGGCGCACCTATTGACACGGCGGAATTGACTTTGGGGTTTTCGGTAAGTGCAAAGGTAACATTCTTCAAGAAGGGCAAATCCGGATGCATCTGAAGTCTAATTCTGATTGTCGCAACGAACTCTTTGACTTGGACATAAATAGGGAGTGGGACGGGTCCAATCTTGGCCAGAATATCGACATGCATGTGGTCTTTTCGTGGCCGGAACGGTGCCTCATGATACGCAATTGCGATTTCGAGGTTGTAGAAAACTCCTCCTTCTTCCCTCTGAACCGCCTTTTCACGTTCCTTGGCTTGTTCTATTGACCCCGATTTGTCGAGTCCATGAGTAGGCACCAAATCGCCGAACTCTGAATCGGGTAGAGATCTCATGGACAGAACTCTAGCTGAATGGTAACCGTGACCGAGTTCAGTGATTTTCACAGTTGCTGGTATATTTTCGGGGATGTATGGCTTGATCATGTCGTTAACCTGATCAGCAATGCCGTCAAAGAAACTTTGTTGTAGTGTTTCCCACAAGGTCTCCACCAAGCTATTCATCCATTCGACAGACTCAGGCACATATCTCAGCTTTTCCTTCTTGGGATCCGTTGATTCGACTTTCCTCTCAGCAGCTTGCTGTCCCACATGAGAGAGGACGAAAAAGACTGCGGTTGCAACGCCACCGGCTGGGAAGAGGGACTTGAGGAAGCCTTTCCATCCTCCGCCAATGAACAGCCAATCCAAAATCATGATCGCTCCAAAAACAACATAAGACACCTGTCTCAGGTCATTCTCAATTGATTTGAAGACACGATCAAAATTGACTTCGGGGGTTGGGTGGAACAGAACATTCGACTTCTCAGCTCCGATTGGCACATCGTCTGTGGCACCAGCCTGCGGTCCGTTATCTGCCGTGGGAGCATCATCTTTCTTGTCTGTTTGCCTTTTTGGCTTCTCCTTCTCTTGCGTTTCCGCAAAGTATTGTCGAGACGCCTCTTGCCGTTTTTGTTCATGCTCGCGGAATGCTTGTACGTTTGGTGGAGGATTTCGTTCTGAATATGCTTGACCGTATTGAGTCGGGTCTGCTCGCAATGGTTCGGTACGAGGAACAGGTGCAGGGGCAGGATCTGATTCTGGTGGAGTAGGTTCTTGGGCCTATATCAATTAGTCTACTACTTTTCAGACTATACAAATACGGTTCACATACTGTATTTGCAGGCAGCAAGCCAGTGTCTTTGCGGGGTAGCGGAGGTGGAGGAAGATCCTAATGCAATTTAATCAAAGTGTCTTGACTGAATTGTGTTTCGAGAATGACATACCTTGTTCACAGAGGGAACTTCACCTTCTGGAAGATCTGGTAGTCCCTTGGACTCTGGAGGTCCTCCATTCTCTGTTGTTGTAGTCTGGGTATCGTGGGGATTGCTATCCGAGGTTGGGGCAGGGCGGCCAGCATCGCTGCTCCCACCTGTGGCTGACATTTCAGGAGAGCTTCGAATTTACCTCTCAAAAACAACAAGCTGTAGAAGATCTTCGATTCGCCCGAAATCCTAAATGTCTTTGAATTTCAGAAAAAAATAATGCTCATGAAGCTGGTCAAGCTTGGAATGATGCGTAACAGGGATTGGCAGATCACTGACGTCACATTCAGCCTTGTGTTCCCCGAGCCAAGCTTCAAGCTACGCAACCTCGTCGTCATGCAAGAACAGAAAACTTCAATTGAGACATCTTGAAGACATAACACGATTCTTCGAGTTTGGAGAGCATTTTTTCGGCTCAAGGCCAATTCAAAATGCCCCCATATTCTCAGAGGAACAAGGTACGCAACACATCACGACGTTACATCATAGCTTCTCTGACACATGCCAACACAGGTTCCAACTATCCAAAAACTTGGTGAAGAGCTTGCCCATCGTTTAAATATCCAGAAGCATGATGCATCAAAAGCAGCTTCCGGAAAAGAGTCGGAAAAGATTGCGGCAGCAAAGGCCGCTTCTCGACGACGAGTAATCGACCCTACAACGAAAAACGAGGTTCTCATACAAGATGTTGATGGATCTTTCGAGGAAGCAATCCGAAGACCAAAAATTACCGTTCCCAATCCTGATAGTCTCGCAATTGGAGATGGGGAAGCCTACAGGCAGATCCTGGACGATCTGGCACCACCAGAAGCAGACCCGAACAGAACGAAAGAGTTCTTACACCACTCGAAGAACAAAGAAGTCTTATACCACCCCCTACCTATCGCAGACCTCAAAGCAGCATTTTATGCCTTGGAGGGAGTGGTGCAACAAACAACAATTGCTGTCCTGGTCGGGATTGTAGCTCTGAATTGGTTGTTTGTGGGCGGGAGTTGGAAGGGTCTCATTAGCTCCCTATTCGCTGGAGTTATCGTTGCTTGTGGAATCCATCTCTGGCTCAGAAATATACAAGAGGATGCAAATGCCGTCAATTGGGAAGCGGAACGAAAACGTGCTACCGCAGCGACTGAGAGTCTCGTGCCCGAGTCCGTTGAGTGGATGAACTCTCTTGTTGGAATTGTTTGGAAATTGATCAATCCGGACATGTTTGCTTCCGTGGCAGACACGCTGGAGGATGTTATGCAAGCATCCGTCCCACCTGCCCTGATCCAAAATGTTCGTGTGTCTTCAATTGGTTTGGGAGACCAGGCATTCAAGATCTTGTCTCTAAGATCATTGCCAAGTGCGGAAGGGGAGACCAGTGCGAAGCATAAGGCGGCCGGAAAAGAATTATCCGAAGAAGAAAAAGCCAAGAAAGCGGAACAACGAGATCTGGAGGGAGAAAACATCGAAGGTGCCAAATACTACAACCTCGAAATGTCGTTTGCATATCATGCCATTCCTGCCAAGGGCGTCATTGGAAAAGCCAAGAACTTGCACTTGGAGGTTATCTTCTACCTAGGAGTCCAAGGGCTCGTGGGAATTCCTCTTCCTATCTTCGTCGAGCTGAATGGGATCATTGGGACAGTTCGCCTGCGATTCCAGCTCACACCGGATCCCCCCTTCCTCAAGAACCTGACATTCACATTCATGGGCTTGCCAAAGATCGATGCCTCAGCTGTCCCTTTGACATCCAAGGGCATCAATGTCCTAAACTTGCCACTCATCTCTGGATTTGTCAATTCTTCTATCGCAGCTGCTTTGGATGTCTACGTCGCGCCGAAATCTCTCATCATGGATATGTCTAAGATGCTACAAGGAGATGCTGTGAAGAAGGAGACTGACGCAATGGGTCTGATCTACATCAAATTGAAGCAGGCGGCAGGTATTGCAGCACAGGATAAATCCGGCAAGAGCGACCCTTTCATCACTCTCGCATTCTCACAATTCGGAAAGCCAGTTTACTGTACTCGAATCATCGAACAGGACCTCAACCCTATCTGGAATGAGCAGACATGTTTGTTAGTCTATCAGGATCAATTGACAGCTGGCGAGAGACTCTCCGTCGAGCTCTGGGACTCGGATGTGATTTCCGCGGACGATATTGTTGGAAAAGTCAGCTTTGACCTACGAGAGTTGATTAAGAACTACAGCAACCGGATTGAAGAACGAGTGGACGAACTCAAGGATGACAAGGGTGAAACTTTACCTGGCAAGCTCTATTGGGATATTGGGCTATTCCCTCGATCACAATTCAAGGAATCTATGAGATCAGATGGAAAGAACGTTGCCATACCCAAGGAGATTCGGGATCGACCAGAATTCCAGGACGACAAAGGGACGGTGACCACGCAGCAAGAAATCGACGTTACTACAACACCTCCAGATCCCAGTCTGCCTTCTGGTATTTGCTCTCTGCTTATCCACCAAGTTGAGAACCTCGAGGTTGAAAGACCAAGTGGATCTTTTGGGTCTTATAAGCCTTGGACACCAGCTCAAGTCACGGGTGAAAACACGGATGAAGAAGCGGATCACCTGCCATCTTCTTACTGCACAATTTTGCAAAACGATGAGTTAGTCTTCAAAACCAGAACCAAGGTCAAATCTTCAACTCCTATTTTCAACGCACAAACTGAACGATTTGTTCGCGATTGGAGAACGGCGATTTTCACTGTCACCTGTAGAAACAGTGTTCACAGAGAGCACGATCCCATTCTCGGCGCTATTACGATTAAGCTGAGCGAGGTATTGCAGACTTCTTCTCAAAGCACCGCAATTTATGCGTTGGATGGTGGGATGGGGTACGGCCGCATCATGGTATCCGTTCTCTTCCGCTCGGTAGATCTCAAATTACCCCCAAATCTATTGGGGTGGGACCTAGGATCTGTGGAGGTTCTCGGTGAGAAGATCACAGCAGAAGATACCAACGGCGTTCTGGCTGGATCCAAGATACTCCTGAATACCGATGTTGGCAAGAGCACGATTTCCAAGAACTGGGTCAACCAAAGCGAGCAAGGCGCCGCGTGGGATCTGAAATACATCAAGGAAGGCACACACGAGTTGCACAAACGAAGAGTTGTTGTGCCCGTCCGCCGGCGGTACCAAAGCCCCCTCCGCCTCGAATTCTTCTCAGGAACCTCCCGGCACCCAACTGCATATGCCGTCTACTGGCTTTCGAACCTCGTCGATAACACCGCCACTGAACTTACGCTTCCCGTGTATACAGCCGACAAAGCCAATTCGAAATACTTGACTCAAAACTATCTCACCGATCTCAGCAAGGAGCGGAGCGACATCAAGGCAGAGAAAATTGGCACTGTGAAGCTGACCATACGGTTCAAGATGGGCATGGACGACTCCCACTATCAATGGGTCAAGACAAACGACGAGCGTGAGACGTACGAGTCTTGGCAATGTAGCGTCGCCGAAGGCTACCGGACCCGGATCGTAAAGCGAGAGACGCCAAAAACGGTTCAAGATCTCATCAATCAAGGCAAGGTCGATGGCGAGAACATGGTCCTCAGCACCGATTCGAACGAGGAACACGCCAAGGAAAATGAAGGCGTGGAGGAGGACGACTCGGGCCCAGTCCGCATCCCCCGGGAAGCCCCAGGCTTTGAGAAGGAAATTGATGATCCTCCTACCGACCCACATGATCAACGCAGCAAGGAATTCGGACACGAACTCTCACAGTATGCCTCTTCAACGACCTCCATCATCTCTGATGATCCTTCGGACCTCGGTGTACAAGAGGATTTCACGGACTCGGAGATCGAGGACGAGGAGTTGAAAAAGAGGAGGCAGAAACAAGATAAAAAGGCAAGCAAGGCGGAGTTGTATAGGAAACAGAGGGGCATCATGAATGTTAAGGCGATAAGACACTTGAAGTTTGGGAAGGATGAAGCGAAGGTTTTGGGACATAAGATCAAGGGACGGTTGAGCATGAAGGGTCGGGAACCTGGTGGTAAGTTAACCAATGGCGGGAAATGGATGAATGCTAATAACTTCTTAGTCGAGACAGAATTGTGATTTTGCTCAGCGGACTGCAGTGAAATTGGGGTCGAATATGGAAAGAAGAAAAAAAGATGGCAGAGGCAAAGAAAGCAAATGTAAAATTATAACAGGATGCCGCGGGGTTCAAACTTTGTTTGAGGAAATAAACGCCTTTTGAAAAGCTTTGATATTGATGGTGCCCTTAGGATCCGGTCTCCGAGATAACGATGAATATGTTCGCCTGTACGCTCAAACAAGACGGTCATATGAGATGTATGCTCACCCTCTTACCTAAACTCGCTTCTCCGAAAGCCGTTCTCTCCACCCCTCCCTGATAGGAGCGAATTATACCAATACGCTCAAATGTATCTTCCAACCCCAATTTCTTCTTAAGAACGAGACAGTATAAGTGACGTCCCCGCTCCGCGATTGCAAAAAGAAATAGTTTATCCCAAGCGGTAATCATTTCCGGTCCTTCGTCATACCACTGATAGTCCGAACTCACGAAGATTGGATCCTCGGAGTTAGTTGCACGCACGGAAAAGCGTTTCGAGCTCTGACGAGCAGCTATCTCTTCTTGTGGTGGTTGATCAACCGGTGCTAGGTATCCAATGAGTGTGATTTGACCCGGAGAACCTCTTTTTGTTGGATTGGCCCCAGTCCATGTGCTAGAAACAGATTTCTGCCCAGCTAGAAATGGATGCTTGAAATGATATTAACGTCTGGATAAGATACGTGACCAGAATTACCAGTCACAGTAGCCCACAACCAGGTAGGTATTACTCTCTTGTCCGGCCTGGTTCGTTCAGGACCGGCAGCTTCCCACAAAAGATCGAAAAGTAAGTACCCTTCCCACAGCCCAGCAACATTCCTGAACGTCTCCCAAGATTGAAATTGGGTAATGAGCCCTCGCAATGCTGGCAAACGATCACTTTCAAACGTAAGGGCTAATTTCGAATACTCTTCAACTACCTCGTGCCATCGTGTCATCTTCTTGAAGGCGGACTTGATTTGCAAAGCTTGCGTGTGAATTTGTTTTGGGGTGAACGGATCGATGAGAGAACATTCGCAAGTTGTCTCACTGGCGCATTCCCAAATCAGCTCCTGAGGTCCGAAATGTAGAACTCTTCGGGCGAGCAGTCGTTCCTGATACACCCAGCCGCGATTCAACAATGGATATTTGCCAATTACCTGCCAGGATGCAGGGATGCAAGAATGGTCAAGGGGATGACGGGCATGAACTTCCCAAGGAGTGGTTTCGATCTTCATACTTCTTGAGTCTCGCAATTCGTCTCGGCTGCTGTTGACAAAGAGACCATGACTGCAATCTGGAGCGGTTGTGGCGCACAGCGTGAGGTACGACGCCTGAAAGACTTGACACACCTTGCTTGCTTCCCGCATCCAATCGTCTTTGTCGTCTTGAATGATACAGATCGAGTCGATCCATAGGAATCGAATGCATAATTTCCTCGTAAATACTACTGCGTCCTGGAATGTTGTTGGAAGCGAGGAATAACTGATTCTGCCAAGATGCTCTTGGATGTTACAGGACGTAGTCTTTGGCATCGAATCGGTCTTTCTCCAGCAATGACTCAAACAAATGTACTTATCGAAAGATGGGTCTGCCTCTGGTTGGTAAAGTTTCAAATCCGTCGTTAGGTATTGTTGAACGAGACTGGAATCTTTTGGCCATTCTGGCGCTCCAAGATCCAAAATTCTCGTTGGCAACCTACTCAGTTCCTTTTCTGGGGCACAGTACCCATGGAACTTGGAGCATTGGTGGAGTTTTTGAAGGATCCAGAGTGCCGAACTATCAGATTGTGTGTTCCCAGGGACTGTTGGCAAAGGCTGGATAGTAGTCCATAAGGCAGGAGTACCTGTAGCTTATAAGCAATTTAAACTAGTCTTTCAGTGTAAAGAGATAGAATTATGAATAGTCTGATGAACGCAGACAAAAATGTAGAGAAGAAAAAGACAAAATAGGCGTACTCTAGCTATATATTGTATAGCCAAAGATATAGTACGAAGGAATAATGACCAAAGAAAGCGTACAGTACACGTACCTAACAAAGTATGCAACTCCCACCTTAAACCCCTCGGAAAGCCCTCAATTGAAATATCAAGTTCGAGTGTCTCCCGAAATCTTAGATCTACCCCCTTCACTTTGCCTCGTAGCCCTTTCCCAAGAACCTTGTCGCCTCTCTCGTCGTGGGCTCGCATCAGCCGATCCACCCAGTCCAGCAACAGCCCACAAGTATGACACCCCTCATAACTACTCTTCTTCAAATCCCCAATCTTAGTGGGTGAATGGTCTCCTAAATGCCGCCAGCGAAGATTGTGGCAACAAATGCAAAAATTGTCTGGTCGTGCGAGCCTGGTCTCCGCGGCTTCCCGCTCTGTCAGATGTATGCTGTATTTACGCCGCTTTGAGGGTGTTGGACGGGCAACTTGGGCTACCTCAACTCCTGGGATAGATTTGAAGAAGTCCATGGCAATGAATGAGGTAGAGATGGGGCAACGAGTAGGAGTGATGATGGATTGAACATTCATCTGAGATCGAGAGACGTGTTTCACTAGCTCGCCAGGCTGAGCGCCACCACTTTGGTGCTCAGGAGTGACCAAAACCGCTACCTGGTTTTCATGATGCTTAAACCTTTTCGAATCAAGGGCAGGCTGAGAGCAGAGAGAGTACTTGGCAATTCAATATATAATATTGATATAGGCAGGACAAAAAAGGGGTCCGAATTCCGAACAACAATTCTGGCCGTTCAAAATTCACTGCTTGTGTTGCTTAAGCTTTGCGCTTTATACAGGGAGTCCAACGAAAACCCTCTAGACAGTGGCGGCCCTTAAGAATCTCATCTTTAAATTTAAATCTATATACATAACAAGCGTAATATCGTTACCTTAATAGTTTGCGATGCCTAAGAGCCCGAAACTACTGGATGAGAAAGAGATTCTAGCGTTTCTTCAATTATCATTCACCTATACCCCGAATAATTGGCCCTTTAGTGACGCCTTAGAAGATATCTAAAGACACATTACAGACAAAGGAAGGACAGAGCTAATCTATACCGGGTGGCACAATGCCCGGAATATTCTGAGGCCAGTTTCCAATCGAAGCTGGATCCTTCCCAATCCGAACAAATTGTCCAACCGACGGGGTCGGTCCGTCAAGAATGAAGAGCATATACCATCCAGGTGGGCACACATGTGCATTTGGCGGAGCTGTGAACACGCACGTTTGGTCCGTGCAAGTGACAGTTGGGAAGAGTGTCCTCTGACCCATATTATTTCCGTGCGTGCTGACCACGGCACCCAGCATGGAAACTCTCAGGTTTGCTGTGCTTCCAGAAGTAACAGAGATGGTCACATTCTCCGCGTAGTCCCAGTCTGTGCTTGAGACACTGAATGTTGGTTGTGGCAACCCTGATAGGAGGTATGGTGGTGTAAAGACTTCAACACGGTACTCCTCTGGGAATGAGTCTACCGGATCTGAATAGTCGCCACTCGGATCAGAGCCCGAAACCAGGACGCGTCCGTCCAGTAGAACGATCGCCTCGGAATGATAGAGACGAGCCACAGTTGTGTTGGACATGATGCTCATGCGTTGGTTTACTGGTTTCGCCGGATCGTAAAGGACAGCGTTGTAGTTCGGTGATGCACCTAACCCGAATCCTGCTTTGCCGTGTTGAGCACCGTTCAATATCAAGTAAGTTCCATCTGGAAGGCCGGCCATGCAAGACATCACGCGTCTGGAGGGCTGCAATGAAAAAATATTAGCCACATAGACTGAATAGTTGAAGTCACCAAGAAGTACACTCACCATTCTCTCGATTGTCCACACTGGATTGGGATCTTCTGGTGCTGTAGATATGCAGTTGTCGATTGGGTCTCCGTCGTCTCCGACTGCAGTAGACCCGCCGCAAATCAGCACCCTCAAATTGTCTGTGTATGGTCCATACTGGGGCAGTAGAACCATTGTCCCCTCAAGTTGGTATGTTCGTCCAGCGAGAGGATTGTTGACGGACCCAGGCATGTTAGGAAGTGTCTTGATTGTCTGAAACGTGTGCTCGTCCAGAATCCTCGCCTCGTTGTAATACGCTATGAATATGCCGCCGGTTGGGAGAACACAGATGAAAGGATAAAGATTGAATGGCGCTGTTCGATCCAAGAAATCAAGATAGACGGTCGTGTTCGAGTACCCACTAATAGTGTTCGGGTCAGGTACGCCAGTCGCTGGAAGAATTTCAAGTGTTGGCTGTTCCGCAGCATTAGATGCAACTTCACCTCCGACAATCAAAAGGGACCCGTTGGCCATAGTCAATGCAGAAGGATACCATCGTGGTAGCTGTAGTGACAAAGCACCTGGGTCTTCTTCCCATTTGCTAGTGCCGGGAACTCCAGCAGACCCATCGGGCGTGAAAAGTCTAACTCCGAAGTTGGACTCCCCAAACCAGCCTCCGATAGTCAATTGGCGCCCTGCTTTATCGGGCAGAATTAAACCAGCAGAGCAGAACACGTCCGTCTGCAGGCCAGTTAGAGCCCTCCACGCGGCAGTGAAATTTCCGATTTCAGACAAATCAAGCCTAGAAAAACACAGAGTCAGCGTTGTACCTTTGGGCATGTTTCAGGAGGCTTCTGTGAGGTCTCTTACTCATATGCTCCAGTTCCATTGCTTTCCTGAGTTCCGTACTTCTCAGTAAAGGTTACTTTCCCAGTAACAACTTGCGCAGTCATCAATGGAACAGTCACGCCTCCAATAAGAAGCGAGTATTCGCCCGCTGCATTACCGGTAGGGAAACCGAAACTATATAGCGGGCTAGTACTGTTCCAGGTATAATATGACATCAAATTGCCAGATCCACAAAGTTTGGTGGGGTCACCCGAACAAGGAGAATTGCACAACGACTCGTCCACAAGCTGAGGTACTCTACTGCGAGTGTAATACTGGGTTGTGCGCGGATCTGCCTGAACACCTGGAGAAGATGCCACTTGAATATTCTCAACGTCGCCACAAACTGAAGCCCTTATGTTAGTACGTATACACGCGATAGAATTGGGCTATAGCTTACAGCATTCTGATCCATATTCGAGACCAGCGGCATTGTAGCCAAATTTTTGACACATGGCTATACAAGCAGCTGGGGTGTTGGATGTAGCATTGTTCCAGACCATGTAAGGGAACGTGTTCAGAATTTCGTTTGGATCCTCATTTGACGGAATATTGTCCCTGTTTTGGTGATTAGCTTAGCATTTTGTACCCGAAGCGAGTCAACTCACTGCAAGCATCCAGAAAAGGTCCAATTTGTCGGAAGGCCAGTTTTCTGGATCGAAGGTGGAACATAGACATTGGGGGTTCCAATAGCGTACAGACCCATTCGCCCGTTTGGTCCGCCGCACATCTCTTTCGAATTTCCGCTGCATGGTGTAGTACAATCGGCCTGATTGGGATCGAGTGCACCTCCGTTGTATATCGCAGTGTCACAGAAGCACTGAACAGCATACTCCACACCAGCAATAGTATACCCAGCAGCCGCACATAAAGCAACGCAAGATTTTTGAGTTAGCTGCTGGTTGTCAGGTTGCTGGTGACTGAGAATACGACCATTGACACCATCAATGTAGCAACCTTGATAGGTGAAGTTGCCGATAGGCGCAGATGAGGACACTGAGGGTGGAGTGGGAGTTACTAAAGTTGCTGAGGTTACGCTGGACCCAGTTGCCGTTGGAGAACTGGGAGCGGCGCTATTCTTGTACATTTCCAATCGTGAACCAGCACCACAATATTCGTATGGGTTTCCTGGACAGATGAAGTTACAATCAGTGAGAGGTGCAGGGACCGATCCAGCTTGTAGGGTATTGCCGCAGTAGCCTATGTTCAGAGTTAGCACAAAACAACACCTCACTAAATTCGGGTGGACAGCTGATCTCAGTAACAAACAAGCCCAACGAAAGACACGTACATTCTCCACCGTATTCGACACCGAAGTAGATGAATGCGGCACAATCTGCAGCGCATTCTTCCAAAGTCATTGCGGGGTAGTCATAGGAGGCAAGCCCTGTGAGTGCCCGTGAGTTCGTCGCTTCAGAGTAGCATCCTTGATAAGTGAAAGCGCCGACGACAGGTTTGTGGCCTAGAGTGGGGCTCGCAGTTGCTGAGGACGAGGTTGAAGTACTAGTGATGGAGCTGGTACTAGATTTAAAGCTCGAGGAGCTGGTAGTACTGATGCTTGATGAAGTGCTGAGAGTCGAGGGGGAGCTGGGAGTATTGATGCTTGATGAAGTACTGGTGCTCGACGAGGTGGTGGAACTGAGACTTGATGAAGTACTGATTTTCGAGGTGGTCGTACTAAGGCTCGATAAAGTGCTCGAAGAGAGTGATGTTTGACTGCTTTTAGTGGAGGTGCATGAGTGGGACGACGAGGAGAAGCCAGAAGAAGTTGTCGTATGGCTGCTAGTGCTCGAGCTAGACGTGGCGGATGTTGATCCGGACGACGAGGATAGACTGGAGGAAGTCGTTGACCGACTGCTTGACACAGATGTAGTGGATGACGAGGCGGACGACGAAGTGGAAGTAACTGTTCTGGAACTGGAAGTGCTGGCGCTCGAAACAGTAGAGCTAGTTGAGATTGGGAGTACCGACGAGGATGAAGACGACGAAGAGCTGGACGTCAAAACCTTGGGTGCGAGCTGGTACATCTCTAGTCTGTTTCCGGCACCACAGTATTCAAAATTGTTCCCGGGGCACAAGAAAGAACAATCGCCAATGTTTTCTATGACCGATCCGGCATTGATGGAATTCCCGCAATAACCTAAAATCTGTCAGAACCTTTGCTATGTTGATTGAGGGACAACTTACACTCTCCACCGTATTCGACACCGAAGTACGTGAACCCAGTGCAATCGGCGAAGCACTCCTCTATCGTCATCGCAGGGTAGTCATAGGATGACTTTCCGGTAAGTGCACGCTGACCAGTTGCCTCGCTGTAGCAGCCCATAAATGAATAAGCTCCAATTGTTGCCTTGTGACTCAGAGTTTGGACTACAGGCGCAGAAATTGATGTGGTAGAGCTTGAGGTGCTCGTAGGAGAGGGGCTTGATGAGGATGTTGAAGACGACATGCTGGAAGAGGTCGGGTGGCTATTTGTGCATGTTGTTGAATGAGATGATGATACCGAGTGACTAGACGATGATGCCAAGGAGCTTGAAGAGCTTGTTTGGCTAGATGTGGTTGTCGATCGAGACGATGATGTTGAGAGACTGGACGAGCTCAAAGATACCAAAGCGGGGATGCTGCTCGATGTAGAAGTGGCCGTTGCAGATGTCGATGTGACGGTGGTATACGGAGGAAGGCTAACCGCATGATTATAGTCGTACATATTCAGCCTCGATGCTCCTCCGCAGAACTCAGATTTGTTGCCATTGCAAAGGTAGTTGCATCCCACCATTCCATCTGGTGCGAGGATTCCACCATTTTGAACTGTGTTTGCACAATCTATAGATGATCAGCGCTTGTCTGAGACGATTAGGGTGAGAAGACTGTACAGCATTCCCCGGAGTATTCGACTCCTGCAAGTACATAACCCGCAGCCTGGCATGCTGAAGTACAAAGACTAACAGTCAGCGCCCCTGAACCTCCAGTTGTTCCCATCATGTTCGGAAGAGCTCGTCCATTCGTGCCTTCACTGGAAGTATGTTAGAAACAGGAAACACCAACATCATACCATGAAAGTCCAATACACCGCAGCCAGACTTGATGTATCACACATACGCCAATTTGACCGCAGAGGAAGGATTGAAGGGACTCACGCGTAGCAGCCAACGAAATTCCAGAGGCCAGGACCAGGGTTCGTTTGTGGGCCAGAAGTTCCACTCCAGAATAGATTTAACCTGTTTGGCCCTCCACAAGCCTCAGTGGTATTTCCCGTACATGGCATGTTGCAGTCTGTTGAGGTTGCAGGCCCGGCACCAGAGGTCAGAGCAACGCCGCAATCTGTGACAATTTAGCTCAATGATTTTCATCCTGTGCAGAAACCCTACAGCATTGGCTAGAGTACTCAGTTCCAGCGTAGATGAATCCATTGTTTTGGCAGTACGAAATGCACGCTTCATCTGTCATTAAATTGTTGTCAGAATATCCCCCGCCTGTCAAAGTACGACCTGGAACATCACTTCTTTGGGTCAGTTCACTAGTTTCTCATACGATCAAATTGATCTAAACTTACACATAGCAGCCTTGAGATTGCCAGGTGCCTGGTAGCGTCGACGGTATCACCAGGGATCTCTTTTCGATTATCAACGCATTAGAAGGTGAAAGCTATTGCAGATTAGAGTGGTATATTCTCCAAAGATTTCATAATCAGACATAATCTGGTAATACTGACAAAAGGTATCAAATAAACTGCCCCAAGAGCAAATCTACAAATTCGCAACATATTTTCAAGCAAAACGAGTGACGGCAACAAATGTTGCTTGGTAAAGACAGTGTTGGGCAACGACTTTGCCCGTGAATGAACGTAGGAGACAACACACAGAAAGAGAGGAAGGAGAAAGAAACCACGCTGAAAATTCCATGGTTATTGAAAGGGACATGAGTAGCGCAATGCCAAGCACGCTCGAAACGATAGAGTATTGTTTTGCTGAAATTATACGCCTGTGGCGGTGTCGAGATGGGGCTCGGTACCTGATTCTACCCCTTCAGCCCTGAGTTTGCGTCTTTCTCATCTGCTTTGGCACTTTTTCTGCGCCTTCAAGCCAAAGCTATACTTTTTCGTCTCGAGGCGTTTGGGCACAGATTCCACGGGACCCGAACCGGGTCTTGGCACGTGGAACAATTGATGTCTTGCATCGCTCAGATTCGCGCTGAATGGCTGCTTCATAGGACAATAGCTGCATCTGAAAAAGAAAAGATTTCAGGGGCAGTTCCGTTATGCATCGGGACTAGCGCCAGGTACTATCTTGATACGCGCGAAGAAATTCTCACCTCTCTGTTCAGCCGTGACTCAAACTAAACGCCGCAATGTCTACCCTTTATCAGGATCCTTCGCGTGCGGACTCAGGAGCATGCATCAGCGGGCCGCAAATGAAACGACAACGCGCGACGAAAAGAGGACGCCAACTACGACGATGGCAAGCAGTGAAGTCTGGACATGCTCGAAATAACAAGCCACCACGATGGCGCGTAGCGCCACTATCGGGGACACCGACGAAAGCACAACTCTCACAGTTTGCTAACATAATAAAGATACAGTTTTGTGGGTAGAGAAACAACGAAGAAGGGGAACACGGAGGTGGGAGTGTTAGATGAAGATGAAAGTGTGATACTGCTGGTATTTGAAGGCACGGACGCAACCGAGTAGCTTAAAAGACAAAAGGATCCGATCTTAACCTTATCCAGTATTAACAAGCTAAGTTATGCATTTTATGCCTAAGGTTTTGGATTCACGTGACTTAGCGGAGCGGAGGGTCGGTCTTTACCCTGCATCCGCTCTGCTGCATCTCTCGGTGGTACTCGGCCTTAACAACAGCAGCGAGCCGGAAACAGGGGTTTAACCTCCGAGTGACTAAAGCTTCTTTTCCCCGCAATCCAAGATTTCAACGCGAGCAAGACAAGTATTTACACGCGATTATTTACATTCTGTTTATATCCTTTCATGCATCAGTCCTTACAGCATCTTATTAAAGTAACTTTTATTCTTTTTCTCGACTCAATCGTCGCTTGACCCACGCTGGAAAAATGAGCTCGATAGATGAGAAGCCGCCGACGCCGACATCAGATGAAGAGAGAGCAAATGGGTCAGATATCCATCAAGCGGGGGAATCACCCGAGACAGCGAAAGATGTAGACAAACCCTACCGGGAATCCGTTCGGCGTTGACATAACTTGTAGGATGAAGGCCGTTCTTCAATCAAAGAAGAGCCCATAGCGCGCCCGAAGAGCCACAGGTCGTTGTCGCTCCACCGCAGCCGGTCTGGCAAAGCGCAACAGCACATTGTCCAAGAGGTGTACCCCGAAACCGATCTCGACAGGAATCTTGTTGGCTGGGATGGCCAAGATGATCCTGCGCATCCAAGGTAAGGCTCTCCTCCAGCTGCTCATCAGGGGTTCTCGGAATTCGTGGCGCAGTGCGAAGTCTTCATTGAACCACAACCCAAGGGACCATTCAGAAATGGAAGAGCCTTGCTAGCTGGAATGTTGCTTCAACCAAGGGACATGCAGCAAGGTAACTTAACCAGACTCTGAAAGCCCATCAAGTTGTGGTATATTGAAAACTAGCATTGCGCGACAAACTCCGACAACCTCTGCTTGCTGAATAAAGTCACCTGACTCCATCCTAGAAACTATCCCGACCCGAGAAAGTTCACGCTTCTGGGCTTCGTGAGCGGTATTACATTCCTGACGTAGGTCACTTGGAGTATCCTTCAAGCCAGACAGCCATCTAACCGTGTCGACCAGTCCCTTGTGTTCGTCTGTCATTGCACCAGGCATATCGCTTATGAACGTCGAATTCCACAACACGTCACCGATTCTCAGCACTTTAACCGTCAGCATCTTCATTCTTGGATTCGCGGTATGTGAATTCACTTCCAACGCTTCCTACCCTCCTAACAGCCTGCAGGTCGGTCCCCTTATCCTTTCGCCATTGAGTGAAATCTATGGGCGGCGACCTGTGCTTAACTACTCCAATGCCTTCCTTACTGTATGGCAACTGGCTGGCGCACTGGCTCCAAACCTAGG
This sequence comes from Hyaloscypha variabilis F, assembly GCA_002865655.1. Classification (NCBI taxonomy): domain Eukaryota; kingdom Fungi; phylum Ascomycota; class Leotiomycetes; order Helotiales; family Hyaloscyphaceae; genus Hyaloscypha; species Hyaloscypha variabilis. The sequence continues at coordinate 196,225 of KZ613942.1, read as the reverse complement.
GTCTCTCATCGCGTTTCGCTTCCTCGCCGGTCTAGGAGGATCCGCGTGCCTTTCCATAGGAGGTGGTGTGATAGCAGATCTCTTCCCGATCGAACAGCGCGGTCTTGCCAACGCCGTGTTCGTCGTCGGGCCTCTTTTCGGACCAGTTATTGGGCCCATCATCGGAGGTTTCATAGCAGAGCGAGCTGGTTGGAGATGGGTATACTGGGTGTTACTGATCGCGTGTGGTGTATTCTCCCTCGGATTCTTCATTCTAGGAAAGGAGACCAACGCCGTCGTCCTCATCCGAGCCAAGACGAAGAAATTACGCAAGGAAAGCGGCAACGAGGATCTGACGAGCGCATACGATGCGGACAAAGACCCCGCGACGCTCACCAGCCGCGCCGTGCTGAAACGGGGCATCATCCGCCCCTTCAGGATGCTCTTCTCCTCACCCATCTTCCCCCTCCTCGCCCTCTATATGTCCTTCGTCTTTAGCCTCGTCTACCTGATCTTCACCACCATCACCGGCCTCTTCATCTCAGTCTACCACTGGGACCCAGAGCTCTGCGGCCTCGCCTACCTTGGCGTCGGCCTCGGCTTCATGATCGGCATGGTCGTCGTCGCTTCCACCTCGGACCCCACGGTCGTGCGCCTCACGAAGGCAAACAACGGCGTCTACGCGCCCGAGATGCGCCTCGCTACCTGCCTCTTCTACGCTTTCTTCGTGCCGATCAGCTTCTTTTGGTACGGCTGGTCGGCTGATAAACACACGCACTGGATTGTCCCGATTCTCGGCCTGCTGCCCTTCGGGTTCGGAACCATGGGCATCTTTGCTGCTATCCAGACGTACTTCATCGATGCTGCGGGACAATATGCTGCTTCTGCGATGGCGGGTTTGACGGCTATTCGCTGCTTGTTTGCTGCCTTTTTGCCCCTCGCTGGGCCGTACATGTATTCGTCGCTGGGCTTGGGTTGGGGGAATTCCCTACTTGGGTTCATTGCGTTGGGCTTGATTCCTGTTCCGGCTTTGATTTATAGTTTTGGGGGAAAGCTGAGGGCGAAGTATCCTATTCGTATTGATTGAGCGTTTGGGCGGAGGCGAAGATGATACAGAGACATATACTGCGCTGGTTGTATTAAAAGTTGTCACTTTGATAGAGCTTGTGTAATAACCTTTTAATGTTATCTTCATTTTCTCGCCGTAACATTTTCTCTTGCGGGAACTAGATAGATTCCTCGGCCATCCGGGGAGCGACTTCAAAAGTATTTCATAATGCTAGGAGACAAAAGGTACGCAAAACGTTTTGACAAAGTGAAGTTTGTTCACGTGATTTACATTACTAAATCGATAACTTAATATCATATATCCCAATCATTCGGCTAGCCCAAAATACTCACCCCAACAGCATCAATCCAAATCGGACTCATATTCTCACAAGAAAACAAAATCATCAGCTGAAAATCAGGCTGACTACTCAAAGTCCCAACCCAGATCACTAGTTTGCCAAATACTGCTCGGCGTCACGGAAAACGGTATCCACGGAACGGAAGGGATCTGCCCCGATTGCTGATCGGGAACTTCGGGTTCCAGTAGAGGCTGAAGAGACAGGTGCTGGAGGGGCTGAGCACGGACCAGGTGAGGCCCAATTGAGACCCGATGCAGTAGGGTGGTAGGGTGGGAGGGGTTGGTCTTGGTAGGTGCTGACTTGTTGGGAGGGGCTGCTTGACTAGGGGAGAATTCTAGGGCCCATTCGCTGAATTGTGCAGTTAGTGTTGCGTTGAGAAGATCAAGACTCAGGTCTCGAAGGATAGGTAGAAGAACAGGAGACAAACCCTTGATACGCGCCGCAAGGGATGTCTTGAGATCCATTTGGATCATCTTGAATTATTCGCCATGGAGCTGGTGACGGGCTTTCGAAAGAGGGGTTGAGCACCAAGCTCGCGCAAGAGCATGCAGTCGATGTCGCTGCTGATACTGAGGAGCTAGTTGTTTGGATCACGATATATCATCTCATGACTTTTAACATACGTAATCATCATACAAGTCGTTTGATACAGCGGTTTGCCGAGTATAATATATGTGTTGCCGGTTCTTTTGCTTGTCCTGCGAGATTGGGGTTGAAAACTGAGTGAAGATAAGCTATGCCAGAAACGCATGCTTATACGTATAACAGGTGGCATTAGTCCAGCCCCGTAGTACATTATATGACTCTAAATATCCGAGGTATCAGGATTCCTCTTAGGTATAATTGAGGAATATCATTTAGCTTACGGATAGCTGCAGCATCGGCTGATCTTGAACTCTTTGACTGCCATAGTTTCCCAATATTTCTGCCACAGTCAATTTTATAGCAACAATCATACGGAATCGAGCATTTAGAATTTGTTCAATCTTCTTATCCGTCAGGTTACACTGTGAACATAAGGGGCAGGCGCGCAGCGTTGAACTGTTTAGCGGGCAGTAAATACTCGCTAAGCGAAGATTTTCAGGGGCAGCGTCGCTTAATTCATAGGCCTGGATAACCTCACGGAAGCTCGAAATCCTGTTTGCCAAAAGCTGGTTGGCATAGTCTATATACCACGAAAATATTTACAAGAATGTCAAACTGAAATAGTGCTGCCTGAGCGGCGCCAATATCATTCCTCCAAGGTCAGAACACAACGATCATTCAGTGCTTGCACAGTATCAGTCAGAAGCTAAGAGTGAGGAGGAACGGACAGGAAGAACTGCGAATCGCTTTCCAGATACTCTAAGATCATTGCGAAACCCTCCCATTATCCTATGCTTGTACAGAATATCTATATCGGAGTCAAGGTAAAATGGCGACGACATAGTTGATTCGCGCTCTTACATGCTGGTTGATCATGGATGAGCTTTTGGAGTTTTTATGAGTCTGCTACCTGGATGAGCTGTCTGAAGGGAGTTCGTAAAAATTTGCTTGCTCACCAGAGAGAGACATGCTTACACCGAGATCACTATCCCGCTATTTGTGATCTTGATCACATAGATTGTCGACGTGATCGGTGTAGACACTTGCCGGCCTTTCCGATGGCCTCAAAGCTGAGAAATGAGTAGTGAAATGATTTGAAGTGCTTTCTTTAGAAGCAAAGGCTGTGACCTAATTCTGCATATCTGTCGTCGGACTTTAAAAACGGTGCTGTCTAAGATTCCAGGAGAGTGATCCTCGAGTATCGGCTCTAGCCCACCTCTCTCAGGGTCTAGAATGCTTCCTATCGAAGCATATAAATCAGACACCAATCGCCATCCACCGTTGGGGACGGAGGTTCACATAATGCCATGAGTTCTCGAGTCTTGGCCATACCAAACAGGTAATTGAATTTGCTTTCAGCGGTGTCTCGCGTGAGAGCACCTGGGATATAATGCCGACGATCCTGCGAAAACCCGACCTTCCGACTAAGGAGAATTTTTATAGTCTGGTAAAGGTCTTCTTCGGTTGCAAATCCGTTTTCTCCGCTAAGTACATCGTAATTTCGCAAGATAGTCCCTAAAATCTCTATTCCAACACTCTGTTGGGTGTGCGGGGGACCGAAGTTCGGGTCGCATCCAAGGTCCAGGAGTACCGTCACTGTTTCTAAATCTAGAGATAAGGCTTCTTGTCTGCTTCTAATAGTGGTTCCAGAAAGGTAGTTGAGGAATACTTCCACGTACGGTGTTTGTAATGGAATGGCAAGTTCTAATGGTGATATTCCCATCCCCTCGAATCGTCGCGCATTATTGCTTTTCCAATTACGACGGACGTAGCCTGATAGCCCCATACATATTGCGAAGGAAATGTCGCTGAGATTGTGGTCTACAAACGGGCCTTTATAGGGACTAGGCAAATGCTTCACTATCGACCCAAGCCCAAGCCAGTAACCTTCTGACCTAGCGCTCGAAACTCGGACGAGTTCGTCGATTATCGTGTCTTCAATATCGACTTTCTGTTGTCTTGCCAACCGCCAGAAGTCGAGAAATATAGGGTAGAAGCGTCCTTTCTTATTCGTAGTGTTCCTATCTTCTCTTAACACAGAGATATGATGCCTTTTGAAAAGTGATAGAAACACCTTAAACAAAGACTTAACAGGCGAGAAGCTTCTCGCATTGCTAACTAAGGTTTTGTAGAAGTTTTGCTGCAAAAAGTCTCGGACTGTGCGATGCAGAAAACCTAGGTGGTGGCGATATATCGAGAGTTCTGAATTGCCCCCGGTGTTCGTGCTCATACCGCCTACTGTTTTGCGTACGATTACCAGATCCTTGCAACGGTCATTGATCCTGGTCTTTGCTGTTTCCTCGGCCCTTGCAAATGACGCCTCGTACTCTTGTAACACCCCTTGCTTCGACCAGTCTTTTGATTTTTCCACGATCGCATAGTCGTCTCTCTCCAACTCGGATTCGAGGCACTGTTGACCCAGAAGTGGAAAATTATCCAAGTTACTCTTTTCAACTTGAAGCATAACCAAGAGTATCCTGGCAGTTTCGATCCGGTAGATGGGATCAATATGGATCCAGATACGTCGGAAGTAATCGTCAAGTCTAGGTGGAACATCGTCGATCCTTCTCCGCAGATGGTTGTAGGACTCTTCGGACTGCAGATCCCTCTTGAGACCCCGGACCACGAGGAAAACCCAAAGCCATACCCCTTGTGCCCGCGTAGCAATTATTTCGACAATTTCCTGGCATCTAGAGTCTTGTTGCACACTCTGCAAAAAAGACTCGCTGCCTGCAAGCTCCTCATGAATGTAGAACTTTATGTCGTCCATCGTATATTCCTCTAGGGCGATGGTAGGGCAAGAGCTACCAAATGCACGCCTGAAAGCATTCCATGGGCGACTTGATATGCATAATTTTATATTTGGGCACTTTGACAGGTTCTTTACAATCTGGATAACTTCCACTTCATCCCCCTCGTACTCGTCGAGCCCGTCGACGAAGAAGAATATTTTCGTATTGACAGGATTCAAAGCAGAGAGCTTTTCAACGGCGGAGGAGAGTTCACCAAGGGTCCAGGACTCCGTGCCGTTGTGGTCAGGACATACCTTTGTCCACAGGTCTTGATCAGTCCGGAGTATCTGGAGCATTAGGCTCTGGAGAAATCCCTGTTGCGACTTTTGCATCCTCGTCCCTTGGTGCCAGAAAAAGAAACTTGCGATTAACGGCGTCGCTGGAGCAGCCCATCTTGTGAGAGCCTGTTTTGTTCTTTCCTGGTTGCACAAGTATTTCATGAGGGTGGACTTTCCGCTTCCAGCCAGGCCACTAATCCAGAAGATACCAGAGCCAGATTCAAGCCAATCGGCGAATGTGGTTCGCGTAGGATCAAAGATCCAGTCTGAAGTTGTATTGTAGGTATCTTCAATATCGGAATATCGTTGCTTGAGATCGTCGAACATCAAACTAGTCAGGATTCTCTGGTAGGCTGCAGTCGCCTCCGCTTGGTTCTGAAGTTGGAGAATCAAAGCGACAAGCTTTTTCGTCTGGGTACGAGAGTCGGCAAGTGCTATTGAGATATGACGGCCGAGATTATCAAACCTAATAGCAGAGCGAAGATCCATACGCTTAGCTGTTTGATCCAAGCCCTGGATCAACGCCGCAAGGCTCGAGTACCTCTTATTGTCAAGCACGTTCGATAATCGTTTCCTCATTTTCCCCTCCAGCTCCTGTAGGCGCCCCTGAAGCTTTTCGAGGTCCTTCTTCTTCAAGGCACCTTGGAGGCCAACTTTAAGGCTCTCGAACGTCTTCGATTTGGCCCCAGGCTTGGCAGTGAGCTTGTCAAGAAGCATCTGCAGCTCTTGTGCTAGCGCGTCGCACTCAGTCGCATAATCCCGGATAGCTATCTCATCAACAGAGTAAAACGATGATGCAGACTTGTTCGCTCTGTCAGTCGAGTATTTGATATCTTCGACCAACATGCGGAGATCCTGGACAGCCTGGGTGGTGCCTTGCGCGGAGTGGTACAACTCTTTGCTAGCTGACAAGATGTTCCATCCCTGCTCGATAAATTGAAAGACGTTCGCAACGAGTCCGATTAGCACAAGGGCTTCTGCCATGCCTTTGAAGTGAGCTAGGCAGAGCTGATGGAATGATTTCGCGTTGAATGGTAGGGGAATGAGGCTGCGAAGCCTGCGATAACTTCTCAGATGTAAACTCTTCTTCAGTCGGGAAAGCCGCTGGCCTCTGGCCACAGGGAGGCGAGGAGTAGAAATCCCAGGCTTGGCAACTGCTCGTGTAGTCTAGAGCTGCAGTATCGTCGAAGGTCTGTCGTGCAGTTGACTGAAAAGCAACGAGGCTCTGGAAGAGGTTGGAAATAGAATCAGCTCAGCCACATCGCAAAGCCTCAACACGTGCAAACGCGGGGTCGTCCTTGACTCGCATTCAACAAGACAAGAATTCCCCTATTTATTCTTCTTTAAGCATAATTCAGTTAGCGTAGAGGCTTTCCTTGCCCTTGTTCTGAAATACATTGCACAGGCTAGAGTTGTAAGACATGCTTGAATTGTTTACACTTGTTAAGCTTTAGGGAGTCAAGGTTTTGAGTGATCCCAATTCCACGCTGAGCAGCCCCCAACCGTCTGAAAATCATGTTTCTTGCCGCTTCTTACTCTCTAATCAATTAACAACCACGAATAATTTATAACGGAAAAAGGAAAGAACCCGGCGTCTAATCCTAATTATGCTAGCGTTTATGTTTGTGTTGTCATTTTCTTTTTTGCTGTCAAGTACCTAATCTAATACAGAACTTTTAGTAAATTATATCTTACGATTACGGTACTGCTCGAGTAGGCAAGACTGATTAATTTTGAATAAGGTATCTAATTATGTTTCTGTTGTCATTTATTTTCTCTATTGTCACGCTTCTACTCCGCCTTTTAACCTTTAATGCGGTGGTCTATACGGTTAAAGTACTACTCGAATGCTTCGAATTTTGAAATTAGAATGACCCACTCGAGAGTACATATAAACTACTGGGCTGTAGTTCATTATTGAACTTCGTTCGCCGGTGGTTCCTCATTGGCATAAGCTAGAGTATTGACTGCATCGAGGATAGCGTGGGTACCGAATGATTCACACTACCACAACTTGGTGGTGCTTGAGTCCCAAAAAGGCCTTAGTGCCACGCTCGTTCCGCGAAAACATGTCAGTCCATTCCAAAATCTACGCTCCCGCCCATTGTTATAAAAGCCTCGACCACATCCCCAAACCTGTCCACAAATTCAATCATATTTCACTCCAGCAACCAAAGTCGTCCCGCACGGCCAATATTTTCGTGTCGCTTTCCTGCCCGCTTCCCAAGGCAGGTTGCAGCATTTTGCAAACCCTTTTCACAACATTTCCTGAAAGTTTTGAGTCATCGACATGGCGGACGACGAGAGAAGAGACCAAGTTGGTGAGCTACCTCCAAGGGCTTCTCCATCGAAAGGTCGCCGTCAAAATCCTTCGTCTTCCTCATCGGAAAGCTGGGCATCAGGAACTACAGCTTCTTCTTCGGGAAGTTCATTTGCTCCACCAGCCGAAGAAATCAACTTCTACTTTCAAGGTTTGGCTGGTGAACCGAGACTACTGGCACGATCCAGTACCGAAACCTTTCAGAGAAAGTACGATGGAACTTTTCCTATGGCAAAGATGGTCTTCAACGTTGGCCGACATCCAATCGTCACAGGTTACGACAAAGGTCCGCGGTTTGAGATTAGGGCTGTTTTGAAAGGTGTCAAGTGGATCAAGATCGATATCGTCCGTCTTGGCTACGCAATTACCCCAGCAGAGAATCCCGTCGTGGTTTTGATCACCGTCGATAAAGGCACCGTGCCATTCTGGAAAGCGCATGACGTGGTGCAGAACTGTCGCCAAGTCCTTCTCAAGTAAGTTCCATTGGCTTATCCACTTTAATTCATCTACTAATATTGCCAAGATACAATCTTGATATTCATGTTGAGATGATGGAAAGTGACAAGATCTCGCTGGGGTTCTTTGGCGAAACTCCTTTGCCAATCTATCCTTATCAGCGAATTCCTTTCATCGGCCAGAGCATTGGCCCTACTGTTTCGGGACCTCATCAAGCCAGCGGCACACTTGGACTTTATGTCACGTTGAAGAAGCCGAACGGAGGCTCAAAACTTTGTGGAATCACTTGTCATCACGTGGTTTTCCCTTCCAGAATTCAAGACCCTCCTGGTGAGTTTTCCCCCCTTTGTGCTCTGGAAATCGAGTTAACTATTCTAGGAGGATTTAATAAACATTTCCTTGCCGATTCGACCAAGGCTGCATTTTTCGTGGATCAGCCATCGACCCAAGATCATGATGCTACAATGAATCACCTGAGAGAGGGCTCACAGGCGTATCAACAACGCGTCGATCAACTCCTCAGTAAACAACGAGATGCAGAGGAGGGCATTGGAAGGCCACTCAGTCAAAAACAAGAAAATGATCTTTCGGTATATCGAGGAGTTCTCCAGAAACACAATCAACATCATAATACCATCAACAACTTCTCCCGAAGATTTGGCTCTGTTTCGGCCACCTCCGGCATCTACACGGATGAAACGTATGGAAATACTGTGGACTGGGCTCTTGTCGATATTGATCAACAGCGTTTCAACCAGCTTCCTCACAATCAGGTAAGTTCATGAACGAAACATTGCAATTGAATCACTGCTAATAATTCCCGTGTTAGCTCCCTGATATGAACTTCACGGAGGATCAAATTAGAAGCATGAATTCGAAGCTACACATCAAGGATTGGTATGATCCTGAAGAGTTCAAGGGAACAATTCAAACCACCCATATTCCGCTCCAAGACATCAGAGATCCAAAGGTCAAAGACAAGGACGGATTTCCATCACTTCGAGTTCTCAAATACGGACGAACTACGCACTGGACCGTGGGTATATCGAACGAGGTACTAAGTGATTGCCAGCGAGAGAATGGTATCATCAGCAAAGAGTGGTGTGTCATTGACGATAATCTTCACCGAGGCGGAAGATTCAGCGATCGTGGAGACTCGGGTGCAATGGTATTTGATTACCATGGTCATCTTGCAGGAATGATACATGGTGGAGGGGTCCCAAAGGCATCTGGGAAGCAAATGACTTATGTCACGCCTATTGAATGGGTTTTCCAAAACATCGAGCGGACCCTCGGTGTTGAGGTTTATTTCCATCAATAAGTGCCTTATCAAGTCTCTATGTACTTTATTAAACCTTAGCTAGATTCCGTTGCTTTTAAAATATACCTCGTTACTTTTTTATTAAGCAAAGTGTAACTTAGTACTCTTCTTCTATAAATATTAATACTCCTAAGAATAAATTACTATAAATATTTCTAAAGTTTCTACTAGTTACGAATATATTAATTAAAATAAATATTATAAAATAAGAATATAATATCGAGGCTAGTCTTAATAGGGATTTTCGCCCTTATATTATAATAGGAATACTAGGAACGTTCGCGGATCACGTGTCTTCCCTTCTTCTAGCCTCTTACTCTATATATTTAGAGCCTATTCCTCCCTTAAGGAGAAGAATAACTAATATATACTTTACTTATACTTATATTCAACTAGTATATACCTCTTAAAGAGCCTCTTCTCTCTCTTTTTATAAACCCAAGATTTTGTTTATTTACCCTACTGTAATATTTTAATATAAAAGAGTAAGGGGAAATAGTACTCTATAAAAGGGCCAAATTGGAACCCTGATCCCTGAGCCCGGGAGCGGCTCACAGGCAGGCCGTAATCTTACCGTCCCCAAAAGCCGGTAAGAATTGGACGACGCTTCTCGGCATCAACCTGGTACTCGGTATTCCAAAGTTTTCTCCTTCAATTCATTGAATACAGAAACTATGGCAACTTTCCCCAAGCTCCCTCCGGAGACCATTCCGCAGCTTCTTCAGAATTTCGAGCTCGAAAAAGCGACGCTCTGCAGCTTGTCTCTCGTATCTTCTCTCTTCACAATAGCGGCCCAATAGCTCCTCTTGAGGCACCTGAACCTTTCAGCTGATATACCGCTCGTTAGAGGCCAGAATACCTTTGATAAATTCACCAGTTTTCTTGACGCGAGGCCACATCTTTCAACACACGCCCAGACGTTGACGATTTCATCTCACCGCGCCTGGAACCAGTCGCTTCAGTCAACTAGCCGGATGATGATCAACCTTCACGACCGCCTTACATCACTACGATCACTCGATCCACGAACTCATCCTACCTTCAGATGAAATGTTACCGTCTTGCTCCTCCCTTCGAACAACCCGCCTGGATCGACTCACGAGGCTCCTCTTGAGAAACCCATTGATCGAGGGACCGTCTTCACCGGATTCTGGCATCACTCAAAACTACGCTACCTAAAGCGGGTGACGCTGATCTGTAGGATGAATCTTCTTGTCAATCTGTTTTCAGGTTCGGGGTCAGGGTGGAGGAGCGTCCCTGGAGCTCGAGCAACGAATGTGGCAGTAGTTCGTACAAGCCACCCCCCATATCACCCGTAGCTTGAATCGGGAAGAGGGAATTCGACACCACGGCCGCTCTCTCTAATGTCTCAAAGCCGCTCAGAGCAATACGAGACAGTTCGGGCAGGGGCCACGGAGTGTGTCCGGGTCCAGTGATGCCGAGGACCTTCAACGTTTGGTGTAATGGTGCCACAGCTTGGCTGACTTCGGTTCAGAAGCAGTTTATGAGAGGCCGGCGATGTGCTCCTCTGACTCTAGTCTTGAAACAAGCTCTTCGAGTACGACGGTCGTCTCAAGCAAGTGCTTGAGGAAAGGACCCGTTCCCAAGTATCTTCGTTCGAGATTCCGCGGCCAACAGACCCAGATAGTGCGCTATGATCTGTGGGAGATGAGAGAAGGAGTTGGTCCCCAAGGCGCGGATCCGTGTCTTACATAGCGCGTTACTAACATCACTTGAAGAAGGCCAGATGACCTGGCTATCGATGCTTGCTGTCAACAAAGCTATTTATTTCCCTCTCTTTTCCTCCTCCTGTAGACCTGCCTTGCAACAGCTACACTTCAAGTAACTGGCCAAGGTCCTAGGCCTTCGCGAGACCCAAAGAACTAAGTTCATGGGTGATGGAGCTACCTCGTTACGAAGTAACTCGCGACCGAGCATCCCACCTCCGTCACTTGAGGATTACTTCCAGGATACTGAGTAGATCAGGAAGAACTTAAAAGAGTCAGAATCCTTGAAACTGGGCCTCGAGTTGTAAATTCACGGGATGGAAAGTGCGTCAAGAGCCAGAAACCTTGAGCCTGGAACTCGAGTTGCAATCACGAAATGGAAAGTATCGCGCCAAGAAAAGGCTATCTGTCCTCTGTGCAGGCAAATTGCTGCAGCATCACGCCTTAATTACGCATGCCATTTCGAAAGAAAAAAAAAGACCGCAAGTATTCCCAACTGCAGAGATGTCTACATACCTAACTCTAGCCCGTATCTTCTCAAATCTCAATCATCTTCTCATCTTCTCATCTCTTCAATCCCCTCGAACAGCCCCAAAACTCACCACTTCCCCCCGGTTTCCTCTCAGGGCCCCAGACCGCAGACCCCAGCCTCCATTCTCCCCTCTACATCTGACATCCCGTTCCACATCTCAAATCTCACCTCAGCTGTGCCCTCCCCATTTCCATTTCCATTTCCACTTCCCTCCCCCAGCTCTCAGCTCACACCAAAACGCCACCATCAACTTCCACCCTTCTCCCGTCCAACACCCCTTAAACACCAATCCTCGCGTTCAACTCGACGAATGAGAATTTCAAGTCTATACCTACCTCGTAACGCTGAATGAGATGCAGCGCTGACTTACTGCTGAGAGACAATGATTGATGGAGGAAGGAATCGATACTGCGACATCGAAGAAAGAAAAAAAAATAATAGGACATGGCAAGCGCGATGGAGAGTGAGTGGAGTGGTATTATTGAATATACTGTACTCTCGCGGCTTGTGTTTGCTGGAATACTGCACAGTATAGGGAATATCGCGGTGGCTCAGCGATTCTGGGCTCAACGATGTGTACCAATGGAAAGGCAGAAGTGCAGGATGAAGGAACGAGAGGAAGGGGAGAGATGCTGAGTAGAAAGGATATGATATGGCATGAGACGGTTTGATATATTGGAAGTATTGAAAGTATTGGGAGCTGAGGAACAGAATACAGCAGAATGGCTATCCTTATCCTTATTTCAGCCCAGACACGAGCGGGAAGGTGGATGGTGGAAGGTGCCGTGGTGGACGCAAGGCTAAAGCAGCAACGACGTGGTCCCGACTCCCGACGGGATGGGATGGAACCCAAACGACAGATCGAGGTGCAGTAGAGATCGATCGGAGATATGTATCTCGATAGATTGACTTTGACTAGTGGTTGGGGGGCTTGGCCTCCGTTTCAGTTCTGAAGATTCCACGGTGGTGAAATGAAACAATTGATTCATGTCCGGTTTTCTTCCGGTTGCTGAGCAAAACCCCTATCCAGTCCACCACTCTACACGTGACACCGACGAATCCATGCTTTACGAACATGCTCATTTTAATTTTTTTTATTTGTACGCTCACTAATCTCCACTCCGATTTGGACCCTAGGCCATCTAATCTATATCTCCGGGCTCAGGACAATAACGCGTTGAACCTGCCCCTTGTTGGCACGAGTGCCGAAAGCCGCGCCTTGATTTCGGGCCAGAGACCGAGAGATATCCGTCTGAAGAAAGAGGAGATTGTGGATCTGAAGAGAATATTACCGACAACTTGCTCCGGAGAAGCCCGGAGAGGAAGGCTCTGAAAGGAAAGTGATCAAGAGACAGGCAAGAGGCCTGTGGCTTGCCTGTTCTAGCGGGAATGAGCCACCGTTGCTGGAAAGGCGAGCTTCCCCACGGTCCCAGACCCTGCATGCGCAATACGCGCTGAGTGGCCTCTCCAGCGTCCACCGTTAGCAGAAACCCCGATATCGAATCTGGAGTCGGTCCTTCTTAGCGACTGACTTACTTTCCTGCTCTGCTCTGGCCTCGAGATCGCGGTTATGCGGTCTGGGACTCGTCCAAGTGCAAATATGCGACCGTTGCAACGTTACTGCATGTTCTGGCGTGTTGGTGGTGATATCTCCGTTTGGGAAGTAAGACTTCTGGGGTATGCAGCGGAGGTTCCGAACGCCCAGCGCCCGCCACGGGATGCAGCAGCATGCAGGATGCAAGAACCATCAGCGAATCCGGCGGTAGCAGGCGCCAGGCCAATCAACGCGGCGGCCTGTTGGGTTCTAGAATGCTTCTATGTCGTCACGGACATCACCCCTATCGAGCACCGTTGGGACTGCGACTGTCAGTGTCACAGGTCGCCGTAAGGCTGTGCGCGAGGCTGCTGCGACTTGGCTCCACTTCACCGCAAATTCTCCGACGAACTGAGATGGATGTCGTCGGAGGCTTTGTTTAGGGTGCGAGACGCTGGCTGAAGCGCCTTTGGAAACCGCCCGATTTGGGGAGACAAAATAACGTTTAAGACAGTTCGAGCTTGAGCCAACAGCGCCAAGGCCTTCTAGCGGCCAATCCTTTCCCAGCAGGACGAGCTTGTACGACAAGCTGGATGAGTGTACCCGAGTATCGAGACGGTTTGGAATCACTAGACTAGCTAAGGCGCCTGCTACTGTGCGTCTATCTGCGATTGAGTTTCTTAGTACTGTATGTCAGGCCCCCAGGAGTTGGGAAGCTGTAAGAAGCTGGTGGCCTGGAAAACAGACATCATGACTGTGCACTGCTGGTCGATTCCACCGCCGGGAATCTGCGATGGCGGCGTCTGAAAGGGGCGTCATCATCATCTCCAAGGTCCGAGCTGGCAACACCCGACCTTGCTGGTGCGGCCCTGAGCGGATGGCTTCACGTCGCTTGGAAGCTCCGAACGGCGTGGGCCAAAGCCAGATTTCGCTCTCCCGCCGCTGCCGGCAACTGAGGCCTGGGTCCCGAGACACCCACGCGTGGATTTCGTATCAAGGAGCTCAGGAAGCAAGTATTGCCGCTGGGGGGGGGGCCTCGGAGCGCTGGGGGCGGCCCTCTATGACCCGCCCCAAAGAGGAGATTCAATGATAGCTGGCGGCAGCTCGTGAGGCCCATTGGGCAGGACATGTGTTCGCCAGGGACGTCTATCAGTGTTTGGCTGTTTGTCCGCTGATTTCAGTGGTTCATGCTTGACAAGCGCCAATCTATTATCGGGCAACAGGAGAGGCGCTTCGCTGGAGCTTGGGAGATAGAAGGCGTTCGTGGGCGTGGCGCGTGGAGAGGCGTGCGGTAAAGTAAGCCTTGAGGGTCGTTAAGTGAGTGGTAAGTGGTGAGGGAGCTCAAAGCTCAGAGCTGGCTGCTGTCAGTTCTGTGTTGGCGAACTTGGCATGGCCTGGGGAAAAATGGGTGCTGCCCGGCCGGCTACTACTGTGCTGTACACGCACTACGCAGACTCCCCTACCTAACCACTTATCTAACCCTGTCTAACCCTGCTCTCTACTACTGGAGCTATTTCTCCTACCTATCAACTTACCTACATTTCCCAACTCCCCTACCTCCCCCCTCGCCTCTCTCCCCTCCCCTCACCCAGCATCGCTTCGTGCATTTTATTGACAACTCAGGGGCTTCCAGTGGTTCAGCGGTCACACAGAAGCCCGCTATGGGCCCGCTCTGCCCCCCGCCCTATTCCCGCTATGCTGCTTCCAGCGCCCCTGTTGCCGGGTGGCTCCCAGTTGGGGACACCGTCCGGGAGCGGCACATGGGTGACAGTCCGAACCCCATGTGGCTCGCTCTTTTAGACACGAGATCCCAGCGCCCCAACGTCTTTTTTATATGTCCCATTTGGGGATCGCCATCAGATACGACTTTAGGGGAATTTAGGCATTCCTAGCACTAGGGTCTGAGGGCCTCCCGCTGCCAATGGCACAGGCGTTCAGCACGAGCTTCCAGGGCTATCACCAATGCAGATCACGCGCCAGCCACGGCTGCTCGTTCGAGACTGCCATAGCCCATGGCCGCTGGAAAGAGTGATCGCATTGCCGTTCATGGAGGGGCCCACTAACGGCGATGGGGCGATGCGGCCATGCCTTCCCCCCTTACCTTACCTCATCCAAGGCAACGCGGAAGGAAGTTAAAGCCATGAGGCTTCCAGCCCCTCCTCTCAGCACCCTTTGGCCCCTTATAAACACCTGGTCACCTCCTGCGAATCACCGTCTAGTGCCGTGCCGGGCATAAGGCAGAGCTCCGGTCCTCATCTACTTTGACCTCCCATGCCTGGTTCAGTCCCAGCAAGATCATCGTTAATTCTATGCGCTTGAAACTTACTCTTCTATTAATCTTTAAATCCACCAGGCGGCCCGGACGAGGGAGGATGCGTCGATGTCCATCACACACTCAATAACGATGGCAAACATCAAGCCAGAAGATGGAGAGCATTCCATCTGGCAAGGCTACAGCCATCAACCTCCCAGCGTGTCCCATCCCCCCGCCTTCGACTCCAACTATCACACTCCCGTGTTGTCCATCCCGTACCATGGACGACCCCAGAAAGGGAATTACCGGTCTTTGGACATTCCGTCAATACATCCTCGGCCTCCGCAGCGTGAGGGATCTGGGATCATGACTGCATCACCACCGCCTTTGAACAGCCACCATAGCTATCCTTCGTTGAAGAGAGGCTTCCAAGGGGATATGTCGTATGGGGAAAATGTGCAGGAGTTCAAGGACGAGATGGAAGCACCGAAGCCAACCATCAACCAGGACCACAGGTTGCTTTCTTTTGCTAAAATCCAGGACAAGCACGCCATCATCGACAGCCAGGGCCGAGCACAACAGATCGAACTGACAGCGCAGATCCATGGGATGTTCTTCTTATCAGAACTAGCAACACCAGCAGGAGAGAACCATCTAGTGCAACCTGAGCTGACATGCTACCGAAGAAACTTGTTCCAGATCTCTGGAAGCGTTACTACACCTCGAAGCTCCTTGTCAATAGTGACTGAACAACATAATAGGATCCCCATCGTTTCCATGGAAGTCGTCATCTCCGCTACCGAATCCGTTGACAACCACGTCGTAAAGCTGATCGTGATTCCGTGGAAAACTCCACCACCCAACTCGCCCGAAATCCCAACGGGGCAGGAATCAGAGCCTGCACCGATCCCACTATTACCCTTCGATGAAGGTCAGGATGCAAATCCTGACTTCACGGTGTATCCGATTGCGTATCGAAGGTTGCAGTTCAGGATCGCAACCGCAAACAATGGTCGAAGACGAGAGCTTCAGCAGCACTTCACACTTCACCTCAATGTTGTGGGGACTTTGTCGAACGGGACGAAGATGAACCTGTGTGAGACGGCAACAGCGCCGATTGTGGTCCGAGGAAGAAGCCCAAGGAATTTTCAAGCACGAAAGGAGATTCCTCTCGTTGGCTCGTCCTCTTCTCGTGGACAACCCCCTGAACTTCATGTTGCGACAAACATGATGCCAAATACTGGTGTGATTGATGGGAAGAAGATGCCGAAGCCCCATCCACCTCAGGTGCTTGAGCTTCCAAGATCTCCCTTCACATTCGACTCGAGCACAATTTCGGGATCGCCATCCATGATTCGTCAGTAAGTCTATACTTTCCTAATTATACTATGATTTCTTCTTGCTCGGTGTAATACCAGTATAAACCAGAACCGTGGTACACTCCCGCACAATCCTTGTTAAGCAGAGAACTTTATTTTGTACGTACAAAAAGCTGACCGCCCAGAACTTATTCCTCATGGAACGCAACCCACACACCAGACCACACCACAGCCCCAAACACGCCCAACTATCCCGCGCCCTCAATAGGATTAGAAAATTATCTACATATCAACCACTCGGATCCGAATCTCGCACAATCAAACTCCCACTCCGCAGCGACAAGCCAACCCTCAATCCGCCAACAATATGCCTACCACCACCCTCCACTTCCGACCACCGAAGCACCACCTCCCACTACTTTACGCTTCATCGACAGCAATCCCCGACCCGCAAAATCCCCCCGACACGTCGCACCCCCCGAAGTCCCCTCCAACGCTCCGCAAGCTTACCCCGAGTACTCAACCCGCTTCGCAGCACCTTACAGCCAAGCCCAAGCCCCATCCGAAATCCCAGCTCTGCCTTCCCGAGCACCAGAGTATTTCCCCACTACCCACCAACAGCAACACCACCCACTCTCCCTGAACCAGCCTTGGACAAGTAGTTCCGACGGCGGCGTTGTTTACGGCACCAGCCAGCCTCAGGGAGTCCAGCACTACGAGTTCGCGCCCGAGCAGAGCCAAGGCGGGTACGTAAAGCAGGAGGACGTGCATCCGCCTATGCAGTATACGTGGAATCCGCAACAGCAATGAATGAGTGTTTAATCCTAACTCCTAACTCTTAATTTCGATACCTGAGATGGAATACGACCGGTTTAACGATTCCCCACGACCACAAAATGACTTAAGACTTGTCTTGCTTTGCTTTCGATCGCATCTGTTTCTGTACGCGTACTGGGTATACTTCTAAGGCCTTGCATGAGCCTGGCGCTTGGAAAACTTCCTGATTACGTTTTGTGTTTTGATGACGAGACTGGATTGGATTGGAATGGAGCTACTTATTAGAGAACATTCCCTTCGAACAGAGATTGGATGGATGGAATGGAGCTACTTATTAGAGAGCGGGATCCATACGGAGATAATTGAAGGGGGTGAGGGAGTTATGAGAGATATACGTATACGCAGCACATAAAGGACAGGCGCAGGACGGCTGGGGGAGGGAGGGAGGAAAAGCACGATACCCTACTGCGAGCACTTCTTTTCTGAATCAGAATATAAGCATATGAATGAATGAGATGGACTTCGAGTTGCTGGACACATTTCCCAGGGAAAAAAAGATCCCTTGCTTTGTGTGAATTTTGCAGATGATCTTGATGATTTACTGAGTCGGGATAACGTTTCCATACCAAACCGTCGCTGAACCGTCACAAATTGTCTTTACGGTATAGCACTAATGAAGACAATCCACAACATCCACTAATTAAGTCACCAATGCACCACTCCTTTACACGCAATCGCCAAAAGAAGAGGTCAATTCCACACAGGGCTCGGCCCTCCCACCAACAAAATCCCAAGCGCAATAAACTCCTATTGGCCACCTCGCTCTTCCTCTCCTTTCTCTTCGATTTCAAAGCCAGTCTTGGCAAGTTGGAAACCAAAGCCCCTATTCATGCCTTTACGTTACATCCTCGTCTCCTAAAACGGGGAATTCCCAACGCCTCACCCCGCATTGTTCGATTTTCTAGAAATGCATGACCTGCCCATTTAAATCCTTCCATAATCCCTACCCTGCGCTCATCTTTCCCCAACTAGTCTGCATGAACTATCTAATAGAGTCAAAATCAACTTTAGCTGTGCCTTCGGAGAAATATGAAGTTATGCTTTGATAGGGGGTAGGTAATGATTCCCACGCCCGGTTTCCTACCAGTTTCAACCCCTCCCCCGCATTCTTTCCACCACTATCTCCATCCCTTTTCGCCCAATCAATCCCGATCAAATCCCAATCTCAACTTAATTCCCACCTCTCCCCAACCCCAGCCTCCAACATCCACCATCACATCTCCATCAGCCCATCTCCTGCACCACCAATTTCAACAAAAATCTCCACGTAAGACTCTCGCCACCATCATATTTCCTTAAGATGGGGATTTGCAGCATAACCAATTTCCCAGTCCCGAAAGCACGAGCGGCGAAGCACATTCAAGCGAAGCCCAGCTGAAATCCTTCGGCTGCATCCTTCCTTCCGCCCCCTCGGTAAACCCGAGAGCCGGACTTTCTCCGGGCTTTCGTTTTGCGCGCATGGCTGGGTGCATGGTCAATAAAAACGGTGGGTGGGTATAATTGGGGCGGCCCCCATTGAAGGCTTTGTGGAACGCGATACGAGATAGATGCGATGCGATGCGATGCATTCCTGCGACCCCAATTCAATATCTGTGTGCGCGATGCTGGTGTTTGGGCTTTGAAGTGGAGGGGCCCCTGGTAGGGGCTGGTTGGGTTTGCTGGTGGGTTTTGACATGTGCCATTTTGGGATTTTAGGTGAGTGTGAGGTTGGGTTGAGTTGTGTGAGTATGCGAGCACGGAGAATGAGGGGTGAATGGGTGTTTGATTTGATTTTCTCCTTCTTCATGGCGTTTTCACCTTCCGTTGTTTGCTTCTCAGCTGCTTTCATGATCTGGCGCGATTCATTTGAAAAGTCTCAAGAGGACAAGCACCCTCTTTCGTCACTTCAAAACTTCAACACCCTAATTCAAAAAGGGTTCAAGGGAATAATTAAAAAGCAACGTTTTATTTCTACCAATGTCTATCTATCCCATGCATGCTCCATCACCCCTTTCAGATGCAAATGTTACTTCCCCAGTCTCCACCCTTTCTTTCTCTCTCAACTTGGGCACTCTGCTTTCATCTCTGTCCAAGCCGACACCCACAACAAGCAAACATTGCCCAGAGCGCAACACCCAGTATAAAAAGCGGTACACCGACCGCTAGCCAGATCGGCACGTTGATATTCCTCGTTCCCTCTCTACGCTGCAATTATGTGAGTAAGGTTGTTAGGAGTTGGTTTTTGAGTGGTGGCATTATTCTCATATTTTCATTGATTTCTTTTCTTTTTGGTTGAGTGTAGTTGATTTGGGTTGTGCAAGTTGGTTTGACTGATGGATGGTTAGGAGACCAAGGATACTCCTCAGTGGAATTCCCAACGATAGGACCACCAACAGATAATAACCCCCAACGCTGTGAAAAACAACGAGACTCCCACCGCTAGCGTGAGAGGAACGCTCGCGTCTCTCTTGGAAAGCACTCGTTCGAAAAACTCCTCGTTGAGCGCTGGCATGAGGTCTGGTCTTCCGTTCGTTTCTTTCTGCTTTGATAGAGGAGAATGTGATAGAGGGGTTACCGCCGCAAGTGCCGCTTCAGAGCAACGAAGAAGATGATCAGGAAGAAGAATCCTAGGGAGGCAAGCGGGATCCCGAGGACGAGGGCTAGGGTTTTGCCAGATGCTCGTTTGGCGATGGGTGCGTAGAGGTGGGTGGTGAGTGCTGGCATTAGAAGTGCTGTGTTTCTGTTTGATTTGATGATGGGAGAAGGGCTGTGTTTCTGGTCTGGCTACTAGTTGAAACTTAATAGTGTACTGACTTGAGTTTATTTCAAGTGAGTTTGAGATGTTTGGAAGTGATGATTGAACGTTAGGAAATGAAGATGAGAATTTTTGGCTGATTATATATATTGTGGAATTCTAGAAGAGAATTGTGTGAATCAAAGCTGTGGTTTAAGAACTTCTCAAAAAGAGAGTGCTCTACCATTCATGAATCTACTTTCACTTTGACAAAGTGACTCCTACCCTGGATACGAAAGTCTCCTGGATCACTGGAATCACGGAATAAAAACCAGACATGGACTGCCATATTTCTCTGATTCATATTTAATATGGAAACGAGAAAAAGGAACTACCAATGCATAACCTAAAGACTTCAAGTTATGAGTCGAGGAAACCAGTTTCCAGACCCCTTAAGCGGCAGCCATTCCGCTTCATCCCCACCAACCAAGCGAGCGGCCGCCCCCGATTTTCCTCTTTCTCAGCCTTGCATGGCCAACCTCAACCTCATCCTTCTCCACAATCTCAATCCCACTCCATTCAATTCTCGCCCTCTCGCCTCTCGACCCCAACTACAGGTCGATTCTCTCCATCTCCATTAATCCTTCACCCTCTCTCCCCAATCCGCCCGCCACACGCACCACAATGGATTTCGACCTCCCCAACGCAAAACGGTACGCCTTTTCTCCTCCCCTCCCCTCCCCCCACTCCCATTCCAATCCCTCGATTCCAATCAAATCACAAACCTAACACACACCCCTAGAATCCGGCGCGCAGACCTCTACTCCCGCCCCTCATCCTCTCCCTCTCCCTCGCCCGCACCAGAAGAATCAACGCTCCTACATTCCCGCCTCGCAGAACTCTACGGCCCAATCCCCATCCCCACCTCGAATCCTCTCAGCTCGCCCTCTCCACAAAACCCGACACAAGAACCGACGCAAAAGCAAGAACAAGAACAAGACGGAGAAGGAGAGGGTTTCGAATTCCGACTCTTCTCAACCCCCCACTCCTCCCTCAAAACACAGAAAATCCTCCTACAGCAACCAGAAGATCTCGAGGTTGGAGGGGGGTTCGTGAGAAGAGAACGAGATAAATCATTCTACATCGCACCCCCATTAATAGGCGAAGCAAGGGCGCAGATCGAGGAGATATGTGTTAGTGGTGAGGAAGTGTTAAGTGGGGCTAGGGGACGGAATTGGGGGCTGGAGGTTCCTTGGCGGGTTTCTGTGGTGTCTGTTTCGGGGCCGAGATCAAGATCGCAAAGGAGCGAAAAGCATAAGAAGGAAGAGGAAGGAGATAAGCTAGGGAGGAAGAAGCCAGGCAAGAAGCGGAGGATCATATTGCGCGAAAGGCAGCGGAAGAGAGAAGCAACTGAGGCTGCTAAGAAGCTGGAACGGGAGAAGAAAGAGGAGGCAGAGCGCGAGAAGCGGACGCGGAGGAATCGGGAGAAGAAGGTGAAGCGGAAGATGAAGGAGAAGGGTTTGAAGGGTGGTGAGAGTTCTGGTACTGCGGTTGTTGGCGAGGGAGGAGAGGAGTCACTGTGAATGAATGAGTTCTGAGATTGTGGACAGAAACCATTGACGCCAGTATGAAGGGACAAGAGAAACAATGCTAGCAGCGCAAACTATGATCTGATCTATGCACGCGGAGCCGATGCTCATGCTAGCAGGTAGACGGAATGCGAATGCGAATGCGAATGCAATGCAGAACTACGAAGTGCGCCAAGAACGACCTGCTATACCCAATCCCAATCCCAAACCGTCACTCATCCATCATCCCTCTTCCCTCTTCCCTCATTTCTCATCACACACCCACCACCCCCCTAAACATCATACATCTTCCCCTTCGCCTCCAACGCCCCCTTGATCGCATCGCAGCTATCCTTCGCATCGCCAAACAGCATCTTCGTGCCCGGCATGTAGAACATGGGGTTCGGGACGTCCGCGTATCCGGAGCTCATGCCTCGTTTCATGACGATGACCTGTTTGCTCTTCCAGGCGTGCAGGACCGGCATGCCGGCGATGGAGGAGCCGGGCTCAAGGGCGATCGGGTTCACGGTATCGTTGGCCCCGATGACCAGCGTGATGTCTGTGTCGGAGAAGTCGTCGTTGATTTCGTCCATTTCGAGGACGACTTGTAGGGGGTTAGTGAGAGGTTCAGGGACGGGAGAGAGGGACGTACTGTCATATGGCACGCTGGCTTCGGCGAGCAGCACGTTACATTGTCCAGGCATGCGGCCTGCAACAGGATGAATCGCAAAACGGACATTGACACCCTTGTGCTTCAGCATCCGCGTGATATCACTAATAGCATACTGTGCTTTCGCAACCGCCATGCCATATCCAACCACGATAATCACACTTTCGGCTGTGGCTAGTGCATCAGCTGTTTCATCGACTGTGGTCTTGGTGATCTGTCCTTCGATCTTGAATTCGCTGTTATCGGTCGGTGCTATACCGCCGAAAAGGACGTTGGTTAAGCCGCGGTTCATGGCTACGCACATGATGTACGAGAGGATGGAGCCGGATACACCAATTAGGGCGCCGACTGTGGTGAGAAGGGGGTTATCGAGCATGAAGCCTTCGGCGACGAGGGCAAATCCCGAGTAGGCATTGAGTACGGTGATAACGACGGCTAGAAAACATTAGCAATTTACTTGACATGACTGAAAAAGACGTACGCATATCAGCACCACCAATAGCAGCAGTGGTAGTATAGCCCTTCAAGAAACTGAGAATTGCATTGCCCGAAAGACATGCAGCAGCAATAATTGGTGAACCAGGTGCCATAGCAAGGAAGGTGCCCATGGTGGCAACATTCAATCCAAGAAGGGAAGAGTTCAGGAAGTGTCGTGGGCCAGGGATTTTGATTGGCTTTGAGGACATGCGGCCTGCGAGCTTAAGGAAAGCCACAACCGAGCCGGTGAAGGTCACACCACCTAGAAGAATAAGCAAGGCTTCTAGAAGAACGGGATGGGAGCCTACCAATCAAGACACCCAAGTATCCAGCTACCATGTGCAAAGTAGAAATGTCTGCTCCTCCAATATGGGCCATGACACTGCCGAAACTGGTCATGACGGCTGCTAGACCAACTACTGAATGCAATGCAGCGACTGTCTGTGGTAAATCAGTGGCAGTTGTTCGTCGACCAATCAATAAACCTGCGATTGTTAGCTGTTGCTTTACAGTGTTTGATGATAGTGCTCACCAATAATCGCACCAATACCAGCGACTCCTCCGAACTGAGCCAATATCAGAGGAGGGAATCCAACCGCGGCCAAAGATGCAAGAATACCAGAGCTGACGCCTAATATGCCAAGAATATTACCCTGTCGAGCAGTAGCTTGAGAAGCGAGACCAGAGAGAGATCCGATACAAAGGAGAGAGCTGGCGAGGTATCCAGCTTGGACGAGACCAGCCATGCCAGTGCTTGCAGCAGCAATGTATCCTCCAGTGAAGAGAACACCTGGGACGGCGTAGAGCCATGGGTATTCCGGGGGATCAGTTGGGCCTGTTGATCGTCAGATAAGTCATTCGATGTTTCCACTGCAACCTACGCTTGAACATATCCAACATTCTCTTCGTAATGACGAAACCCCCTGATACGTTCACGAAGGCTAATAGTACTGACAAAGCTCCCATAAGTTGGGGGAACGTGTGTGGGATGATACCACCGCCCATGATGAAGAAACCTCCGACGCCGACCATTCCTAAATCATCCTGTTAGTCTTAGTCAAAGCTGAAGAATGTGATCCTCACCTGAAATGGCATTGGTGACACTCATCAATGGCGAGTGCAGGGCAGGAACTACACCCCAAACAGTGCGGTATCCAATGAGACCTGCCAAGGCAAATGTAAAGAAGTTGCCCATAAAAATAGGTCCTGTAGCTTTCCCTAATGCAAGAGCAAGTCCCATTCCACCCGTCACTGTCGCCACCTCTCGTGAAGTCTTCTGCCATGGCGTGATAGCCACAACTTCAGGGGCTTTGGTATCGTGTGCTGGATTAACAGGACGCGGTGGTGGGGGTGCCGGTCGTGGAGCAGTAGGCACAACGTCTCCTTTGAAGGTGACAATCGAACCTCGAATAACCTCATCCTTCAAATCAACTCCGAAGTGTTTCTCTTCTGGTGCCATTGAGAGGAGGAATTTGGTAATATTGTTCGAATATAATGTAGATGACTGTGTCGGGAGTCGCGAGGGGAGATCTGTGTATCCTGTTGCTATTGTTAGATGGCGTTAAATTTCCTTGGGGATTAGACAAACCAATGACAGTCACTCCGTTGTGCTCAACCAACTGTCCTGGAACAGTAGCCACACAATTGCCACCGTTCTCAGCAGCAAGATCAACTACCACACTTCCGGGCTTCAAGGCAGCAAGCATCTGGGAACTACGATCAGATGGCGTCTGACAGGATATATGCATTCAAGCTTACCTCTTCCGTGATCAGCTTCGGGGCAGGTTTGCCTGGGATCAATGCAGTCGTGATTACAATGTCTACTTCGCGGCATTGCTCCAAAAAGAGCTTCATTTCGGCTGCAATGAATTCTTTTGACATCTCTTTTGCATAACCTCCCGCACCTGAGCCATCTTCTTCGATTTCTACTTCAATGAATTCGGCACCAAGTGATTGTACTTGTTCCCGAGCTGCTGGTCTGGTATCGAAGCCTCGGACAATAGCCCCCATGCGTTTTGCCTATGGATGTTCACAGTTGTTCACAGGGATTTCAGACGGAAGACTTACTGTTACAATTGCACTCAAACCTGCAACGCCAGCGCCAATGACGAGAACTTTGCAAGGTGGGATCTGAGAATGGTAAGAAATGAGAAAGATCATGTTAAAGAAGTGCTTACCTTGCTATGAAATCATGTTAGCATAATTTATCTAAGGAATGGGAGAACTTACCCGGCTGCAGTAACTTGACCAGTCATAAATCTTCCAAAATGGCTCGACGCCTCCAAAACAGCTCTGTACCCCGCGATATTGGCCATTGAGCTATGAATCACGTGATCAGCTCCCTCTTTCACATGCCGGAGACTGCAAAACCTACCTCAATGCATCGAAAACCTGAGCTCTCGAGATTCTCGGTATCATATCCATAGCAAAGCTCGTCGTCCCACTGCTCGCCAATTTCTCCACCACCTTTTTATTCTGCGTCGGGTAGACAAACGATATAATCGTGGATCCAGGCTTCAATTGATCCACCTCGCTCATGGGGCCTTCGAAACTGGGTGCTCTGACCTTCAGCAGAATGTCGCTTTCGGACCAGACTGCCTTGGCCTCGCCCAGTGTCACTCCAGCTGCCTCGTACGCCTTGTCTGTGAATTGTGCTTCGGCGCCTGCGCCGCGCTCGACCAGGACGCGCTTGAAGCCCTTCTTGAGGAGCAAGGAGGCATTTTGTGGAGTAATGGCTACGCGCCGCTCATTGGGATAGGTCTCGCGGACGACTCCAATTGTGAGGTCGGCATAGGGAGTCGAGGTCACAGGAGGGATGTAGTCAGCAGGAGCTGCAGTGTCGCTTTCGTGCCTCGCTGGGAGGATCCTCGAGACGCGTGGACGGAGCTCCTTTCGCTGCTCATTCCACTTCTGCGATGGACGGTAGAGCGGTCGAACATGGCGAGCTGGAGAAGGGAGGTTAGATCATGGTATGCAGGGTTCCGCCGGGCAGGCTACGTACCTATGAGCCCAAGGCTGGGGCGTCGAGACAGCCCAGCTGCAGAACGTATGCCAGCTCGACACTGCCCCAGTGTCGGCCGCATTGTCGACGAGTTTATCATGGTCGAGGCACGCGTGTGGTCCTCGAAGACGTCGCCGTGGAGTCGCGAGAGAGGGTGTGCATCGGCCAAACAATCGAGGCTGGCGTCGAGAACGAGACCAGTCGATCGATAAATTTACCGTGTTATTTGGTGGCAGAATTATAAGGAAAGGTCACGGTTGCAGGCCGGTGATACGAGAGCAAGTAGTGAATGAGCAGTCCCGTGCTGTGGTG
The DNA here is from genome assembly GCA_002865655.1 of Hyaloscypha variabilis F. Taxonomy (NCBI): domain Eukaryota; kingdom Fungi; phylum Ascomycota; class Leotiomycetes; order Helotiales; family Hyaloscyphaceae; genus Hyaloscypha; species Hyaloscypha variabilis. Next base: position 170,141 of record KZ613942.1, on the reverse strand, counting down.
CGTAAGTCGCGCATTGGAGTAGTAGAGCCGGCGGCGGCTGGGTGGTGTTTGAGCCTTCCACGAGTTCTGCCTCGCTCCTGCCAATCGTGGGGTGAGTGGGACACTAGAACGGGACCACCGCCGCCGCTGGAGAGTGAAGCGTGTGGGGTTCTGTGGACTGTGGAGAGCGGTGCGGGGAAGCTGAGACCGACCGAGCAAATCCCACTGCTGGCAGCCTGGCCATCGCGGTCAAATTGTGAGAATCGCCGAAAGGTCGAGCGGATGGGCTCAGACAGGCAGCTGCTCCGAGAGAAAGGCCACAAAGAGCTGGTTCATTAGAAATCGCTGAGTTATCGAGATACGCATGCATCCCGCTCAGTGCAGCACAGCGAGCGGCTGAGCGGCTAAGTGCAAATGCAGGTTCAAGAGGCGTGCATAAGGGGAGTGGTTCGCTGGCCACGCACGATGTGACTCGGGCACTGTTTCACCCGAGTTTGGATGAATTGGAAACGTTTTCACATTATGTACTTTTCCTCGAATGAGGAGCCGTCGGAAGCATCGGAGGAGCATGCCAGTTAGTATGCACGTGATAGATAGAACAAGTAAAAATATTGAGCGAAAGAAGGTAAATGATGCAAATTTATCTTACATATAAGGTCCTAGTAATATAGATTCTGTATGCTATTACTGGTAACCCATCAATCCGTGTTGATTGCACGTGATTCCCCTGAGTCGGCTCGCTTCATCTCGCTTGTACCAAACGAGCCCAAAAAATCAACAAGGCACAAAATGCAAAAACTCAACTGCTCAGCCAACTACCGCAGTCGAGTAACGGTAGAAGGGTGAACAGAGAGGAAAACCAGACTAACTGAAAGTTTTCAATCGTGAAACTGCATATTGACAGAAGCTTTTGCGCTTTTTAGCAAGTTTAACCTCCACGCCTTCCAGAGGGGTTATTAGTGATAATAACACTTGGCAGTGACAACCTAACGTACGTAACGTGAGTTGGCTGGTAGCAAAAAAGCTTATTTTGATATATGGGGCTGGATGAGATTCCCAGCTGCTCGGCTTGTTAGCATTCTAATTCAACCCTTTGACCAGAGGTCCCTTTAATTTTTAGAATTTGAACATCTTCTTTACGCCTCAGTGTACAAAAGGCTGCGGCACAACATCCCTAACCATAACAATGCCTTATCCGAATGAACTTCTCCTTCCACATTGTCCTCATCATTGCAGTATCCCATAGAAGATATGAACTGCAACAGAAATCTGCATCTAAATCGGAACCAACACAACAGCCCCCTTCCCATCTTCCGCAGTTGAGAAAGTCTTCCAGCCCGCCTTAGGTAGATCAATCGAATGATCGCCACTCAAAAACTTCATAAACACACCATGCGTAACAACAACTACATCCCTCCTCTCTCCCCCTCGCAACGCCTCAACCCTATCCTTCAAACCCCTCCTCGCCCCTTCAGCCCTCTTCTCCACAGCCTCATCATCCGCCCCAAAAGCTCCTTCTTTCCTAGTCCACCCCTCTACCAAGCCCGAAAAGTCCAGCTCCGGAAACTCGCGCTCAAGAACCGCACTCTCAGATCCCGTATCACAAGGCAGCGCACTCCTCTCCTGCAACCCCGGATCTAAGATCAACTCTGCACCCCCTTCAATCCCCTTCCCAAATCCCTGCGCATAGTACCGCCTATCCAACACATCCGAGAACGCAAGCAGCGTAGTCTGGATCGTCCGCCGGAGCGGCGACGAGATAATAACACCAATGTCGCTCGCGTAAGGGAATGTAGTTGCAAGTGCTGCTGCTTGTTGCTTGCCGAGAGGAGTCAGCTCCGGGTCGAGGCGGGAGAAGTCTTTTTCCACATTGTGCACTGCTTCGGCGTGGCGGACTAGGTGGACTCTTCCTGCCATTCTTGGTTTGTTTGCGGCGGAAGAGAAGAAAAGCAGGATAATTCAATGTTGGATTTTGGTGAGTTTTATAAAGAATACGGACAAATTGTTGCTTGCGCAATAAGGTTTAGGATGGCGTCATGCAAGCCACTGTGGTGGCTTGTGTAACTCTTCACCATGCCCGAAATAGATTGTCAGCAGCTCTGCATTGAGGTTGTGGTCGTTATACACTTTGCGCCCTCTCACATACGTTCTCCTCAGTCCGACGCATCCTCCCAGCAGAAAACCAGATCAAGCCCGCAACATGCCGCAGAAAATGCACAGCCACAATTGTAACTGGTAGTAAGATACAGAACACCGCAAACACATAAGATGCCCAGTTGAAATTTGCATTGTCTCTCAACGGAGCGGCAGCAAGTCCAACTTGCATAGCGGTCAGTATTGCAACCAAATAAAGAAACCCCAAACCCATCCAAGCAAAATTCCGTTTGAAAAACATAGAAGCTTGTCCATAGCCACTAATATACCCCTTCAGTCCCGGCACTTCGGGAGCGTATCGATAAACAACATTCAGACGAGTGAGTTTGAGTTCGCCGTATTGGTAGCGTTTATTAACAAATTTGGAGTGTCCGCCGTTGGCTTCAAGGTACCCGAGAAACGAAGATACGAATACCACCCAAGCCTTCCAAGTAAGCCACTTCGGCAGAAGACCGTGGTCGATCGCAATAACCAGATCGTTCTCATGTCTGATGCGCCAGGCATAAGAGAGGAGGAATCCAGTGCAGCACTCGTACAGCTGAGCGTTGGCACATATGTGGGATATCCAGAGCTGGTGACGTAGTAAGTACATAGGCAGGGGCTTGATGAATATCCGCCCCGTCGGACAGACCAAATGGAGATCTGCTTGCTCCGTCACTACAATCTCATGCTTTTCCATGAGCTTTTCATGTAAAGCAGGAGCTTGTCGCATTTTGCTGCACCACCATAAGTATTGGTGTATCTTGTTGAGCCTAGGGAGTAGCATATCTTCCCGCAGGACTGCCGTGATGTTGCCTTGAGTAACGTGCACAATGGGTCCAAACATAGTTGTGCAAAATGTTGCGGGTAGGTATTCTTGACAAGGGAACCCGCCTTCGTGGGTTGTTGGTCCTTGTGGGTTGTTGGTCCTTGTGGGTTGTTGGTCCTTGTGGGTTGTTGGTCCTTGTGGGTTGTTGGGTTGAAAGGAGGCTTGGAGCGGGCTCGCGGCCGCTGAGAATGGCGGTGAAAACACCTTGAAAGTTAATAGGAGCTTCTTCCTAGTTTTTCATGGTCCATACTATGTTTATAAAGTGGTTGAGTCGTGTAGCAGCACCTCACACCGATGTAAGTTTATTTAGATGGCAAGTGGAACAGGCCGAGCCACCATTGCGGTCAAGGCCCCTGGGTCGAAAACCTGCAGTCGATTCTGCCTTCCAGATCACCAACCTGTCTCCTTACACAGAAATATGTCGTGTAATCTGATAGAGTTGCAAGATGCAGAATATGGTACTCGCTATCAAAGAAGCAAAACCAAATTATCTATTTTGGCTTCAGGTGCGGCTGGATACGCTAGACGCGGAGGCTTAAATTCCACCCAGGCGAGTGGCTTGCAGGTGGTAAACCTGTCCAATACATAGAAAGAACATCTCTAAACATTGTAACTTGATGGCGCTTTTACCTTGACAGTTGCTGAGTTTCGATACGGCACTTGAATCCTTTGGACGTGATTGATCGGCTGATTCAGCTCTGGAAGCGAAAGGCGTGCAAGAAGCAAGGTAGAGCTGATTCATGGGCGGGAAAGGGCTCTACGGTATTAAAAGTTAATCCGAGACTCGTCGAAGCGTAGCAAAATTGACAGCTTTTTTCGCGTCATTCTTTATCATTGGGGAGATTGTGAATGAGGTAACACAACGTGATCACAAGCAATTGTGGCTGCCTGTGCGAATTTGATATTCGGGATCAGGGATGCATGAGCACACCCTTAATATGAGTCTGTCTTGCTATCATAATCTCCCTTGCCACACACATGATCACAATCGACTAAGCTGGGTACACCGGCCACGTGACCGGTCAGATCATCCATCGCCGCTATTATCAAATATCAGCGCATTCTAAAATAGGAAATTCAGCCGCACCTAGCAGTTACCCAAAATCGGAAACGATTCGAATTAATTATGAATGAAGGAGAATATAAAGGGTAGACTTGTCTGTTCATATGCGAAGTTAGCATTATACCATATATGCCATAAGTTATTGAATCCCCCCCCCAAAAGGTCGATACTTACGGAAGAAATGCATACTAGATGGCTTCCACAGGCATGAGAAAATCAAATATCCAAGAGATACCCGCAAAAACATAAGAATAGCTCCAAAATCCACCAAACTCTCTACCTGTTGCGCGAGCAATACTTTTCTAAGTTCTCCCAAAGTGAAAAGCCTAGCTAGAAACGCCTGAGTCATTAAATATTCCTTTTCGTTTTCTGCAAGTCCATTACCTCAACATTGAGCCAGCTTGGTTGCATTCTTTGTAGATTAGTTTTCGGTGGTAGGAGCGTCATTCGCGTCGAGTTCGATATCGGCCGTTATGCCGCTTCCAGCATCAGATAAGTCGATATCAATGCCTGCATCCAGACACTCTGCTCTCAAGCGTTCAACATCAACTTCGATTTCTGCAATCTCCTCTTTCACCGCAGCTTCCTGTGTAGGAAGATCAGCAAGAAGCATCTTAAGATTCTCATGAAGCTCCAATCCGAATCTGGCTCGCGATTCCTGTTCTGTTGATAGACTTTCGCGCTCTTGTCTCATATTTTCATATCTCTCCCTAGCAAGATCCAAATCTCCAAGGCGAGACAAAAGCTCCCTATGGATTGGTTGATACTGTTCGTGAACATCCGTGGAAAGACCAAGCAATGGATTCGAGCCCAGAAGAAGTGAATCACTAGGTTCTTGAAAAGGAGAGATAATATTGGCGTTTTCAAACTCCTGCGGGCTCTCTGGACCGTACAATCGAGCTTCGATTTTTGCCATTTCGAACTCCATCTGGTCTAGAATGTCTTCTAGTCGACTGTAATCGTCTTCCAAGGGACCATATTCATCGCGGGCATGTTGCATTGCCGCATAATGACTGTTCAGTGGATCCGGGGCTTCAGTAGGAGAAGATTTGTTGTCCATGGTTAACTTCTTTTCTCTGGTATATCGTATAAAGGATTCATCTGCTGCATTCTTGGCTAACTGTTTCTCTCGAAGTTCGATGCGCTTTATTCGAAGCTGAGAACGAAGTCTTATGGAACTCATCCGCAGAGACCGCAACTGCCTTTTTTCTTCTCTTGATGCTACCGTATCGACGTCATGAATACCAGAGACACTTTCATCGTGTACCAGGAATCTTTCCATAGGAGTAGAGTAGTTGAGAACAGAAATCCGGGATTTTTCGGGTTTGAAGGGAGTAACACCAACTTCCATCTGAGAATTTCTCGCTGCTGGCCCGGCGAGTGACTCGATGACTTTCCCAGAGATTTTTCTTGCGTGAGGCAACCCAGAAGGTGAATTTGAATTTATGGCGTCTAAACTCAAATTGGGAAGATGGCCGGAATTTGATAATGAATAAAAACTAATATCTAGGCTGCTTCTCTCCGATCCAGTCGATGCTTGATACTCATGTTGCTTTGGCCGGTTGGCCAAGTTGTATTCTCGATGGCTTGCTTCTCCTGTCCACTTCGTATCCCAGTCTCCTTGCAAAAGCAACATGGCTTCCTTCGGTTGGAATGGATCGAACGCAGGTGTGCGTGGCGGCTGCGAGAAGCCGCTTTCATTCCGCGAGTTGAACTTAGCCATGTGTGCATAATGCTGTGTCATTCAACGAGCGGTCTGGAGGTCAGATATTTATGGGTTGGTGGGTCGGTTACAAGGGCTATTCGTGGCAAATCTGACCCTCAAGGATAAATCAGCGGTATGGCAAGGCGGTTCAAGGATATATGAAACCGTTGGACATTAATTGCCTCGCTAGTGCGCCCTGATTTGCGACAAGTTCTGAAGTTACCATCGTACAAGAAACGTCACACTGCCCCAACGGGAAGAGTAATAAGGGCGGCAACCCTCGATGAACAGTCGTTAGCTGCAGTGTGCAGGACACTGGTACACTATTCCCAGCAAGCCATGGGCGCTTGCAGCAGCAGTCCGACATCTTTGGCCAACCAGGAACAGCTTCCCATTCCTTGGTTGGATGAGATGCGTTCTCAGCGATTCAAGTTGCATTTGTTTGTTTAAAACAATGTGCGATACATTCTAGGCTAAGTAAGTGGGCATTCGAGATGTTTGAGGCTCAAATCGGCTTTTTGGTATATGAACTGGGCGACTGGCAAACTGATCCGGCCCCAAACGCGCCCAGGCTGGGACAAACACATTTGAATCAGCTGTTTTTGGTCACATAAGGCTTTAAAGCCATGTCAACAAAGCGGCACGGGAAAAGTAGAGATACTTCTGGCGGATACCAGTGGTCTGATTGGGCATGGGATGAACAAAGATCCCAGTTTTATCGTGCACGAATCAACTCGAAGGGTAGGTCAAATAACTGTTCCCAACGGTTAGGGCAAAGTTGCTTTGAGTTTAATGACTGATCATAAGTTGCATCAGGCAAAACTATATACGATTATCGAGCTGCAGATACCGCAGTTGCCTCCCCGTCCATACCTCGCACTGAGTCGTACGAAAGTAGTGTCTCTACCTACGCCGGCGCTTCGACGAATACCAACAAGAATTATTATGAAAATGACGGATACCTGTACGAAAGTTCAGCTGGAACCTCTGATCCTGTTGGTGGTCTGTCAGAAAGATTTGCGCAAGCTTCAATAAGTGGCGAGGAGAATCAAGCGCCTACGCCAGACAATTACTACAACTCTCCTCCCAGATCTCCAGAGGCTCCTATAGCTGTGCCAACTAGTAGGAAGGCTCCATCTTGAATTAAAGGCATGCTGATAATTTCTCCAGGTTTTGAGAGTCCTCAACCGATTCAAATACCGTCCGGCAGCTCGGGATCAATATCTACTATTAGCCATGATAATTATCCCTCCACTACTCCTGTGAACAGCTGGAGCGTGGCCTCAAGTGGAGCTTATCCGCTATCTTCTTCAGGTAAGAATACCCTCAAGTTTTACATACTACACTAATACTGGATAGGATATAATTCCCAACCTGGCTATTACCAAGCGCAGCCATTACAGCCCGCTGGGAGCTCCGATAGTATATATGGACCCAGCGCCTCCACCTCCAATCCCTACAACCAATCGATGACTTTGGGATCATCATCAGGGTCCTACACAAACTCACAATGGGGTGCGTATAATATTCCTTTCACCTTAATTGAAATATATGTTTACTTTCAAGTGCAGCATCTCAACAACAGTACCAATCTCCCACGGCAGCCAATAGCCAGGCACATAATTCCGTCGGAAATCAAAAGTCAATAAGAGGGGCTGGAGGATCGAAGAATAAATTGGATCCTGGTAAGCACACTCTCATTCTGCTGGTTACAGCGTGTGTAGACTCGACTAAAGTCACGCAGATTACAAAGTCCACAGCTCACACGACTTTAAGCATGGAGCCGTAGGTCGCCTTTGAGAATATGTGATATTTTTTTTTTTGGATTGTTAATTGGTTCTTCTACAGGTTTTCAAAATCCTTTGGGTCGAACCTCTTGGTCAAACAGCCCCCTCCGATACTACTACCGTCGCTTCTTTCGAGTTTAATATGAAGTACGACCAAAATGCCTATGCTTCTATTCGGAGATTTGTTATAGTTGCCACCGGCGGTGGACACTCTCAATGCTTGTTAGTATTTCCCCCATGCATCAGATGATGCGAAGGCTTACAAAATGTATAAAGGCCTATTTCGACTTACGGTATGCAAGCAACAACTAAACGAGGTGTTAAGGCAGAAGACCATGCCATCATTTGGACAAGCGAACACAAAGGTGATAAACCTCCTACGGAGATCTCTGGGGAAGCCAAACTAGTTCTGCGTCCAGTAGAAGTCATTCCCAGAACACCTCGAGATAAACTTGCGAAAGAGTCCCGCCTTAACTATGCCAAGATATATACCATTGAGCATAATGTAAAGGTTGTGTTTATCGGCCACGTTGCTCTTTCTTCACAGCGTAATTTTGTTGCTGATCATGATGTCACATGGGATCGAAGAAGCGCTTATCCTCAAAAATCCTACCCGCCAACAACAGATTTTAGCAATTCGGGATACTGAGGATGAAGCGGTTTTCAATACGTTAGATTAGATAAGTAGTAATGCTCAATTGGAAGGCGTTGGCTATGGCCTCCCTTCTTGCATTTCAGCCTTAGTGCGAAAATCTGGAAAAATGGAAAATCCCATCTTACTGGGCGGATCATCTTCACTCTAGTTACATTTTCTCTTCTATTCCCTATTTCAGCAGTTAGCATATATTTAGCCTCCCAGCCAGTCAGGTCTGGTATTGGGAGCCCACGAATCATCGGTTTTGGTTTTCTTATATTTTCGGGCTTGTTTTCTTACTTTCTACCATTTCAGGTTTGGGCTACGGAAGGCGTTAAAGACGGGCAGGAATTTGAGAAAGGCTTTTGCGAAGGTTAATTGATAAGGACACGTACTTCTAACCGTCGGTGATGCATTAGAAGTGGGATTTGCAAGCGGAGACACTCATTCTGATAAAAAGATTCAGCAAGACCTATTTTGAATGTGTCGTTAGGCGTTTGGATAGTTGTCCAGAAATAATTAACCTTTTAATAGCGGATTTGGAGTTACCGCGCCCTTTTAGATATGATCGAATTTGGCTTAGTGAACCGGGCCAAAATACTTCTCCAATTTACTAGCTACTTGAATATGAAGGGTTTTTTCGAAGGCATAAAGGTCACAATATCATGTGTATAGTTCTTAGTATACGTAGGACTTGGGCTGTATCACCTCTTCACTGGTTGTTATATGCTAAGAGCTCGCGCCATTACTCTGCGTATAGCAACTCCTCTCCCCTCTGTGAATATTCCCACTCTCTATAGATGTTCCAAAGTACTAGAACAATAAGCCTGCTATAGCAGTAGGTGTCGAGAATCCGAATGTTCCAGCATTCTTGGAACACTCTAGGGGGGGTGGGTGGGGATCATCAAAGGTCGTATGGTGATGTACGCAGAGCAATGGCTCGAGTTCTTACATAAATGTCGAATATAATGTCACGCATAGACTTTACGTTAGTACCGAGTAGATCAGAGCCAAACCAGGCCAGCAGAGCATTCGGGGGTGTCACACAGAGTCACAGAATTCCAACGTTTACGAGTTAATTAGCTCAAATCCCAATCCTTAAGGTTTCGTGAGAATAGGCATGAGTCGACCGAGAATGGGGTTTAAAAGTGGCCTGACTGAGTCTTGAGAGCCCCAATGATAAAAGCATGTTGTCTTACTGGTTCCCACCTATCCTTTGGCTGAAAATTGGGAAGTGAATAAAATTTAACAGACATCAAGCCCAAATATTTCAGGCTATATGTCGATATCAGAGTTTGGAACCTCCCCTTTTAAAAAAAGGGTTCTCATTCTATCTACAAGCAAGTACTCCTCCCTCAATCACATGTCACAAATACGTAAGTTACCCTAGTCAGGCAGTACAGACTTTAAATCCTCTGTCTCGTTTGACCCTTCCTACTGTATTTCACTCTATGCTATGACCATTAATTCATAACTGGATTCGATTCCAGGGATCTCGCATATCAAAATCAAACATGGAGGGTTGCCTCCACATGTTATAACGAAACCGGAGCTGTGAGCGACGAATATATACCCTCTGCAAGGGCCAAGGCTACTCAATCAATACGCGGAAATGCCTGTACTGTAAAACCGGCTGCATCTCGTGTGATTGAGTGGGAAGGAATGACCAAAAGATCAATTACACAAAGTGCGATGGCACGGGGACAAGACAAAACAGTGTCTGACTTGTAAAGGAAAGGGGTTTGTTAAGGAAGAGAAGACGACATAGCCAGTGTGGGCTTGATTTTGAAGAAAGGAGCTTGGCAGAAAAAGTATTTGTTTTTTGATTAATTATTTTTCTATGCAATTCTCATACGGAGCGATTCATTCGAGCGCAGAGGTGGATTTCTGACCGGACTTGGTTGATGTTGTTAACATGCACGTACCTACTCGGGCAATTGAATGTTTTTTATTATCTTCCACTTGATATTGGAAAGCATTGACTAAACTGCTAAGTATCGTATAAACTTTTGTTTTCATTCAGATCTTAATATCCCAGTGCGCGTAGCGACTTTTTGAGGCTATAAATAGAGCGTCGCAAGGGGGCCGTAATACGCCTGTCATTCGGACTCGGACTCGGTGCTCGGACTCGGCAAATTCGCACCAGTGTGGACAAGCGTGCAGGCTGACAAGACGACTACGCTCAATCAAATAAAAGAGAAAAGGGTCAAAATGGCACATAAAGCTCTCAAACTTCGTCCTCGATGCTGTAGTGAGATTGCAACCGTACAGTATCTTTATACCGGGACGGCTTGGGGAAGACCACACGCTTCAAAAATGACGGAGCCTGAGCGAAAGCGCAGAAGACCCCCAATGTTTGTAGCCCTGCCCCAGGTGTCTCTCTTCAACGCTAAAAGGAGAGGAGCATAGTTCTTGCACTCTTTGTAGGAGTCGCAAGATTCGATGCGACAAAGAAACTCCGTGCAGTAACTGCGTGAAGTCCAGGCACGGGACATGCGTCTATGAAAAGCAGCCTCCTAACAAGATTCCACGGATACAAAATGGACTTCAGGAGCCCACATCGCCTCATTATCCAACACCTACTTCAAGCGCAAGTAGAGCATCTACGGTCCTGAGTCATTCACCGGCTGCATTGGAGACGAGTTCGATAAGAACATCGACGCTCCCGAGCCACTCTTTCCCTCGGGATTCAGAGCTCTTGGCAGGCAGAAAACTCGATGATGAACTCGTTATACCGAGTCAGCGATCACTTCAAACTCATTTTGCGCCTTTGGGTGGCAATGGAGAAACATCCAAGTCATATCTAAGCGGGACTTGCACAATCTACAAGACTCGCATGTATGGCCAAAGCCATTGGATGAATTCAATCAAACTTGTAAGCTCTCTCCGGATCTACATCAAATCCGTAATAGAACACTGAGAGAATAGTAGTTCCAAGACATGTTCCAAGGAATCGGCCCACATATTCAAGAAGAGAAATTGAAGGCCTTCTCCGGAATTCAAAGGTGCAAAGCTCTGGCGAAGGTCATCAAAGCACAGCGAGCACCCACGTGGCCGTCTGTAGCAAAATTAGACTTGCCTCCAAAAGATGTAGCTGATGGGCTCGTTGAGTGTTATCTCCGGACTAGCGAATCTCTATATAGAGTCTTGCACATCCCATCCTTTAGGAGAGACTACGATGCACTTTGGATCGATAATCCTGAACCAAACCCTGCATTTCTCATTCAAGTTAAGCTAGTTTTTGCTGTTGGAGCGATCACATATGATGATCACTTCTCACTGCGTACCTCGGCGATTCACTGGGTGCATGAGGCTCAAAACTGGCTTGCCAAGCCAGACTTCAAGTCACGACTCAATATTCAATCTCTCCAAACCGAAATCCTCCTTGTACTTGCCCGCGAGACAGTAAATGTCGGAGGAGAATTGGTCTGGATTTCAGCCGGCGCACTTTTCAGAGCAGCAGTGTGTATGGGTTTGCACAGAGATCCCACGAACCTGTCAAAGAGGACACCTTTGGTTACTGAGATGAGCAGACGATTGTGGAATACAATTCTCGAGATAGTTCTTCAACACAGTCTCATATCTGGCTCACCTCCATTCTTTTCTCTTCAAGACTTCGACACAGAACCACCTCGGAATTTCGACGATGACCAGTTCCTTGGCGAGGATCCAGCGCCTAAGCCCGAAACCAACTTCACTCAATCATCCATAGCAGTAGCTTTCCGCAAGACATTCCCATCTCGCCTTGCAATAGTCAAGTTTTTGAACGATCTCGGCACCAGCGGGACATATGAGGAGACTCTTCGACTTGACGCAAATCTACGAGCTTCTTACAAAATTCTCCGTCAAACACTCCAAGTGTACAAGTCGAATGCTCTCACCCCGCCTTCTCAATTCCAGATCCGTTCTCTAGATATGATCATCAACCATAATCTCTGCTCCCTCCATGTCCCATTCCTCGACCGCGCCATCCACAACACCACATACGCTTACACCCGAAAAGTAATCCTAGAAACCATCCTCAAAGTCTGGTGTTCCGCCTACCCGTCCTCCTCCACTCACACCGCAATCTCCCCATCCCTCGATGATCTCTCATGCTTCACCCTCTGTGGCTCAGGCTTCTTCCGCACGGCCGCCTTCCAAGCCAGCCATCTCATGGTCGTAACCCTAAAAACGCAACTGCAAGAAGAAGAGAGCACCGGTCCGGTCCCATTACGTCCTGACCTGCTTTCTGTTCTCAAGGACGTTAAGACGTGGTGTTTGAGAATGATTAGGGCGGGAGAGACGAATATAAAGTGCTATTTGCTTATGAGTATTGTTGTCAAGCAGCTTGGGACGAGGATGCAAGATAGGGATCGTTCGGAGGATGAGCCGGCGGGATCGGTTTCTTTGATGATGAAGGCGACGGAGGAAGCTGAGAAGGTCTGTTTGGAGATACTGAAGGAGACCGCTGCAAGAGGTGGACAGGTTGATGGGACCGTCGAAGGCCTGGAGGAGGAAAGTTCTGGTCTGGGGATAGCTAGTGGGATTGACAATATGGCAATGAACATCCCATCTGAGGCGATGCAAGACTGTGATTTTATGGTAAGAAGTCAGATGAATGGCGCCATATATGAATAGTTGGCTAATTCTATTGCAGACATCCGATGCCCTATTTAATTTTGACGACACTGAACCAATGGGCTGGCTATTTGGTAATGGGAATACCGAATGGTCGGCGCTATGGTAAAGAGTAGACTATTGGCTTTGAAAGGAAACTTTAGTAGCGTGATATGTTCGTTATTTTTGAGCGATGTCTCCCCTGCCATTAGTCTATTATTATCGCTCTCGATTTGTTTGAAACAAATGTCCAGACCTATAATTAGCAGATCAAAGTCAAGAAGTACGACTGAGACGGGGTCTGCATGATGAAACAGTGATGCATCTTTCCCATCGCATGACCCCCAACAGGCCAACACGAGGTCAACAGCGATGGTTGGCCTCGCTTAGCAGTGAGCGCTAACTGACACCATACAAGAGACTCCCTGCTCCCAGGGTTCCGCCTTCTCTCCCTCTTCTTTCTCTTGTTATAATAATTCCTAGTGCATTTAGGGAAATCATGTCTGACTCCGACGGCCTCCGTTTCTGCGATCTCTGCAAACGCTTCCGAGACCTCGATCGGATCGTATCACCAGAACAATTAATCCATCATAAAAGCTGGACTGAGCTGTGCATATCCGCAAAGGAAGGCTGTCAATTATGTCAGGCATTTGTTCGTGGACAGGCTCAGAAGCGATTTGCCATTCAAGGCGATTTCGATAAGGAAAAGGAATATCCTGCCACTCAACTTACTTGGTTCTCGAATACAGCCTCGGGATCGGGACCGTATATTTTACGACAACCGGCTCTGTTTTTTATCCCCACCGCGATGTTGTGAATCTGTGGGTTGACTTGTTTACGGATCATGGTATGGTTTAATTTTCTTCTTCTCTGGAATCGTCCGTTTGAACGGCACTGAAAGCTTACATCCTTGCTTTGTTTCTTCCTAGATGACCCATTAGCAAGCCTGATCAGTGACCGACCAATCAATGAGCACTCCAACTCCCAGGCATGTTTCGACATGATCACGAAATGGATATTGGAATGCCGAAACCATCATCCTGGTTGTTATTGGCTCCAAGACCAAATTCTACCAACTAGAGTGATCGATGTCTGAGAGTCTTCATCCTCTACTCCGCGTCTTGTAACCACGAATGGGGCAACTGGCGCGTGGCTTACTCTGAGCCATTGCTGGAGTGGCATATTGCCTCTTGCAACAACTCTAGAAACACTAGAAGAGACAATGGAAGGAATCCCAGTGGACCACCTTCCTCCTACCTTTCGAGATGCCATTGAGATCACTCGGAGACTTGGCTTTAAATACATTTGGATCGACACTTTCTGTATTATTCAAGATTGTATCCAAGACTGGGGAAGAGAATCGACCAAGATGCATGAAATTTACGCCAATTCTTCACTCTGCATCGCAGCGTCTGCGGCACCCAACGCTGAAGCTGGAATTTTTGCGAGTGCTGACCGGGAACGGCATATCTCTCAGCATCTTATTTCGTTCCGATCTTCGAGCCCTAGGAACAAATCAGAGGGTACTGTATCTCTTCGTATTACAACGAGTGGATTTCCGTACACAGGGATAGATAGGGAACACTCGCATCAGCGGGCTTGGGCTTTTCAGGAACGAATCTTGGCGCAGAGGACGATAGCCTTCGCTTCTCCGCAAATACATTGGAATTGCCGATCGAGAGGCTACTCAGAATGCAACCCATCTTCATCCCAGAATGGTTTTTCCAATGCCAGTGGCCGGGTTCTATATTCAATTCCCGCTAAAAGACTCGCGCCCCATCCGAACATTCATGACTATAGCTATGCACAGAGGGGCCGAGAGGAACACATCATGTGCTGGTGGTATAGGACATTACGGGATTATACGGGGAGGAGCATAACAATGCACGATGATCTGCTCCCCGCAATTGGGGGAGTAGCTCAAAAGGTCGCCGAACGCTCAGGTTACCACTACCATGCAGGGTTATGGGACGAGGACTTTCATAAGGGATTACTGTGGCAAGCATATCAAAATGTCAAAAACGCACCAAATTCCTCATGTCCCTCTTGGTCCTGGGCATCGACTCAATTACCTTGGGAACATGGCCTTCGTAATCTCGACTTACACACCTACGTGCCTGGACAAAAGAGCGAAAATTTTAGAGCTCACAACAACGACTAGCACTGGAAATCCTTGCGCTCAAGTCTCTGTTTCCTTCCTCAGAATTGAGGGGCTTTGGCGACCTCTCAGCCATTGGACAGATGCCAATGCTCCAGTGTACAACGATGAAAGATGGGAAGAGGACATGCAGATAGCCCATCGATGGCTACATGAGGAGAGGAGAGCAATACCTCTTAAAAATCCTCCGCCAGGTCGAGTGGTTTGCACTCTCGATGAGAAAACCAAGGATCCTGATACATGTCACCAAGCTATTGCTGAATTGGAAGCAATTGTGTTCCCAGATCGCAAGATTTAGCCACCAATCTTCTGAGCCAAGCAAGTCTGGGCACAAAATCTTCGGTTCTACAGCATTTGCATTGATTCTCCAACCCACCCAGCGGCATGAAGAATACAAACGCATCGGAATCGCAGAGATTCCTACTGAGGATGGCATGGCAGATGGCTGGGATACGAAGATTGTCACAATCGTGTGAATAATTTAGGAGCGATCAGTACGGATAAAACACTACCGTCACTACCGAAACATGACGTCAACCACCAAGCCTGACTTACAGCTTTCCCTTTCTTCCGTCTTCCCCAATCTTCAGAATAGAAGTCTGGTTCTTCTTCTGCACCCTGTCCCAAAGACTTCCTTTTCCAGCCTCTTTCCCCTTTTGGTCCTCCCTCCTGAAGAACTCCTCAGCGCTCTTGATTCTGTTCGGATGGATTTCATCAAGCAAAGCATAATCCCTCTTAATCACATCATATTTCCAGGTATTCCAAAACCCAGTAAAGTTGTCTTTGAAGCTCATCGTGCTCTTATCCTTGGGATCAGCATTGTACCCAGCTGGCACATCGCCCGCACGACCTCTGAACATGATTTTCCAGTAGTCCTCAAGGCTCGTATCAATGTACTGAGCAGGATGGCCCGTCACTTTCTCAAACGCCGCAGCCAAATCGGCATAAGGGATAGGTGCGATAGCAACTTCGAGATCCATACCGTTCGCGCGCTCTGGATGATCGAAAAGCCAGCGAACATAGTATTCGCAATCGTCGAGCGAAACATGCACGACGGACCCCTTTCCCAACGGGACTCTCCACGTGACGACACCATCCTCAACAGTAGGCGTCATAATTGTCATGCTCGAGATCGCCATCTCGATGTAGGGACCTGTAGTGAACAGCGCAGCACCCATACGCTCCTTGTTCTTCTGGTTCTGGAAGAGGATCCACTCCCCGATCCTCCCTTTCCCATCATAATGTCCAGTCCTGAACTTGGAATTGTATCCACTTTTCTTCAGAGCGTAGTCCAGGTTCCCGTACACAAAGAACTTGATTCCTTGCTCGAGAGCAATCTCGTAGGACCGAATCGCCCAATACATTTCTGTCTTTTCCCCCGTGTTGAATCCATCGATGTTCACAAATGCACCATCGCAGCCACTGAAGCCATTGCGGAGAATCTCCTCGTCGCCGAATGTGCCTTCCACGAGCTCAACGTTCCCGAGGGACAGAAGCTCCTGGGCTCGTTTGGATGTTGTGTCTCGTGTTAGGACGCGGCAAGAGTATTTCTTGTCTTTGACGAGACCCTTGATGACTGGGATACCTGGTATGAACAGATCAGCTGTCGTTTCCAACAAGTACTTTGAAATTAAAGAACAGAGCTGACGAGAAGTATTCTGATAAAATTTCCAAGGGCCAAGATGTCCCGAGAGTGAAGGAGCGACGCTGGTTATCAGACCTACCCTGAGCGCCTGTACCACCAATAACAAAAATCTTCGAGACGTGTTGAGAAGCCATGTTTTCTTGGAAGGTGTTTGACAGTGATCCGAAGATTTGGAAGCTTTGTCGAAATGGCGAGCCTTATATCGTTCAGCAACTAGTGAACTGAAATGTGGGGTAGGTACGGTATGTTTAGTGATCGGTGTGTTAACCTTTCACAGATTACTCAACAGGGCTTCAAAAGTCCCCGGTTTAGTAATCCAGATAATCTTCCGGCAATGGGATTGAACTCTCACGCTGAAGACATCTGTCGAATTAGATGTGTCAATTGAGGTCGTGAGTCTTAAATCCCTCTCAGCCCAAGCAGTGGGCAAGAACGGTCAGCTGCATCCCATTTGTCTCAATCAATGTTATGACTTGATTATTTCTTAATGAACTACGAGCAGAGCAGTCAAAAGTCTAATGATGAGAAAGGATAGTTTTCCCCGGCATATTTAAGAATTTATCAGTAGGTGTTTGTCAGTTGGATATCACGTGCTTCACCCCTCTTTAGGGGCCTGGCCTCTACTAGTTTCATGTTTATATATTCAGTTTACGTAGCTTCTTAGCTCTAGAATCGATCCTTCCTGAACGGCATCCGACAGTGTTCTAGATTGACAAACCATTGAAGTTCCTAGGCGTGCCTTATGTGGTAAGCAGAAGAGGCGAGATGTGGATAGGAGTCGGAAAGACTTCATGTAGGACTTCTGTCTAGAGTCATCAGATTAAAGGATGCGAGCGAGATGAATGATTTGTTGCTTCATCAAGTTTGTTGCCGAATTGGTTGTGATCAAAAGCATGCAAAATGCCGCGAAAGGTCCCACGCTCTAGACAATTCGGAGATGGGATCGTGGCTGTGCAGCCCCGCACCTGTAGGACCTCTAGGGTGAAAGTTACCCCGACTGACTTCGTACCTCGCAGACAGACCCAAATCAGGAAAGACTCGACGTTTGTGTGCCCTTCCCTGCTGCAGATCAAATCTCACTCAGTGGCGCCAGTTGTACCGCACCGTTGCACGAGGTAATAAGGCAGCAGAAATTCACTCAGTTCCTCAGCACTTGGCCGCGCAAGTCTCGAGTGTACTGTGGCCTGAATTGGCGATTCAATCGGGATCATCTTCAATGCTTACGATGACATTTCTTACATCGTGCTACTCCGAGGCCCTTTCTAAGGGTTACTTGCAGCTCAGCCCCAGATTATCGAAGCAGAAACACGCCTAGTACTACATGAGGAATTTTAGCAGTCGTCAAAGGAAGATATAAAAAGAGTCAATGTCCAAGATCAACTTTCAAAATGGACCAATTCCTCTCAACGTTCTGTCAGCAGGTCGTCGACACAAACACGATGCAAAACTCATGGAATTTCTCCTCGATGCTTTGCGCAATCCTCCAGCTCTCCGGATTGACTGCCACCGCTTTCGCCCACAACCACTCTCATCCACAATGTAAAGCCACCCCTGGATCTCCAAGCTGGCCCAGCTCCTATGAATGGAGCAAACTCAATATCTCGCTCTCCGGAAGACTCATCCAACCACCTCCACCCGGTGCAGTATGCCACCCAAATCAGCCAACATACAACGCAGCTCTCTGCCCTGCTGTAGCCTCAAACTGGAACACTTCTGCCTGGCAAACAGAAAATCCTGTCGGCACAATCTGCAATAATTTCAACAACGACACCTGCCTCCCTTACCCGAATGTCACCTGCAGCGGACAAGGGTATCCAGTCTATGTTATCAATGCCACTTGTGCGGAGGATGTGAAGAAAGGTGTCGATTTCGCGAGGACGCACAATGTGAGACTCATAGTTAAGGGAACTGGACACGATTACGTGGGAAGATCTGTAGCACCTAACTCACTCTCAATCTGGACACACCACATCTCAGGGCTTTCTTTCCAAGATGGGTTCACGCCCAAAGGGTGCAATTTCTCGATCGACGGGCCAGCAGTCACAGCCGCAGCTGGCACCCAAATGCTAGAAATCGATTATCAAGCCCACTTGAGAAACTTAATCGTTGTGGGTGGAGGAGCTGGAACGGTGGGTGTTGGTGGATTCTTGACTGGTGGCGGTCATTCGGCTTTCAGTTCAACGTATGGAATGGCTGCAGACCAAGTCCTCGAGATGGAGATCGTGACACCGGCTGGAGAGATCTTGACCACCAATGAGTGCCAGAATATTGATTTATTCTGGGCGATGCGCGGGGTGAGTATTTCGACCCTTTTCCATTTCGTGATCTGATCCATCAACAGGGAGGAGGCTCAACATTTGGTGTCCTCACTTCCGTAACGTTCAAAGCTTACCCATCAATGCCCATCATTGCAGCAACTGGTTTCGTCCTGACGGCATCTGGGTCGGATGCCTTCTGGGACGTAGCAGCAAAAGTCCTGTCTCAATACCCATCTCTAGATGCTCAAGGGATCATGACGTACAGCTTCGTGGTGCACAATTTCTCTGGTGAATTCGGAATCACTCAGCCCATTGATGGAGTTGTGGGAAGCTTCATCATGCCGGTACTCCACCCGGAAAACACCTCCGTGTCGCTTACTGCGGCACTGTATAAGACGTTCAGTCAAGCTACCGCTTGGAACCCCCAGTTTTTGTATGGGGCAACTCCAACAGTATATCCAGATTTCTGGGCTTGGTATAGTATCAACAATGGACCGTTGGACGCAGGTTACGACCAGTATCTCGGATCTCGATTGCTGGACGAACAAGCATTGACAGGAAATTTGACCGCACTCGCAGAAGCATATAAAACCGCAACTCCATCGGGCGGTATGACTAGTGCATATCTGGTGGGTGGCCATGGAGTGATGAATGCGAAACCTCGGGGAGGAAGCAATGCCGTGAATTCCGCTTGGAGGAAGGCCTATGTTCATGCTGGTGTGTTGTCATCCATCAAATCGAAGACTTTGACTGACTTAAATAGTGCTCGGTGTTCAGTGGAAACCATTTGATGAGCTTGGCAAAACGGAGCAGACCGATCTTCTTGACAATGTCTACACCGAGGCATTGAGGAAGCTTGCTCCAGATATGGGTGCATATGTTAATGAGGTTTGTTTCCCACTTACAGAAATGAAAACAAGAGCTAACCATCTACCAGGCCTATAAATATGAACCAAACTTCCAAGAGACTTTCTGGGGCACTAATTATCCACGACTGCTGGAGATCAAGAGGAAGATTGATCCAGAGGACGTCTTCTGGTGTCAACCGTGTGTGGGCAATGAGAGATGGCAAGAAGTTGACGATATGCTGTGCAAGGTGTAATCGAATTAATGAAATTGAAACAGACAATTTGTCCTGAGAACATCATAAACTCGCAGATTCTTAGCAAATGTGGAAATGGACCTCTCTGTTAAAATTTTGGCACAATACTAAATATCATAATACATGAGACGCATTGCATTATGCTCACGAAACCGGAACTCCTGGTGGTATACTCTCGTGTCTAGCCATATATCTCCCTTCACGAATGAATCTTTGGACAATGCCGCGCCCCGCAATTCCGCCTTCTCTGCATGGCCCCTTTCTTCCCTTTACAGATCCTGTATCCATCGACCTTAAAATGGTGCCGCATATGCTCATACCAATCCTGCGGGACCATCGGCTTGACCCAGTTCTGGTCATACTCCCAGCAAATCCAGCATCCCAGCAATTCTCCGTGTAGTCCACCTAGCATCGGCTCCGTTGACGCAACATGCGACTCCCATCTAAAGTTCACAGAAGGATCCACCCATTCTGGCCAGTTTCTCTTGTATGAGGCGGGTATTTCGTTGCCACAGAGGAACGAGCACGACTTGCATGGCGAGAAGTACTGCCTTCCTATCATTCCACCGCCAGGCACACTGTTCGCTTGTCGTTCTCGGAAGGCGTATTCGCAGAAGCCGGGGTTGTCGGGGGAGGATGTTTCGATTTTGTAGGGCGGCGGAGGGTCTTCGGTGGTTACTGGGACGGAGCTTAGGTCTGCTTCGATGATTTTCGTCGACATGTTCGTGATGCTGCTCAAGAAGGCTTTTGGAGGGAGGGCCAGAGTTGTCATATTCGAGCGGACGTGGATTAGAGCTCGTGAAGTCGTGAAGCATGCAAGAACAGTGGAGATCTAGATGAGAGGAAATGCAACCAGAACAAGAATTGCGAAAAGGACAACACTTTGAAATGCAATGCAGAACGCAGGAAATTTCGGATGACAGTAGGAACAGATTCTAGAGCATGCACAGGAAAGGACTTAACTTGAGCGATTGCATAATCGGTGGCAGGTTCTGCGTGGTGGGACGCTGGAGGCTGGAAAAGAAATCGAGGAGGTTGGAGAACGGTGGATCTTGGCACAGGTCACGTGCTAGTCTTATGGAAATTAACTTTCAGCTTGTTTTAACTTCAACTTCGCCTTCCCAACATCCTCAAGACACATCTTTCTTGGAGTCAGGCGTTTCGGCAGCGATTAAAGCGACTCATCTGGTTCTAGATGAGTCGGCTTCTACATCAATGCAATGCCACCTTGGTTAGAGATGCACGTATATGTATAAGTATCATCGACCAACACGAAGTACTCATGGTCTCGATTCTCTTTTCTCGTAGCCATACTATAAGGTAGCTCACTTTCAACTGAATTGGTCGCCCACTTGAGTAGGGTTCTCGCCGACTCGTCGAAGATTCTGTGGTGAGGGAATTAAACTCACGGCCTGAATTGCCCCGAGCGTTGCAGGAAGTGCACTCTCAGCCTTCTCTTCATCAAGCCACCCTTTCTTATCAGCGAGACGCAAGGCCGCAACAAGAACGACACTAGAATCTCCTCATGACTGTTTCAAATTTTGCCGTTGGACCTGAGCTGCTAAATAGGTAGGGTGACTGTTTATTTCGATCTCCAGCCGTTTTCCATTCTCTTGTGGCGCTTGTTTGTGCAATGAAAGTGGGCGCAGTGCAAGCCACGCTGAAGAATCTGTGGTCTCGCACGTTATCTCTCCGCGAATGCGTTGTCATGTCTCAGCCGCTGCCGTAGCCTCCCTCTATGTTTCCCTGGCACACTTCTTTTCGAAAACACTCTATGTACGCAGCCATTCGATCACTGGTACAAAGGCCGCTAATTGTGTCACATGTCTCGAACATCTCAAGACAATGGCACGGGTGATGTGCTTGAAGAAAAGGCAAGTTGCAGCCCATTCAGGATACCGAGCTAAACGGCACTTCAATTAGGGGCCCAATATTCTGCTCGAGACCAAGGAAACAAGCTTGGAGTCCACTAATGCGAGCCAAGCTAATGCCGACAAAAATCACGATGACCAAATTAATGAGCAACAAGAATCGAAAAGTCACCCCACTCCAATACGAATATCAGATGAGGCTGGCACGTTATCGCACAGCCCTTTGGTTTCTGATGTCAAAAAGTCCGAAGCTCCGAAATTGAAATACCAGGTCGCTTTTGTTGAAGATGACCCCGAAGATCAATCTGCAAGAGTTATCTCCGGTGAAGAGATCGAACCAGCAAAGGACGACAAGAAAACAGAACTACCCGATCGGTTGGCAGCAGGAGGCGCGAAGAGTAAAAAGGAGAAGGGAAAGGAAACAGATGTCGGCGGCGGCAAGGAAGTCAAGCCTACTATTAAGTTCAAGGATGCTGTTGGGCGGAAGTTCACTTTTCCATTTCATATGGTCAAAACCTGGGCGGTAAGGGGCCTTCCCGTGCACTACATGACTCTGACATTAATGCTGCGTAGGGGATGGAGGAGCTGATTAAACAAGCTTTTCTGCATATCGATGTCATCGGCCCCCATGTAGCAGAAGGGCATTACGATCTGGTGAATCCAGATGGAGAAATCATACTACCACAGGCATGGGAGCTTAGTGTCGAACCAGGCTGGAATGTTACAATGCACATGTGGCC
The DNA here is from genome assembly GCA_002865655.1 of Hyaloscypha variabilis F. Lineage (NCBI taxonomy): Eukaryota > Fungi > Ascomycota > Leotiomycetes > Helotiales > Hyaloscyphaceae > Hyaloscypha > Hyaloscypha variabilis. The sequence goes on along the minus strand of KZ613942.1, from coordinate 147,638 downwards.
GTTGCCCGAACCTCCATCAGGTCTTCCACCTAGGCGCCCCGTGAATCATAGGGAAAGACTGCCTAGCAAGTCTGCTGCGTCTGCGCCCGGGGGCGTGCAAGCAGGGAACCGTCCGGGTGGTCCTCCCCCTCCATCTCAGATGCGCGGGGGTCCACCTCCGCCACCCCCAGCAAATTGGCCAGGAGGCCCTCCTCGACCACCCCCTACTATCGTAAACCTAGCTCCAAGGCCTCCGGGTTCCGTTCGCAAACCACAAACTGAGACTTCGATTCTTCCATGGTTGAGTGGGAAAAGCGGGAAACCTAAAAAGACTGCACGTCAAGACACCGATGATGATGAGAGCGAGAAGCTGAAGCCAAGACGAGTCTGGACACTTGGGCCATCTCTAGATGACATTGGGTGGTTCCAGGGTCCACCTCCTAAACCCCCAAAGACGCTCTTCAGTGATGACGAGGATCCAGACAGTTCTTACCAGGTTGCCCAAAGTATGTTCCAAGGGAAGTGCTTCCAAGCTTTCGACTTCAAGGTGTTAATGATGTGGGACCTGCTAAGACTCCAGCGGGAGGTTGTCGGTAGATGGGAGAGATTGCAAGAGCATCCTGAAGATACCGTGAATGCAGAGGCGTTTTTTGAAACTCTAGCAGAGTACAGTACGAAGTAGCTCCCCCGAATATTGCTATGCTAATTGCTGCTAGGGACCGCTTTGCGAGATTGGCAAGAAATAGAACGATTTCCACGTTCCAGCCGGGACGATGTTAAGATTTTCGATCATCATCTGCTAAATCAGCTTAAGGGTGACGATCATAAGAAGCTATGTGACAATAGCAAGTGGCTGGGCAACGTCATCAATCTGAAAATGAACGAAGAAAAAGCAGCTAGCAAAGTCCGGACAGTGCTACAGCATATCTTGCCTGACAGACTATCCATGAGTTTAGACGAAGCTCAATATGAGGAACAACTCTCCGCTTTGGCACTCGGGCCTGGTCGTGTAAAGGGCAAGTGGGTCGCATATTTTTTACTGTATAAGGCTGACAAAGTCACGCAAATTTAGACATCGAAAGCCAATCGTTTGAAGCCCCTGAAATCCAACAGCCGAAGCGGAAAGAAGCATATAGCCCTTTCGTAGACGCTCTAGCCAGGCTTTTGATAAGTATCTCGGGAGGATTGCTCTTGATTATTCCAATGGTTGTGCTAGTTATAGTGACGCCATTGTATTGGCGAGTTGGTATTGTTTCGATTGCGGTTTTGCTGTTTGCGGTTGCTGTAAGCCAGATGTCCAAAGCCTCAAACCAAGAGCTTTTGACTTCTGTTGCTGCTTATGCGGCAGTGTTGACTGTGTTCTTTGGGCAGATTGGATAAGCCAATTTATTTCCATTCTCAGGGTATGATCTATTTCGTTGGCCTGGAAAGGGCCGCTACTCCAAGAAGCTCTAGATATTGTTAGATTGCTACCCTGTGCATTTATTATGCCGAGTATTGTGCAATGAAACGACTTGAGGCTACTGATGAAGTCGTATAGAGTGATCGGTAATTCTACTTGGCATCCCAAGAATCAGTATCCTAGCCAACATTTTGGGCCTTGTATGGAAAAAGTGGTGGAGAATACATTTCCCATAAAAAGTGGGGGCAGTTACCGTCACGAAGCTCAATCGCACCTATGAAATCAAAACATTAAAAATTTCAACCAATTTTTATCTCAGTGACTTGGCTTTGCGTCACTTTCCCAAAATGATAAATGAGTCAACGCAGGTTAACCTTAAGTTACAGATGGCGGAGCTATGTCCGCACCCTTGTTGCCACCCAAGCAGATCCCGACAAGGTCCCGAGGCCTATCATCCACCCATCCATCTTTTATCAATTCGTATTCTGTCTTATGTCACACGGAGCTTTTCCTCCGCACGTCATCGCAAACACCAATTAGTGTTATATATATGGATTTCCTTGTGGCATAATAGGGAGTGAGTGCTTGCGCAAGTCGTGGCGAGCAAACTTGGGCTTCGTAATAGAAATTCGTGCTAAAAGATCCTCATTTTTAAAATTCCGTTTCTTTCAAAGCAATTATGGTCGAAATCAGGACTATTGCAGTGATGGGCGCCACTGGTAGGCAATCGCCTCCCCATGGTGATTCCAATGGTTAACACAAAAATAGGCCGCCAAGGAAGAGGTGTCATTGACGCTTTACTGTTCAACAAAGGAGACATAGAGTATCGAGTTCGACCTTTGACACGCTCCCTCGCTAGTAAACTTGCCAAACGCTTTGAGCACGACTACCCACAGCTTTCACTCGTGCAATGGAGAGTCGACGACACTTTGTCCCTCCAGAAAAGCTTCGAAGGATGCTACGGAGCCTTCGTCGACTCCGGTGTTCTTCTCCCACGCGAGATCCCGCTCAAAAAATGGACGAGAGCAGAACTCGCTCTCGGCGAGCGATGTCGCCGAGCTGCAGAGGTAAAATCTCTTTCACATCGACAGGGTTGATACTGTAATATTGAGAAGTGACATAGGAAGCAGGTATAAAACACCTGATATACCCGACTTTCCCTTCCGTATTCAACGCCAGCAACGGCCGCATTAACATTCGCCACTTTGAGACCAAACACCAAATCGCCTTACAACTCAAAGCATCCTCAGTTCCGAGCACCATCCTCTGCCCCGGCCCATTCTACACGGATTTCAAGGACATGCAATATGCCTCATGGGATGGTAACACCGTGGTATTCAGCACTCCTGCAGCACCGGAGAAGCGCATGGGGTGGTCCGATCCAGGGCACGATATTGGATGGTTCTCAAGGGCTGCATTTGATGTGGGCCCCCAATTTATGCAGGGTGAGAATGTGCCGGTGTCCGGCCCAGTTTTCAGTTATGAGGACCTGGCGAGCAAATTCAGTGCTGTGACGGGAATCAAAGCTGTGTATCGGCAATGTACTTTGGAGGAGTTTGGGCAGTTGGAAGGTGTGGATGGGGTGAAAGGCAAAGAAGTAAAGGCCCTGGGTGAGTGGTTGGCAGTTGCTCCTGATGATGGGGCATGTTATGGGACAGTCGGTATGGACAAGTTGAAGCAGGCCCAAAAAGTGATGGGAGTTCAAGCGTTAAGCTGGGAGCAATTTTTAGAAAGAACTGGTTGGAGGGGCCCAACAAGACAGGGAAGGTAGTGCAAGATTCCGAGCTGTTTTCTAGTGACGAATTGATGCCGATATTGAACCGTGGATTGCGTTTTGTAAGATTGAGTGGCATTTTCATTTCTACATACCAGAAATCATTCCTTCTTGGTTCCTATGCAGCCTCAAGAATATAAGAGTAGGGGCCACCACACGTGGCCCACTTTACAGGGCCATGTACAACAATCTTTAAAATCGCGATCCTAAGCGAGGGGCGCGGGAGTGCCAGAACACTAAACCCACGATTATTACCCCTCCCGACTATACTATTAACTCTTAATAGAATACTTAGATTTTACGTATATAAGATAGGGGCACTTAGGATAATATATTAAGCTATTTCGGGTATGCCCTAGAGCTATACTTATAATAATTTTTAGAGTTAGGCTTAACTACGATTTTCTAGCCTTATACGTCCTCGCGCACGCCGCCTAGCCTCTCGATTTTCTAATTTTTAAGCCCTTTTTTAAATAACTTTAGAACTACTCTTCTAGAATATAAGTACTATATATTAAATTAATTATTAGAGTGCCCTTATATATTTATTAGGTAGATTAAGCTTTATATAAATAATTAGGAGTATAGTCGGCGAATTATTAGGATTTCTTACTAAAAACTAGTAAGGTTTAGTAGAAAACGCCCCTCTACGTACGCCGTAGTAACTAGACTATTAGCTTATAAACCCTTATATAATTAAAGAGCCTTAGATACCCCTATTAATTTAGGACTATCACAGCGTTAATTAAAGCTAATTCTATTAAGAAGTCGTAGAATATAGATTCTTATTTTTAGTATTCTAACCCTTCCGCGCCCCTCGCTTAGGATCGCGATTTTAAAGATTGTTTTACATGGCCCTATAGCGAAATTGCTCGACGCGTCGATTTTCTACACTCCCTTTTATAACCGCGTTATTAAATTAACTAACTATTATTTCGGCCTATAATTTAAGATAAGTAATAGTCTTATATTTAGTTCTCCCCTATAGAAAGATAAGGGCGAATAGCCCACGCCTATATGGCAAATGATACGTAATCTTAAACGATAAGGAAAATCGTAGCGCGAGATCGTTTCTAATACCTTTATTCCACGACGTACTATATAACGTATTCTACCTCTAAGAACATAGCTGCCGAGAGCGTAGAAAGAAAGCCCTAAAGCCTTACTTAATATCTATGAGGTAGATCCGCTAATATATTTAGCATATCTTAAAAGATTAGTCGACATGCCGCCTTACCTTTAAGTAAGTCCGTACGTAACTTGGTATTAAAGTATCTGCGAGAACTATTCGATGAGAACTACGCCGTGTAGGCTATCGACGCTATATTACGTGCCCCCGGCCCTATATATCTCGCGAATAAGCTAAGAAGAGATTAGGCTTCGCGCTTAAGTACCGGTGGTAGGGGACGTCTAATGTGGTAGGGCCATGTGACGTACGTCACATGACCTACGCGAAGCTGGATAAATGCGCGCTTCCGCGCGCATCTCGCTCTCTTAGCTCTTTAGTCAAAATCACCACTTTTGCACTCCCTCCATTTTTATGGTTGTACGCCTGCCCTGCCACACTAACTACGCGGCTTTTTGATAAGATAGTAAGATCGGGGGCGACTAGTGGAAGGTTATATAGTCGGACGAAGCTACGTTTAAGACAGGGAAGTGTGGAAGGATCTGGGTAACTCGTCGTATAGACGAAAAGCGGTGTATAAGTTATATACGAAGTGTATACCGGTTAGGGAGAGTATTGGTCATGATTTAGGGGGGCCTGGGCTAGGACTATAAGTCGGAATTAGTATTTATGCGAAAGCTTCCTAGGCGAAGAGGCATCTATTCTAAAGCCTACTTATAACAGGTTTTATAACCTATTATCTTTCCGCTTTTTAATCGACTCGGCCCGGAATATATCTTTATAGAAGATAGATTAAAGGTATATGCTAGAAGCGCCTAACTACCCCGGCTTTCTTATAGTATTCGCAGGTTTAAGTAGCCTCCTTCTTCGCCTAATCTAAATCCAATTAAGAAGGTCTAGTAATAGATGAAAGAAGAGTTAAAGAATTTAGGCTATATGCCTAAAAGTATAGAGGATTTAAAGAGAGAACTATAAAAGCTCTAGGATTAGGTGGATCCACGTGACTTCCGGCACTATATCGAGTAATTAACTTGTAAATTAGAAGACGTGATCGCGGTGCGTGGATTAGCCACTATCTATTAATATATAATTCAAATCTGAGCCGATTTTATAAGAAAAGTAAAGAGATATTGAGAGTAGAAGAGGAAGGGTCAAATGATGGGTTTCGCTTAAGTGGGCTATGTGTGGTGGCCCCTACTCTTACTTTGACAAACAACCTTTACTACGCAAACCACCAACCGGCCAAGACCGAAGACGCACCAACTCTATTAAAGTCATGACAACTGCTAAGACTCTGGTACAGGTCAACCCACACTGGAACGTTTTCATGGCATATTCAATATTTTGCATTATCTGTTCCACCACCCCATTATCAGAAGAACCTTTGGTTACATAAGAGTCAAGATAACGGCTTGATAAGCTTGGTCGAGAGATTTCTAATCTCTGCTTTTATATACAGAGCGACCTTGCCAGAGAATAACGAATTCAATTTCTAACCTAATGACAATACTTATTATCTTCTTAATATTAGCTTTTTTATAACTAAAGACCAAAGCATCGCAAATGGAGTGTTTTCATAAAACATAAACACCTAAAGCACGAAGTTTGGGGGCGAACTATCGAGCAGCATCTTTAAGATTCATTGCAACGTCTACAAAGGAATGAAGATCTTGACTTATTTTTTTTCCTTCGAAGTGTCAGAAATAAGCTTTTTGTATGCGAGAAACAACTAGTGCTTCTTGATGAGTCTGTGAAACTGCAGCAACCACAGGACGATGGGTCCGTATAGTCTGTAAACGGTTATTTCCAAGGCGTCTACTCTAATAGAAAATCCCTAGCGGTATTTCGGCCCTACTCGATCTATCTGCTTGAACTCTCCAAGCCCGACACGCCAAATATGGAGGCAGCAGATGGCAGAAGACATATACATGTCGTCGAGAAGTTCATAGGCCTAAAAGTCGGTGTAGCTCTGCTCGTAAGTGATATTCTTGACTTCGACTGCCCGGAATAATACAAGAATACCACATACAACACACAACCACTTAGTAAAGTGAATTATAAGAACAGACGCTTATATTTAAAGGTTCGGGGGGAGATTTGAGGAAGCTATAGAGGGTTAGGGTAAGTAAACTTTTACTTAGTAAACTCTAAATCAAAAGCTGCTTAATTAGCAACGCATAGGCCAATTATTAACCCGTATATCTAAACTCCGAATTAAAGGCCCTTATTACATAAGAGGTAGTGTCACTGCTAGTCACCCATGCAATTACTTATTGTGCGTTTAGCAAAGAGAGACAAACGATCGTGATTTTGAACTCAACTACCTTAAGTGTCAATGCTTTTAATAGATATAGATCACCGAGTGTAGCTTTTAAACGCTGCTACTTCAACTTGACTAAGCAGTGACCATGTACAGCATAAGGCTGCTCTTAACCAGTAAGGGTACCCTGGAGGAAGGTGACGCCAGCAGCGTAATCGGAGCTGTAGTCGAGATGAGCCGCGTCGACAGTGATCTCGGCAGCACTGCATACGGTATCGTAACCAAGAGAGTTGCTGCAGAAGACCTTGGTCTTGGCTGCCGGGAAGTTGGGGATCTCGCCATTGTTGGGAGTGTTCGCGGTGTACCCATAAAGTGTCACTCCAGTGATCTGGTTCTGGACAGCTGCGGACAGCTTTTCGATCGAGTTGTACAAGACAGCGGTACCCTGGCTTTGAGGGTATTAGCGGGAAGCCATGAGAACCAATAGACCGCAAAGCTCACCTGTATCCTGTAGCCACAACCTTGGAGCCTGGACACTTGCTGTACGCCTCATTGAAAATGCCCTCGGCGCCAGTAACAGCACTCGCGGAGGTCAAGATCCCTCCATCATACGTGGGGATGTTGTCAGCAAGAGAGGCAGTGTAACCTTGAGCGTCTCCAATGCCTTGGCATCCGATCTTGCTGACACCAAGGGCGCTCTGCAGACCACTGCAGAGAGCCGGGCCAACAGTGGAGCCCTATCAGCTGTTAATGTCTCGAAAGGAGTAGCTCATTGTCGAAAAGCTTACGACGTTGTCGGCTTCACCAGAAGCGCGAGCGATGATGAGGTAGTACTCCCTGCAAGTAGTGTCGTCCAGGAGGTCATTTGCGGTGGTGCCAACAACTTGGCGCTTGTTGACCTCAAGGGGAGCAGCGGCAGCCATACCAGCGAGGGCAATAAAGGCGAGGGAGTACTTCATGATGGTGGTTGATCTGAAAAGAACCTGTGATGCGGGCTATGAGTGAGTGCAAGACTTGAATCCGAATGAAAGTGAGTGATCTGTGATAACATCTAGGGCGTGTTGATGCTCGACTTTATACTCGCATCTTGAGATTATTGTTCTGATTGTACCTCGCATCTTGAGATTGTTGCTCTACTTGGACCGAGGAATTTTTACTCATTGTCTACAAGGGAACATGCAATTCGCTGCTTGAGGCGACGCCTAGCACGAGTCTATCCCATCCTGCACCCCATCCTGCATCCCATCTTGCATCTTTACCATAGAGTCAGGCTCTGGGGTCCCCTTGGGCCTCGGTGCACCCTCTCTGGCTACAAACGGAGATGTCTGCAGCTATCATCGAACAATGCAGGTCTGTCTTGCATGTTGTAGATGGCGGGGTGAAACTTCTTCGGTTTTGGAGTATTGCGATTGGTCCACGAGATCACATGGCCGACATCCCTGCAATTCTCCCCGCAAATGGCAGTTGAGTCCGTTACGCGCTACAATGCATCAAAGTGAGGGGCTTTTACCTTGCTGAGGTAACTTAATGCTTTAATACCGCGGTAAGTCATCCGACGATGATGTGAGCTAAAAAATTTCTTTTGGGTCACCTCGGTGCCGCGGTATTCTATGGTCGTCGAGATAGATCCTACTGCATGATCGTGGATCTCATGCTCGCTTCCTCAGTGAAAAATAGTGCGGGGTAATAGGGGCTGGAATCAACAAAAGTGGTCGAGCGGGAAGCTAATCACTCACTGAGACTGCCTAATAATTATCCACCAACGAACACTTACGACCATCATTTACATTGACTATTAGTATGCCCACTTCTCTACGCGCTGCATTTGGCAAGCTCGACACCATGCTCCCCTCATTCATTAGTAAAGCCATTAGGGATGCTGAGGAGAACGAGCCTGTCTTCGAGCGTCTTAAGGAAGAAGAACAAGATAGCGAGGTCGATGATCATCTGTGGCCACAATACAAGCACAGTCAACAGCACAGCCAGAGGCATCCAAAGCTATGGAATGCTGCATGCTTTGTGCTTGGAACACTCTTGGGCGTCGCGGGTCTTCTTGTCAGCCAGCAGACGACCGTCAGATCAGTTACCGCTGAGTCGATCCGGCCACCAAATCCAGCCATTCCACACAGCAAGTATTCCATCGAGAGCAGGAATATCGAGACTGACGACAGGCAGTACCAATGGTAAGAACTACCTTTGAGCGACACGAACTATTCGCGGCGCCATCTTCCACAGAAACAGACCGAGCTTGGCGCTCCTTGATGCCTGTGAGTAATATAACCTGTACCCTACGTCGCATGGCTGACGAAATTAGTATGGTGATGGTTTCATCATCGTAAACAATTCCCAAGCACTCGGACTTCCACCTGGAATCCAGCATTCTAATGGCGAGTCATATGATGTTTCAATGTTCCATCAGCTGCATTGTCTCATGCGTATTCGGGAGACGCTCTTTATGACCAAATTCGCTTTAAATCATACCAACGCCGAGAAGATCGACGAGCATCTGATTGAACCGTCAATGATGCATGTATATCATTGCTTCGATTACATTCGTCAAGCTCTGATGTGTGCTGGAGATTTGACCCTTGAATGGCCAAGGACGGAGAAGAATGGACAGCGATTTGCAGTTGATGGTTGGGGCGTCTCGCATCAATGTAAAAGCTGGGTATGTCAACTATCAGTACTATTGGTACTGTCACTGACAGCAAGGAACAGGAAGCCATCTCGGACTACATGACCCTAAACTGGAAGCAGCCTTAAGGCCATTTTGATGTGAAGACCATGGTAGCGATATTGGCTGCGCTGCTCACCTGAGGCATAGGGTTGGGAAGAGCACACATTCCAGTGGGGGAACTGGCGCGTAGAAGGAAGAGATGTGGATGTATTAAAAAAGATGATGCAGGAGCACCCTAAATACATTGAGCTGCCCGAGGCAGCCACAGGAACACAGTAAACGTTTCCCACTACCCCACTATTGCTGCTTCTTCTTGGCGGCCTGTCCCATACGTTGCACACCAACTCCATGCGCATAAATTAAATCTCCGCCGAGATACGCGGCATACCCCTGAACCGCCAGAAAGACTGCGCTCATCACAATCTGATGACCGGCAGGTTTAAAATCGGGCACATTTCGCTCCTGCAGCCAGTTATACACTGCACCCGCAATAACGAGGTCATTGAGACCGCCCTGTACAATGTCATTAATTACTCTGTTGATGGCGAAAAAAGCACACTTACATGGATAAAAGCAGTCTTTACTTTCGGTATAAGTTGCTTCTGTCCGTTCTCCTTCGTCTCATAGAATCCGTTGCCTTGGACCATCGCATAGAATTCCGCACCACCAGTCACTACAGCCGGGATTGAGGTAATGATACCCAATACATTGGCTGCATAGCCTAGGATGGAGAGCGTGCCTAGGTTTTGTTGGTCGTGAGAGAGGAACGGGTTGTCCGGGAAGTAGAGAACCATGCCATACACAAGGTTAAGGACATTGGCGAGTGTGAAAAGGGTGAGCGGGAAGTGCACCGTGGCTGGGTGGATAGGGTGACTGTGGTAAAAATTAGTTGTCTAAGGAGAAGAGAAAGGAACTCTTGAGCTCGACGAACCTGTTTGAGCCAAATTGACCTAAAGTCACGGCTTGGAAGCATTTCTTGGCGATGTTGGACATGGCTTCTCGCTGAAAGGTGTTGACTTGCGGTTGGATCTGGAAGGGAAGGAAGAATACTTCTGAATTTTGGGTTTGGGAAATTTGCGGAAGATGCAGGTCTGTTGGAAAAAGAGGGGGAGCTTTGAAATAAAGAGGGGTAGTTTTGTATTCAAGCCTTTGACGTTACGTCAGCCCACGAGCATTCACTCCAATCCTGACTCGGAAACAAGGTGAACCTCAAATTTCTTGAGAAAAAGCATCCTCCTAGTCAAAATTTCATGACTATTTAGCTAGTTTAATTCTAGTGACTTAGAGATGCAGTTCTAGGATTCTTTGATTAATTGATCGAATTGATCGGATGCACGTGATAACCGGAGCGGGATAATATTGTGATGATGACCCGGCATGACGTTCCCCTTAATAGCCATCCCTTCCTCTATTGGTAGTTTGGGTGTTGCACGTTCGAAAAAATCCCTACCCCTATGTAATCATGATATAATCTGAATAAGAGGATTCTCGTTTGCATTGGGAGACTACGTCATTGTCACCTCCCAAATTTTTCAGGATTTTTGTATCTGCACTAGCTGTGGTTTCCTGCTCATTAGTTATGATTCATGACTAGATTAATCCATTTGACACCTCTTCGGCATAAAAATGCACATTTCTTAGAGTCAGGAGAATCTTGGGTCTGCGAAATGGACGTTTCAGAGAAGAAGAATGTGCATGAGTAGTATGTGCAGTGGTGAGCTGCACTCTGTTGCAAATATAGGCTCTTGCGGCACGTGCAATGGACATAAACCAGTGCATTTGATGCTGAATCGACTGGTGTTCTACAGTGGTAAGTAGCCTGTATATATAGGCCCTACGGGCCCCTAATCGTACGTCATTAGCCCCTGTACAGCTAAACCTACAGCTGTATCGGCGATTCCGGTGGCGGGGGCTCAGCCCCCTAAGCCTTCCAGCTCTACAGGGCCCTAAGGCCCTGTACGGCCGTTCTGTTCAGCTGGCTAATTCCAACAAACTCCATTAAGATTGCAGGGTATCGCAGACATACCTGTGTGCAACCAAGCCGAGGCTATCAGAGGCCCCGTTACTAGCAGACTCCTCATACACAGAAAGGTGGTTTTTTTGCCTGCTACGCAAGAGGTGTTCTCAAAATGTTCATTATAATAGTGAATTCTGGTACACCCCCACTATTGACCACCCAATATGAGGAATTGCAGTCATCACCCATGTAAGATGACATGCCACAATCTCGATTCTAGGCTGCCAAGTCAATTTCTCTGCTTGATATTCAACTTTTGAACCTTCATGTTAATTCTGGTTAACCATCGATAGTATATTGCACAGCGCCTTTAAGACAATTAAGATGGGCGGAGGTGACGAGATCCCACAGGGAAATAAACTGCTACCGGTTCCACACTCCACGGCATCTTACTGGCGCAGCGACCCACATTGGCTTGATGAATATCGTTCGACTGAAGACCTTCCATCACAAGCCGATATTGTAATCATTAGCACCGGCATTGCTGGTGTTTCCACCGCATATCACCTCCTTAACAGAAAAGATAATGATGACACGCCACAACCATCCATCCTCCTTCTTGAAGCTCGCCAAGTTTGTTCAGGTACAACTGGCCGCAATGGAGGGCATATCAAGAAATTACCTTCCACAATAGTAGACTTGATTCAAAGTCTTGGTAGCACGGCCGCCGGCGAGGTTATAAAATTCATCCGAGCGAACATTTATGCGGTAAAGCATGTGATCGAAAATGAGAAGATCGAGGCTCAAGGCGAGTTGAGGCGGAGCTTTGACGTATCACTACACGAGGAGGATGCTATAGAGGTCAAAGCAGAATTTGAGAGACAATTAAAGTCTGGATTTCCGCTTACGGAGGATTTGCAGTATGTTGGGGAGCAGTTTGCCGAGCGTGTAAGTCTAGATCCAGCAGGGATCGTTGCTTTGAAAACGGGTGTAATTGTTCCAGAAATGCTGAAAACAACTCTATGTAGATCACGTCAATCCGCGGTGCAAAGTGTGGTCTTAGCACCGTCGTCTTGTCATTCTGGCCGTACAAATTCGTAATCCAGCTATTGGAGAGGGTATTGAATAAAGGAACTGCGAACCTACAAACAAACACCCCCGTGACTGCCATAGAAACGGATGACGACGAAGGATATACTATTTATACGGAACGTGAAAAACTCAGAACGGCCACCATCGTCTTCGCGACTAATGGGTACACCGCTGGCCTTCTTCCTCAGTATCGAGATGTGATCACCCCCACGAAAGCTACTGCCTCGCACATCACAGTTCCGCCCGGCCAGAATGCACCCTATCTCTCCAACACATACAACATACGCTACACCAAAGACCGGGTTGATTACTTGAATCCCAGACCAGATGGCAGTATCGTCGTGGGGGGAGGGAAATGGACGTACGAGAAAGAACGTGAGCTTTGGTACGATGTCCACGATGATTCCACCCTGATTGAGCCAGCGAGACATTATTTCGATGAACTCATGCAAAGGCATTTCCGAGGGTGGGAAGATAGTGGTGCTGAGACGGAGAGCGTATGGACGGGAAGTAAGTAAACTACCATGTATGCGGCAAACTAATGGTCATCAGTCCAAGGTGTTACTAAAGACGGTGCTCCACATATCGGCAAAGTCCCTGGTTCTTCAGGACAGTATATACTCGCTGGATATAACGGAGGGGGAAATGCGTTTGCCTTCCTAGCTGGCCATGCAATTGCGCGCATGATTCGAGAGGGGATAACTTTCGAAGAGACAGGGATTCCTATATGTTTGAAGACAACACAGGCCCGGTTGGATGTCAGTAAGGCTTAGATTCTGAGAGAATAAGTGAAACATTCAAGTGTAAATTTCAAGTCAGCTAGTATCCCCTGCTTCATTTTCTCTTCGATTAAATTTATGAAAAGGACAATATGAACTTATTGTATCATAGATTCGTAGAGTCCAATAAAACGAGAATCATTCATTCCCAGATCATGCGCTTCTAGCCTTATACTTCAGACAAGAGCTTCTATCAAGATGTTAAACTATGAGCCATTCCAGATGTCGATTGCTCAATGACTCAAAGAAACCTCCGTTGATACAATGCTTATTTCGAAGTCATAATTCCGTGGAAGTAAAAGAGCTGTGAGGCAAGGCACATGTCATAATTGTCTATTATATGAGATATCATGCCCAGTTTCCCAAAGAGTTTGCAAATATACATTGAAGAATAGTCAAGACAAGATAACAATGTTTACTTTTATTCTTCTCGCTTATCATCAACTATGGTAGAAAAGGGGGCGGCTGCAGGGATTCGAGATCCAAGCTTGGTAAGCAAATGTCACCAGTCTGGCGATTCTCACCAAGGTCCAATAGAAGCTGGTAAAATTCCGCCGCTTACGGTGCACCTTGATTTTCACTTCATCCTGTCGATCAAACCGCTCCCCATCTCCGATAGCCCACAGTATTCCAAAGATATCGCAACCTATGTCGAAGATGTTCCTGTTCGCGTGTCGAACGATAGCCCAGACGTCGTGAGGTTCGTCTTGCGATGTTATCAGCTTCCGCGGATCACATATCCAGGTTGAGGGTCTGAAGCAGGTGTTTGCTCATTCTAGACACAATGTCAACTTATCAATACCAACCTCTAGGCGCCGACGTCGAAAGGGGAATCAGACTCGTAAATCTGCTCCCTGGGCAGTTTGACGATGAAGTGCAGGTCCAAATCTTGCATACATCGTTGTCCCTCGGAAAATCGACCCTGGAAGATTTGAGCTATGAAGCGTTGTCGTACGTTTGGGGACCAGAAAGCAATCCAGCGATCATTACGATTCGAGATAGAAAGTCACGTTGCATCGTCGATTCCGGCACAGAAATAACGTCATATATTTCCGAAGCAGAGGCTGAGACTCTGTCTATTAGACGAAACTTGGATGTTGCCCTACGCCACCTTCGAAAGTCATCAGAGAGCAGAATCTTGTGGATAGACGCAATTTGCATCAATCAACAAGATGTGGAAGAACGGAATAGAGAAGTGGGCCGGATGGGTCAGATCTACGGCAACGCTACTCGTGTCTTGATTTGGCTTGGGCCTGAAGGGGAGAACAGCTCGCTAGCTGTACGATCTCTGCGACTTTTCGCCGAAGATCTGACTGATGAGTTCGTCAAAGATTATTTTAGTAGGAGATACCGAGCACCGGGCTCGAGGACTGAGCTACTTCTTGCGTCTCCAATACCATGGTTTGACGAAGGAGGTCACTGGCTGGCTATCCGAAGGTTATTCTACCGCAAGTGGTTTACACGTCTCTGGGTATATCAGGAGTGTCACCTGGCTGATGATGTACTTGTAATTGTGGGCTTCGATACGATCTCACTGCCTGAATTGGTTCGAGCTGGGTTGTGGTTCGCGGAAGCCTGTTCGAAGACGCACGATTTTGAGGGGGCACAAAGGCTTGCTGCTTCGCTGAATATCATCCGACCAAGATCAGCTTCTCGTGTGATGGATGTGATCAGTAGAACGAGAGGATGCGAGTGCGAAGACCCAAGGGATCGAATATATGCAATCATGGAACTGTTTCCGAACCATATCAAGTACGACCTACACCCCGATTATAGATTGCCCGTAGAAGTTGTCTACAAGGACTTTTTTCTTGCATACCTGCGCGATTTTGGAGGAATGAACTTCATCGGACTTTCATTGACCTACAATCGTTGGACTCATTCCTCGAAATCAATTCCAAGCTGGGTGCCAGATCTGGCAAGTCCTGTTCGTCCCCTCCAGTTTGGACTAGCCTGTGGGAAGTCTGAGCATGCGGTCGGTTATTCCAGCACCAATGATATTCTTCGAGTCAATGGGATACAAATTGCCAAGCTTTCTAGCGTTCAGGCGAGACTCGCTCTTGGGGCCTCGCATAAAGAGACGCTTGAATACTGCGCTGCAAACCAGCCCGAAGACTCGTTCAAGACAACATATGTGGATGGACGAACAGTCCTCGCAGCATTTACGGAAATGTTGGTCTGTGGATCGAGGGGTAAACTGCTCGGTATCGACTTTCCTTCATCGGAGCAATTAGGCGAGGAATATTTGCAATTTTCGACAAGTGGAAAGCAGCTTTCGCCACTCTTCCTTTATCAAATGAGCACCTTCCTGCCAGGAAGAGCATTTTTCACCGCTGACAGTGGCTATATTGGCACATGTCTTCCTACAGCTGTGCCAGGGGATATTGTCTGCTTAGTCCTTGGCTTCCAATTTCCCTTAGTTCTCCACCCGATTCCAGGAGAGCCAGGACTTTTTGAACTCCGCGGGGAGTGTTATGTACCTGGATTGATGGAAAGTCAAGGCTTGTTAGGGCCAGTCCCGCGGGGATGGGGCTCATACAGGTTATTGACGGCCAGACCATGGGGGCATCTTTTTACAGATGGCCGGGTCCAAACCCAGAATGATCCACGACTGCCTCCTCTCCCTGCGGGCTGGCGAGTAAAGTTTCAATTTGGAGACGTTATTCAAGACGACGAGTATGACTCCGATGGGAATATTGGAGAGATAAGATTTGTCAACGAGAAAGAAGGAAAAGTGCAGTGGCATGATCCAAGATTGGCACCAGAGGCGTTGAAATCAAGAGGAGTTAAGATTGAAGAGATGTTTATTAAATAGTGGGATCGCACCTTATGAGAAATGGTAGAGTATTCCGATTATAAAATTATGATAATCTTAAATATTAACTTCATTTTCACGTCATACTGCTCGAAAGTGGAAGTCTGATATTGGTAAATTGAAATTATACATTTGAGTATCCTTTATAGATTTTGCAGGGCAATAGAGTCAGGTCCCGAGAACAACCCCTGGTCGTCCTGCCGTCTACGATCTCCGTGCCAAAACGCACTCCAAGGAAACCTGGCCTGACTGCGGAGTCGAAAAAAGCGACTCTGAGGTAGAAATGCTGCTAAAACTGGCAAGAATTCATGGAATTTA
Source organism: Hyaloscypha variabilis F (assembly GCA_002865655.1). Classification (NCBI taxonomy): domain Eukaryota; kingdom Fungi; phylum Ascomycota; class Leotiomycetes; order Helotiales; family Hyaloscyphaceae; genus Hyaloscypha; species Hyaloscypha variabilis. The sequence goes on along the minus strand of KZ613942.1, from coordinate 131,459 downwards.
CAAACTCTGTATACAACTTGAACTCGACGTGTTAATTCTCCGATTCCATAAATTGATACTTCCCAAGCTTTGCGGCATGCTTTAGGGAGAGGCTCCCAACTGAAGGCGCAAACCAAAAGAAGTACCACGATGCAGGCCAGCAAACTTATGAAATTGATATTGATGTAGTCGTTGTTTTGAAACAGTACGCTGTGGCATATCTTCAGTATCTGTTCTGCTTCGTCCCCAGTCCGTTTCGATCCAACTTGTCTCACGATCTGCAGTAAGGCATATCTTGCATTCAGAAATGCTGTCGTAAACCAGGCCTGGACCTCTAAAATCCACTGTTCCTTGTAATCGAGCAAACTAACAACAAAATTGTCCCGGAAGAGAGAAGAGATCAGCACTTGCGTTCCGACTCGCTGAAGGAGATACCGATGCACCGAGCCCATTGTGGTGAGCGCGCCATATACAAAACCCAGGTCATATAGCATATCTATATCCCCTGCTGCCCTTGCCACCGCCATCATTTCAACTACAGCCACTTGGAAACGGCCCCAATTGGTGCAAGGAGAGGTTTTATTGTTCCAGCATAGCTTGTATTGCTCGACGCAGCCAAGTGCAGTTGCTTCGTAATCTGGGATAAGCAGATTCGTATCGGGGTATGTATTGTGCGCAGCGTAGAACGGATCCTCTATAGGTGCAGACATATTGTATAGACTTCTCCCAGCTCGTAACATGACAATGAAGACCACACCATCGTCTCGTTGAAGGCCTGGATGAATGGTTTCCTTCTGGTCGTCCTGAAGTCCAAATGGATAGACATCCAGATCATATACTGGTTGTTGCTTTTGGAATGAGGCCAAGTAGTTTCCGGAATACTCTTTTGAGTACCGGTTGGGCCCGTTGAGAGTCCGTAGCATGGTGCCCCAAATACCAAGATCAGTACTATTAAAGGTCGGGTCGTGGTATTTGCGGCCAAACCAAATGAATGATTTATCTTCCCGAAGCTTGGTGCTGTCGTCAGGAGAGGGGAACAGGAGTAGAAACTGATCCATTTTCAATGGTGCGCAAACAACTCGTTGACTTATCAATACTTGGTGGCGAAGATTGACTCCAAAGTCTCGCGGACTGAGTCCCATATATTCGAGCCGGACGGGTTGTACTCCATCTTGGCAGACATCGCCTGGAAATGGGCATGCCGCCTTTCGATCAGTGTGAAACTGTGGTGTACTGCCAACGATTCCAGATTCTGTGGAACACGAGGAAAAAGTATCTGATGTGTTGAGTAAACATTTCTTGAAGAAACTGTCGGCAAGCTGGGTGGTGTAATGGTTGCTTCCCGGTCGGTTTTCCCACCCGATACAGGTATCCGTGGATTTCGACAGTACAACGGTGGTGCTCAAATCTCCCTGGAGGCAAAGGGGAGCTAAAATTCCGCAGATAAAGAAGCCGGCGACATTGATCGCGGCCACAATTCCAAGGGTCTTTGGTACATTTGAGATAGACTGACTGTTGACGGCATTGCGATCCTTATGCCGACCGAATAAAGCTCGTAGTGCGTCGAGTTGTGATAGCTCTTGCTCGGATTCGACTTCTATATGTATAGGCCATATGAAGTGGAGACTGAGATATCTCAAGATAATCCAGAATCTGGTCTGGGCGATGGCAAGTAAAGAAGCAAAAAAAGCAAATGCAACGATACCCCACATGGTACTCAGTGTCAGCACCAATCCCTTGTAACCTGGGAGACTATAGTCTCTCCAGATGTACTGGTAGACGGGTGGTAAAGCCTGATCCATGCTGCCTAGCACAAGACGAACGTGGATAAAGATGTAGGAATAGTGAAAAGATATTGTAGTAGCCTGCGTCTGCCTTGTTTCAGCTGAGACATTCTCTTGTCTTGACTCCAATACTATTGGCCCACGTGCTCTGTCTCGTTTGGCGAAGCTGGGGCGGGGCTGCCGCAAGTAAGGCAGAAAATCTGGTGAGGCTCCCCCCCCAGGCTTTGCAATCATCGCACCTAATCTGAGACATCGAGAGCTTCGGTGGCTTCGGTGGCTTCAAATTCGGGCATCGGATCTGGTGCGAGGCATTTCGGTTCATGCTTTAGGGAGGCTAGGGCACTACAACAAACCTGTAAGATTCCTTCTTGTTCTTGTTCTTCTTATGTACAATCAGAATTTCAAATTAGCGAGCAGTGAACTTTGCGATGATGAGAAAGGAGGGAGAGTCACGTGGCTTTGTAGCTATACGTTATGCAAACATGTACCATCGACTCAAACTTGTACTATTCAAAACATATATCTAATGACAGAAAGCTTGCTATGGCATATCACACAGAGGACTGCTCGTACCTCTACAAGGTTCTACAATAAACAGATTTCCCATTGCTCACCTAGTGACCCCATAGCCGAAAAACCAAACCCGAGGCATTCCACAATCCCGCACCTACATCTCCAGCTCTTAGCACTCAGTTTTCATTTACCTTCACCAAACATACGCTTCGCACTTGTACAACACGACATCTCTATCCCCACCCCAAGCCTCAGAACAAAACAGCGGCCCGACCACTCGCACTCCACAAACACTATAATCTTCAAAGTTCAACTCCAAACCTCCCCAATCTCCCTTTAAATTCCTCTTTGTCTGACCCGAGGTGCCCTCTTGACACTCTAACAGCCCAAACCTATCTACTCTTCCCAAACCCGTCCACTCCCCACTCCCGTTGTGGTCCACAAGCCATGGTAACGTTGCGAGACGTTTTAACCTGCAACCAGGTTCATTTTTTGTGAAACCAGCGGTTAGACGACAAAATTCGACCTGATCTTTTTGAGTCTCCTTCACTATTTATTTTGACAACTCGCCGATGTTTTCTACTTTGATTTTTACGTAAAGGGTGTCCATCTTTTGTTACACATAGCACGGCAATTTTGCCTCGTAGCCCGTCGAGAAACTCGGAGAGAAAGCGGTCTTCAATATTTTCTATTGGGTGAAAAATATCTAATACTATATTTCAAGCACCCGTGAGGCTGCTAATTCACAGTCTAGGCTCTTCTCAGAGCATCCTGAAAAGGAGTGGTGCGTTTTCGTCACAACTATGTGACCCAAAGACGTCCCAGCCCTAGCGCACACATTCTCTCTATATCTCCACCAAATTAATCTTCGTCCTTCTAAAATTATTGCGATCTCGGCTTTTCCAAACTGACATTGCTCTAAAAACAAGCTTCACATGGAGTTCATGAAATCTCTTATCCTCGAGAATGCGAGCGGCGAGCTTTCGACCCATTCCCCGCAAGCTTCACCAGGACGCCACGAGCCAGGAATCATGAAATCGAAATCCAAGCCAAGCTTCAAGGCAGCCCTGTCTAAGACCACCACTCAACTGCTGCACCGCAAACCCACAAAGTTCACCTTCTTCTCCGCACTGCCAAAAGAATTGCAACTCCACATCATCAAACTCGTGCTGCAAATAGGGAAGGTCGTTGTGGTTAACTACCACCCAAGTGGAAAGGGACGGGGATGGTGGAGCGATCTGCATCCGTACTTGAGAGTAAATAGGATATTTCGTGACGAGACGCTACGACTCAGGCCTAAAAGCTTCGCCCACTTTGAAAAGTTAAAGGAAGGGGAGGAGACCCAGGAGAGCGAGGACAAGGAGGGGTGCGAGGAGGAAAAAGGGGAGCAAGGCTCGAAGAGAACGGTCAAGAAACCTCGCATGATTGAGCCACCCCAGATCGACTTCGATTTCAGCTGCGACGTGCTCGCGGTCGACGTGACGAATCTTTGGCCCACACTACTACACTACAACATACCCGATCTGCACCGATTAGAGACGCTGATCCTCTGCTGGAGATACCCGTACAGTTACGCACTCCCTCCGCTATGCTGGAGTCTTTACCAGCTGCCAAACCTCAAAAGCATAGCCCTTATCAGTGGTACAAGTTTCGACCACGGCCGTGGGAGGGTAGTACGGGGAGCGAAACGTTATCTCACGGCTGAGGGGCCATTTTCGGAAGAAGAGAATTACGCAAGAGTACACCTAGCGCTGTATCTTTCGTTGTGCAAGCCGTTTGGTGTTAAGCAGATCGAGGTGTGCAGTTTGAGGTGGACTCGGTTTTCCGAGCATAGCCAGCATCCTTTGATGCCGATTCATAAGGGGTTGCAGAGGCTCCTGAATCGCAAGGTCGTAACAGAAGCGTGGTGTCCTGAAGCGTTCGTTCGCTGGGAGTAACTCGTGCCCGAAGCCACTCAATGTCGAGATGGTAGATTGAATTGACCTACGTTAGATTGCAGGCAAGGCGTCCGCTTGGTGGGGAGGTCCACTTGGAACAATCTGATGTCCGCAGCCCGCCATAGAACAGGCTGCCTTACCTAGTTCAAGAACAATAAGAATGCAATTGAAAACGAACGCGCGCCATCAAAGCAAGTGCACAAAGAAAAGGGTATTGTTATTCGCACAATCCAAAACAGCTATGCAACGCCAGCCCTCGCCGCGCCATGCCAATTACTGAACCACCACGTTCCAATTTGCCGAACTCCACATTCAAAATCCAACAAACAACCTCACACAACACCCAACCCACCCTGGGATTCAGATACCAGTCTTTCTAAATAACCTCTTCGTGCCACCCACTCTGTCCATCTCCCCAAAACTCGATTTACGCTGACTCTCCTTCGTACCCTCCTTCTCTCTATTTCTCCTCTCCTTCTCTGCACTAGCCTGTCGGACTTTCTCCTTCATGCTCTCAACCCACTCCTGGTCCTTCTCGCTGATGACCACTTTCTTGCTCTTTGGGCCCGCAAGACCAAGGCTAGAATCTTCCTCTGTCCAGCTCAGTCGTGAGCTACTTCTGAATGACGGTCCTGTGCTAGTGGAGCTAGCTTCGCTGCCAGCTGCTGAGGGAGGCGTTTCGTAGGAGCGACGATTGATGTTGGGCAGCGGGGTGGAAGGGCTGCGGATATCGTTTGCATAATACTCTGATTCACCGACTGACTTGCGGGTTTTGCGGATGTTGAGACTGCTGCCTGGTCGGTCGATAGGTCTTTCGAGAACGCTCTGGGGGCGGGGAACTGGACTGTCTCTTCCGTTGCCGCGGATTGTGGCGATAGAAGAGCTGTTTGAAACGACTCGTGGCGGGAGATCTTGGATCTCAATTCGATCGTTGTCGGCTGCTGTTCTGCGGCCGTGGTGGCTGGCGTATTCCTTTAGGTATTCGCCGAGATCTGCCCATCCACCGCCAACACGGACCATGACTCGCTCCCCGTGTTCTCCTACTAGGCGGACGAAGAGCTTGATAGGTGCTTCACCAGTGGATCGAGATAGATGGTAAAGCTTAATCTCAGGATTTCCAGGGGTTCGGGATCGATGATTCGTTTTTGAAAATGCTGGTGCAAGAGTGAACGATGGAGTAGGTGCCCGCGAACTGGTGCTATAGTTGCTCATACTCGAAGTTGACCGAAATGATGGAGTAATAGATCGGCGAGTCTTCTTGGGCTGAAGAGTATTTGACGAGAAGGGATTTGCCTCCAGCTCAGACGTAAGGCGGATCCGTGCAGGAATAGATTCCAGCAGTGTGCTGATTTGTTTTTGGAGTTGCTCATCGCTGCTGGCCTTCTTGGGACTTGACAGTGGAGCTGGAGATACATCGATATCGTCAAATACTGGTGGCTCAAGTGGAGTCAGAGGTCCTGTTGTTTCTGCGGCGGAGAATAGAGCGGGCTGCTCCATGTTCAGCGTAGGGCGTTTGGACATCGCCGGAGCAGGTGGAGAGTCAGGGGGACTATAATCGAACATTGTTCCATTTCGAAGTCCAATACGACCAGCCGTCGGGGATTCGTCAACCTCAGGGAAGGTCTCTAAGGCCGGCGAGGCAGGGAATGCGATGGGTGAAGATGGGACATCACTAGCTCTGCCATTGACGATCGTAGGCGTATCAGAGGATATGCTTCCCCGACGGGGGCTAGGTACTGAGATCTCTTTAACTCCACCATTTACATGCGCGGCTGAAGCTTTGTGTGCAACCATAGGAATTGCAACTTCCTCGAGCTGGATTTCCTGAGGCGCTACATCACATACGTCGCATTCATCGCCGCCGGTCTCTACGTTTGGAGGTGGGGCAGCATCATGTTGTTCTCCAGTAGATATCTGTGCAGAATCAAGAGACTTCGCAGGAGTCTCGCTGCCATCCAGAGCGGGCACTGCTTTACCCACGGTCACTGGTGTGTCCAAAGTCACTGGTGACTTCGAGCGCGTCAATGGCTCGTGCACTAATACAGGGGATCGTGCAGTCATGCGAGGGGAGACAATAGGACGGAAGTACTCGGCATGCTCTGTCTGTTGAATCTCAGGAGTTGGATCTGCTGACGAATAACCGGTTACCACAGATATGTTCCTGCTGTGACGCTTGGAACGAGTGCCATCGGTCTCCAAACTGCGCTTGACGACTGGGTCGGATAAGCTCAGAGTAGAAAGCGGGAATCCTTCCGCAAGAATGTCATCGGGGCGAGCAACTACCGTCCAATCCGAACCATTTGACCTGTTCAAATTGATATGATCCTTTGTCAGTTCATGATTGACAAGTGGCTCCGTGGGGGACTGTGGTAAAGAGGTTGCACCTCGGGATTTGAAAATGCCATTGAGTTGAAATGATTTGCGCTTCTTCGTCGAATCCGAAGAGCCAGGACGCTCGGAGTTGATCTTAGGGGATGGGGTACGACGAACAAATTTGGCAAATGCACGGCCGAAACGAGGAGACCGTGGACTCTTGGGGCTTCCTGAATCCTCCGGGTCGGTAATTGGTGAGACCGTAGCTTTAGGTGTACCGGGCGTTGAAGGTGACCGATGTTGAGAAGGTTCGAAACGGATTGGTGAAGCAAGGGACGATTGCTCTGGGACGACTTCATCAGCATACTGCCTGATCATGTCCGTATCGACACCATCGTATTGAGAAACAGGGACTGAAACACCGGCTGGTGACGTGGGCTGGGATTCTTCACTCTCGTTCCCATCAAATGGTGGAATTCTCGAGATCTTGCCAGAGCTACTTGACTTCTTCAAAAGTGAAGAAGTCAAAGCAACCGCGGCCCCCACAGCGAGAGTAGGAAGAGCTACGCTAGATGCTGATACGCCCATATCGATCTGTTTAGGGTTTTGTTCCGCTTGTATGTCGGAGCTTTCAACAGATTTGACGTCCCGTTTGTCAACTACTTGAGCGTGTGCGTCCTCTGTGGCGTGGAGTGTAGCAACTTCAGATGAGTTTGCATCTTCCAGTGCCTTCTGGACTTGTCGACTTTGTGCTGCAGCGTCTTCAGATTCTTTCAAAGCGAGCAGTCGGGCCATTTCGATATCTTCTGCGTCCTTCTTTGTTTTCTGTCTGGCAATTTCAGCGTTCTCAGCATCTTGCTGTGCTTGTTCTATAGCCCGTTTGGCCTTTTCGGCATCTTTCAGAGACTGGAGTCTAGCTGATTCTTCCACATCTCGCTCTGCTTGTTGCCTTGCTAGTTCTTCGGCCTCTGTTTCCGCTTGTTGTTTGGACCTCTCTGCTGCATCTTCGGCGTTCTTCTGGGCTTTTTCTCTCGCAAGTTCTGCCTGCCGTGCGTTCTCGGCATTTTTCAACACTTGCAGTCTAGCTGCCTCAGCCATTTCAGCTTCCTGTTGAGCTCTTTCCCTCGCAACTTCCGCATTATGGGCATCCTCGGCATCTCGAAGAGCTCTTTGACTTGCTATCTCCGCTTCATGGGCAGCCTTTTCGGCGTTGAGCCTCGCCGCTTCGGCCACCTGCGCATCATTTATCGCTTGTTGAGCTGCTTTCCGTGCAATTTCCTCGTTGCGGGCATTCTCGGCATCTCGTAGGGCTTGCTTCCTAGCTGTTTCTGCTTCCTCAGCCGCAAGTTCGTCTTTCCGCCTGGCAGCTTCAGCAGCGCGTGCTTCTTCCGCTGCCTTCTGGACCCGCTGTCTCTCGATCTCCGCCAGACGGGCGTCTTCGGCATCGTGGATGGCTTGAAGTCGTGCTCGTTCCGCTTCTTCGGCTTCTTCCTCTGCCTTTCTTTTGGCAGCCTCAGCAGCCTCTGCTTCTCTGGCTTCCTGCTGTGCTTTTCGTCTGGCGGTTTCCGCTTCCTCAGCAGCTTTCGCAGCAGCCGCCTCCTTAAATCTCTTAGCGCCCTCGGCTTCTTTCCTCGCTTTCGCCATTTTTGCCCATTCCCCTTGTCTGACTTTTCGATCGCCGGAAACAACCCATTCTCCATAATCCTGTTCGATCGCTTCCATCCTATCCAACCAGGTTTCGGGCAGTGTGTCTTCCCTCCCTTCCAAAGTATCCAGCATGTAATCCAAGTCCTGTCCCAAAGCTGTAACTTTGTCTTGTAGAACTTCTCTCATAATCCCAAACGTGTCTCGTGACAAGGCAACATCCTCACCATTGTGACTTCCCGGATTGTTTATTGTATTCCAGCCACTTTTCAAGGCAATCTCTGCATCCTCCAAGGCCAGAAGTAACGGCGGAACTTTCCTCAATACAGAAAGTCGTATGGTCCATACATCCATCAGGCGCATCAATTTGCTGAGATTCGGTAGAGCTTGTAACACCGTCGCTGTCACAATCGCTGTAAAATCGTCCATCTTGTTGTACGAAGAGAGGAAACCCGGCATCGGAGAATTTGAAGCGGAGGAAGAAGGTCGAGACTTCGCAGAAAAATGGGTATCCAAGACCTGGCGTTTGATTTCTTCCACATTGAGCTCTTCCATATCTGCGGTGATCTCGTCAAGGCGAATCTCATACCGCAGAACCTCGGTTGCAAGGAGACTCCCAAAATATTGTGGCTCGTTCTCGTCTGGCGTGTCATTTTGTTCATATTGGTTAGTGCTTCCATCCGTGCGACTGGACAATTTCCGTCTTTTCGCAGGTGGAACCTCGAAGCCTAGCGAGCCACCTTCTGCGGGCCATTGCCAATTTGACAGCTCGTCCACCCATTCTTGTATGTTCTTCGATGCCAACGCGGCTCGCAGGCCGAACGCTTGCTTGGAGGGGGTTGCGTCTTCGATGCTGGCTCTTAACCGGCCTGATGGGTTCTTGAAGGCTTCGAGGGTAGTTGTTGGGGTCAGATCGGAGAGTATGTCGTCTGCAAGTCGTTGTCGAGTAGGAGATCGGGAGGGGGTGCGCGTATGCAGGCTGGGAGGAGCAATTCGAGGGAGGGCGGGTGAGGAGAAGACCGGAGTGTCTCCCATGGTGGTTGCTGTTGGTTAGTGTGTCGCGGTATTGCTGTGAAGTCGGCGCATTGGCTCACAGGACCAAAATGAGTGAAAATGCTGAGTATCGAGGAGATTCCAACATGATACAGGCGCGCAGTGAATGCAGTGTTGGGTCGTTTGAGACGCTCTTTCATAGCCGCGTTGACGTGAACGCGGGTCCTCGCAGCATCATGGAACAGGAGGCGCTTGGAAACAAAGAAAATGTATTTCAAGTACGTTCTGTTAAGATCGAATGTCACGACCGCAAAGTTTAGGATAACGAGTGAAGAGCAATAGGAGGAGAAATATTGTACAGGGAGATTCGTCTACCGACGACGACGTGCTGCAGATAGATTCGCTTCCTTGGCGATCTTTATGCGTCAAGCTACGCTAGTTTTGTGCAGGGGTCGAATTATTAGCAGCAACACCAAGGGGAGTTGTGCAAGTACGTGTCTATTCATTATTATGAAGTGAAGATATATATTTTATTTAGACCAGAACAGAGTTTTGAATCTTCTGAAGCGTCCAATCTCAATATTGACTTTCACCTGGTGTTAGAGAAACTTTTAGGTAAATGTCCGATCGCGGTGTGGAGCGTTCCTGGGGCGCAGATCCAGCCAATCAGCGTGAGGCGAATTGAGACCAGAAAGAGGTAATCCGGGGAAGAAATTCTTCTCCGATCAACACCACACATCTGGGTTCAATGGCCACAAGATGATATCAGTAAGCTCCCTTGTAGATGTTCTCGCTGCGCTGCTAACCCTCTGCCCAGCAACGACTCGGTCTGCAAGGTCTGCGGGCCAGACCATCCCGCAATCTTCTCCCTCTCCGAACCCCACGAACAAGCCTCCGAGCCCTCACATCTACAGCACAGCGATTCCAAGATGTGTTCCACGCGCAAACTGAGGATCCCAATGCATCTGCAATCCTCTCTTCTCTCAAGACTCCATCCAAATCCCCACAAACTCTGACCGAGAAAATCGTCCAGCGATATTCTCTTGGCCTCGCAGACGGCAAGGTCGTGAAGTCTGGCGACTATGTCACCCTCTCGCCCTTCCACTGTATGACCCATGACAACTCTTGGCCAGTTGCCTTGAAGTTCATGTCCATCGGTGCCTCCAAGATCCACGATCCTAAGCAAATCGTCATGACTCTCGACCACGATGTACAAAACAAGAGCGAGACGAACCTGAAGAAGTACAGGCAGATTGAAGAGTTTGCTAAGAAGCAAGGCGTCGATTTCTACCCTGCGGGACGAGGCATTGGTCATCAGATTATGGTAGAGGAAGGATATGCGTGGCCGGGTACAATGACGGTTGCGAGTGATAGTCACTCTAACATGTATGGTGGAGTAGGATGTCTGGGTACGGCTATGGTCAGGACAGATGCTGCGAGTATCTGGGCAACAGGCAAGACTTGGTGGCAGATACCGCCGATCGCCAAGGTAACTCTGACGGGAGTGCTGCCAAAAGGAGTGACAGGAAAGGATGTTATTGTTGCGCTATGTGGGCTGTTCAATAACGACGAGGTTCTGAACCATGCCATTGAATTTACGGGGAGCGAGCAGACCATGCGAACTTTGCCTATAGACGATCGGCTTGCGATTGCGAACATGACTACTGAATGGGGAGCCTTGACTGGACTGTTCCCAATTGATGGGATGTTACAAGCGTGGATGAGGGCAAAGGCTACAACCGCGGCCTTGTTTGATGGAAAGGACACCCGTTTTACTCATTCGCGAATCGACGACTTGATCCAGAATCAATTGGTGGCCGACAAGGGGGCTACCTATGCGAAATCCCTCTACCTAAACCTCTCCACCCTCTCGCCCTATGTCTCAGGGCCCAACTCCGTCAAAATTGCAACACCACTGCGGGATCTCGAGGCTAAGGATATCAAGCTCAACAAAGCTTACCTCGTATCTTGTACCAATTCCAGAGCATCGGATCTCGCAGCTGCTGCCAAAGTTTTCAAGGAGGCATCTCAATCTGGAAAACCTGCTAAGATCGCTCCAGGCGTAGAGTTCTACATCGCGGCGGCTTCTATTCCAGAACAAGAAGCAGCCGAAGATGCAGGAGATTGGCAAGCTCTTCTCGATGCTGGAGCGAAGCCTCTGCCTGCAGGCTGCGGACCCTGCATTGGTCTTGGAACTGGACTACTGGAGCCTGGAGAAGTTGGAATCAGTGCCAGTAACAGAAATTTCAAAGGGAGAATGGGAAGCCCAGATGCAAAAGCATATCTCGCAAGCCCAGAAGTCGTAGCTGCAAGTGCGCTGAGTGGGAAGATCAGCGGCCCGGGATGGTATGAGAAGCCTGTAGGCGTTGAGAAGGTAGTCCTCGGGGAAGGCAACGGCATTGCAGATGAGGACAGAGCCATCAGCATCGAGGAAGCCCTGGACAAATTAATCGCGCAAGCAGATTCCATCATCGAATCTGCCGAGCAGAACATTCTTGGGACGTCAACAGCTGCTAAGGAAGAAGCAGATGACGAAGCATTAACAGCCATCCTCCCCGGCTTCCCAGAGAAAGTCGAAGGTGAAATTGTCTTCTGTGATGCAGACAATATCAACACCGACGGAATCTACCCCGGGAAATACACGTACCAAGACAACGTTCCGGTCGAGAAGATGGCGGAAGTATGCATGGAAAACTACGACCCATCATTCGGGTCTATTGCCCGGGAAGGAGATATCCTCGTCTCGGGTTTCAACTTCGGGTGCGGAAGTTCTCGAGAACAAGCCGCGACCGCAATTCTTGCTAAGAAAATCCCAATCGTTGTGTCGGGCAGCTTTGGCAATATCTTCGCAAGAAACAGCATCAACAATGCCTTGATGGGCGTCGAGGTTCCACGTTTGGTACAAAGACTACGAGAACATTTCAGCTCGACTGATATCAAGGAGAAGGCCGATATTAAGGAGCCGGCGGAGAACAAAGAAAGTTTGGATAGCCCGCCACCAGCACAACAAGCTAGTTCGGCAAAAGAGAAGGTGCTGACAAGGAGGACGGGATGGAAATTTGTGTGGGACGTAAGGAGGAGTAAGGTTTTCGTGACGGAGGGAGAGGGAGGCCCGACATGGAGCCAGAAAGTCGGGGAGCTACCGCCGAATGTGCAGGAGATTATTGCGAGGGGTGGGCTAGAGAAGTGGGTTAAGGCTGAGATTTCAGGGACAGCTTCATGATGATTGGAGTCTCGTTGCCTCGAGATGTGTAGGTTTAATTGGACAAAGGATACAATTTTTTTTTTATCTCGTTCCATTCGTCTATGTAAAAGAATACGATAGAAATGGAATCGAAGCCTTAGCGAGACTCGAATACGCACCACGAACTGCTCATTTCCGCCTGCAAAGTACCCATCACGTGGGACGATACCTCTGCGTGATGAATGCGGTTCACACGGCCTCTCGGGCCTGCACAGCATTCGGATTTGACGGCATCCATATTTCAACCCAATCACATTCAATAACAAAGAAAAAAGCTCCGGATCCCGCATTCTCTTGTTGATCTTTAATATCCCTTCAGTTCAGGAAACTTGCCCATCCGTCGGAAAACCCAGGTTCCGTGGCCATCGCTCTGGGAAACCTGACAAATGATGGCGAACGCCACATCATCCCAAACCAGCCGTTCGCGGAGAAGCTTAATTCTAGCGCCGAGCGCGGCCGAATGAGAGACGGCTGATTTTCAGATGACGACGTGGATCTGCTCGAAGCGGAATGGCGGGGAATGACAGCAGCAGGGTCTCACAGGGGTTTGTCCAACTTCACTTCCTTCATTCTTACCGCCTGCGTGGCTTTGTCTTGTACGCATGCGTGTCTGTGATTGAGACAGCGTGACGATATCGTGACAATAGAGATTCTCCCGCGAGGACGGCACTGTTTCTCGCAACAAGCAGCGTGCAGGTTTTTGCGCCCAGTGGCGTTGGAATAACCTCTAGACCAAGCTTCTTCCAACCCCGCTCTGCTCTATCTATTATCCGTCCTGTTAGCTCTCCTATGAGAAATATCTGCTCGTCAATTGGCTGATGCGATGGATAGTGTCCAGGTCATCTCCCAATGTCAAGCTAGACGGCCGAACGCGTTACTCGTAGGGACGCAGATCACCTGCAGCTCTGACAGACTGCTGTGGAGAAGTCCAACGTGGGCGCAATCTAGATGGACCCCCTCAGAGCTATATCCCTGTTAGACACCGCTTCGGGAGACGGCCATCCGACCAGCTCAGGCACGTCTCTGCTTCACGACGAATCACGACATGCGGATTTGATAGCGGCCACCAAGTTGCAAGCCATCTTCACCAAGCTCATGGCCAAACATGCTGAGTGAACGATAAGTCGGTAGCCTCCCTTGGTTCATCGTACTTACCCCCTTGGGGACGGCTCCGTGTCCGCGCTCTAAATGTGGGAAAACTAATCTCACAACAACGGGGAAGGTACCTCGCCCCTTTGCTCTTGCCAAATAAAGGTCCTCTCGCCCATTCCTTGTTTATTCCCTTTCTTTCCTCTCCTCATCTCTCCTCAACACCCACTTCCATCCACATTTGGTTCACCTGCTCTCATCAACCAAAGCAAATAAACTTCCATACTCTTCTGCGTCTTGAATACTATCGCAAGCATGTTTTTCCAAACTCTTGCCCTCGCGGCTGCTGTTGGATCAGCTATGGCCCAGCGTCCTGCAAACATCACCATCTGCGACTACTACACTACTGCTCTGTTGAAGAATAACACTGCTACAAATCAGAAGACCTTGTTGACTCTCGTCGTCAACACTGCTGTCATTGGCAATTGTTAGCCTAATCTCCTCTATTCTCGCGCCCTCGCTGACGGCTTCTAGACACGACGCCAAATGTTGGCATTAAAGTCCCTGGCATCCTCGCTCCAGCCACGGTCAACGGCACATATGTCAACCTCGCCCCATACTTCACTGGTGCTTTGGCATCCACAAACACGGGAGGCTCAAGTGGTGTTTCTGTCAACTTCCTTGATGGCGGTGGAGCTGCTCCTCTCATGATGAACATGGCAGCCAACAATACGAACTCAAACCAATAGTACGCGATCCTCTTCTATGCATAGCATCTGGTCTAACACTAGCCAGTACTCTCCTCACCCATCTGTACGAATACTTCGGTATTCTTCTCGGCTGCTCTTTGCAAGGGGGCGCTGATTACTCTACATACGAGGGCGATGTTTCCCAATACGAAGTCCACAAGTAATTCACGCAATATCTCCCCTTTGAATACCACTGACAGGACTAGGTTCATGCAGCTCGGATACGCCCAGGTGTCCTACTTCGTCGAGCAAGTTGGCTTGTCCGCTGCTTCCTTCGGTGTTGCGACCGAAGATGTCACGGCCGTTGGCACGGATCTCATGAACGCATTTGGATACAAGTGCGAGCCCCCGATCACCATTGTCAAAGCCCAAGGCGCTCAACTCCAGAGCATCTGCGACGATGACACCTGCCCTCTCGCTCCAAACTCCACGTGTGCCGCCTATAACAACACCATTCCGGCACCAAGCAACGCTACCTCAATTGGATCCGGATCAACTGCAACTGGCACCGCCACCGGGAGTGGTGCTACCGGTACTTCTACTTCTTCTCCAGCTGCTACCGCATCCAAGGCTGCAGGTGCTGTCGCTGGCATGAGCTTTGCAGCAGTTGCCGGCGGTATCGCTGCTATGTTCTTGTAGGGAATGAGAGCAAGTGTTGTTTGTAACTAGCATTTGCATTGTTATCAAACAGTCCGGTGGGTCGAAAGCTGTTGAAACAATGATTGAGGGGATGCGAGGAGTCGATGGCAGTAATTATACCACGGAAACAAACATAATGCATAATGTTTCATCCATCTCTTGCATCGATCGCCGTGATTAACGTACTCAGGAAAACATTTTCTGCTTCGTGCAAGAGGAATACTTTTAACTGAAAAGACTAGAATGTACTAGCGAGTCGCTAATATGAAGGTGATTAACGTCTGCCCCTGCGTCCCGAGACGCACTGTGTCACGAGACAAATTCATAGTTTTGGAATCACAGAAATTTTCTTAGCAAGTCTATAAAGTTATTTTAATACGTTACTTTCTTTACCTATTTCTCCTAAAGGAGACTACTTAGTAATAGGAAGCAGACTATGTTCACCTCAAGATTTGCTATATTAGAAGGGTTCAGAGGCTAGTTTTTACAATACGTGAAGAACTTGAAGCCCGTACTTATTCCATATTTATCTCCTGTTAAACTACATTGTTGCAGATCCAGAAGGCAATAACATTCATCCCTATCAAGAACCAGCCGAGCATACTTTGCAGTATTTGTCCAAAAAGACCTTCTCTGTATCCAGTACTATGGTGTATCCGAAATTAACGTATATCAAACTCCACATCCTCAAAATTTTCAGGATTCGCACTAACCCACTCCTCAACTGCTTCTCCCTGCATGATTCCATGAATATAGCAATCTCCTAAAAGAAGATAATGGTCTCCTTCTGGCCTTAGAATAAATGGGACTTTTGCACCAAAAATAACGGCAATGACGTCTCCAGCTTTTAGGATCTGAGGTCCTAGCCCAAGATAATGTTTCGTAGTTCGGAACAACTTTGAGTGAAAGCAAGCGTCCCAGACCTGGCCTCTGTATTCGGTCGAACTATCGCGATCAGCATAGTCTGTGATTTGCAGACTCGTCACTGAAGCCTCGTTCATGAGATCAGCAGAGACCGCTGGGCCAAGAGAGTAATCTCTGCAATATGCGTAAAAATTACCTTGCTGTCCATCCGGCCCAAAACCAGGTTTGCCGGCCACAAGGAGAAGACTAGAAAGGAGTACACGGTTCTGATCAGAATAGTGGCGGTGATTATTATTTCTTTGGATGAAATCGAATGCTAGTTGGAGTGGGTGCTGAGATGTCGCCTCAGAGTTGAAATCTGGATCCCCGAAGGAGGTGGAACTGTCGTCAACAATATCGAGAAATAGGCCACGCAAGGTAATGGCAGAGTGAGCCTCGTTAATCTTGACGATAGGCTTCACAGTTGTGACTCTTGTTCCTGCGCAATAGTAGGGCCAATAATCTAATTTGCTCCTCGCTTCTCTCCTGAAGCGCAATAGATCCACAACCCATGAGGGTGTTGCACTTCGTAGGCTGTTGTCGTCGTGGAAAACAGCTGAAAGAATGCCTAGGTCATCGCTAATAAGCGCTGCCGTGAGCTCCCACATAATGTCAGTTAGTGACTTCGTGTAGTCTGCCTTGATAATATGACTGCCGTCAAAGCGAGTAGCTGCAGGATGAGACAGCAGACTAAAGACAAAATCCCGGGGATCTTCAGCCTGAAGAAAGCGAGCATCTGAGAGAATCGCTGAGAATTTAAGAGCTTCCTCTCCGAGGCGCGACTTGTAGTTAAAGAAGCCGTGTGTGCGATTCTCCTGTGCCTGACTCTTGAAGTGCTCGAACAGAGGAGTGATGAAGCATTGGCTGATTCTCTCGTCCGGGTATTGGACATGGTATAGACCAGTCATGTTCCGCAACAGGACGATTGGGTTGCCATCTGTCATCTGCAAGGAAAACTGGATGTTCGAACATTTGCTGGCAGGCTGTGCACAACATCCTGCGAGGATGGAACGCTTTGCTGAGAGGTCGTGGAGAATCTGATCACAGTTGAAGCCTAACGTAGCCTTGCGACCAGCCGTTCGACAAGTTGAAAGATGATATGGATAAATAGTGCGAGAGGGAATGTGCAACAATTCTCCCTATACGCAAGGACGTTGGGGGCTGCTGGATTGATGCCAAGGGTTGCAAAATGTATCGATTATGGAAGAGGAGCAGATTGCGATGGAGATTTGAGAATCATCGCTGTTCTTATTTCATGTGGCTTTCCTGCGTGGTGGCTGCAGCAAACCAGGCGTCGAAGGGCCTGGGGCTTGACAAGCCATTTTTGATAGGCCGCCAAAATTGGAGTTGGGCCACTTTCCGTACCTGGCGATATCAAGCTCGCACATCTTTTTGAATTACTACTTCTGACGCAACTACTGTATCCAAAATGGACAGTATACTACTTATCAGTGTGTCAAAGAATTACTCACAGTACTCACGCTACTTAGAGTAGTCATGAGTAGAGTAGAGTAGAGTTAGAGTAGTGTGTTCCCAAAAAAATTTGAGTAGAGTAGAGTAGTACTCTAGAGTTACTCTGAGTAGTGCCGAGTAATAAACACGTGACTAAAAGCTAAGATTTAGTTAATAATATTTAATAAACTACCTAGTCTTTACTTAAATTTTATTAATTTAAATTAGTAAGTATATAAGCTAAGCTAGATACTAGTTATATATAACTAAAAATCTAATTTATGTTTTAATAACGTGACTAAGGCCGTAGGGGTAAGGGGTCCCTAGCCGAGGAGTACTCCCTAATTAGGCTAGAGCATTCCGGACCGAGTTTTTCCGGGTCACGTGTGCTATTACTCTATACTACTCTAAGTTACTCTGAGTAATCTAGAGTAGAGTAGAGTAGAGTATGAGTAGTATATTATTTCGTTGAGTAGAGTAGAGTAGTGACCCACTACTCTACTCTACTCTACTCATTTGACACACTGCTACTTATCAATCCGTCGACCGAGCAGATTTTCCACTATCAAAGAAGCAACTAGTAAGTAGATCTCCGGGTTCGATAGACAAACCAAGTTAATTCTGTCTTAGATGTGTTCATATCCTGTCCCTAATATTCTGCTTCCACATGATATCGAAGCTCAGATCTAGCAATGTTCTGTAAGGAAGCTTTAATTAGATTTGTTAAAAATAGAGAGTGAAGAATCCATTACTCCTCTTTCGCAGACATGATCCGACCCTAATGAGTACAACTTGGTAATGTGACATCTAAAAATATATTTAATGTAAATGCAGTGAAGATGTGGAGGTTAAACCACGCTGCAAGATCTGCCTCACTTTTACCCAGGACGTGGCGTAAGGAGATCCAAGAAAATTCAGCTGGCGGTAACTAGCATCCAGCCCCTTTAGCCATTGATATAGGAAAGTCGTTAGTCAGGAGAGCTTGCCATGCACAGAAATTACTCTGGAGCCTCACTCCTTCTCGTATAGGATTGGCAGATACTCGTTCCGCAGTCCGGACACTGAAAGAAAAAACATTTCGCTAATGCTCTGTGACACGACGCACAATCCACTTTACCTTTCCTCCTCTGCCAGGTTAGTGCTACGTGCTTGCACCTTACTAACCTGCCTTTTATGACCGCGTCCGTCGCTTGGTTTACGTATTCGGCTTTCGCTCTCAAGTCAAGCCAGGTTCTCCGAAGCGCATCTTGTTTTTGTGTGAGAGGAGACTCTATCTGCTGCTGGTCTTCTTCTTATTCTCGAAGCGCTTTGGCTCTCGCTTCCCTCTCTTCTCTTGATTTCTCTTCGGCTTGCTTCTGATCTTCAGTAGAGCGACGTCTAGCTTCTCACTCTTATTGCATCTGCAGTCTTTGGTTAGCAGATTCTGCCCTCGCCGTTGCTATTCTCTGTATCCTCGAGGTCTCAATGGCTGCTTCGGTTTGCTTATCGAGGTAGGCTGCCCATAGCCGCTGTAGCGAAGTCGATTTGCACCCCGGCTGGCGGCCTTGGAAGCCGGCTTCGTAGACCGCAATTCTCGACCCCTTCTTAAACAGACATCTGATATCCGAGCCCTTGACCTATATTGCCATGCTAACCGGTGTTCGTCCTTTCCGATTGCGAGCATGCATATCGGCACCGCTGATGAGTAACCACTGCACAGTTCTAAGACTCCCACTAGAAAACTGACTTGCCCCACTGTCTTTCAAAGCCAAGTGCAGAGGTATATCGAGCTTATTATCTCGGGCTATTACATTGGCACCCGCTTTAATGAGATGTTGCATAATCATATCGTTGCCCTCGAGGCAGGCGATATGGAGTGCCTTTCTGCCCTTATACGGTGCAGGCTTGTCGATATCGCTTCCTCGCGCGGATAGCCGCCGGACCGCCAGCAGTTGCCCATATTGAGCAGCCGCCTAGAGAGGGCTTGCCCAAGGTCCTAGGCATGACTCAATATCCGCTCCATTTTCTATCAGCAAATCCGCGACGCTTTCGTGACCACTCAGAATCGCGAGGTAGATAGGCGTGTAGTACGAGCAACGATTTCGTTTCAGTAGGTCCACGACCCGTGCCTCGCCGTCCATAGACGTAAGGTATCCGAACTGTCTCAACTTCAGGAAGCCGTTCCACTGGACATTCACATTGCCAGCTTGAGCAATCGACTTGGCTGCAGCACCGCCCTGCCCACATCTGGCAGCCCACCATAGGGCTGAACTTTCACCCTTTGTAACATTGTGTTTGTATAGAAAATCGTTGAGGAGGAGGTAGAGGCCGCGATTCGTGCGAGCAAAGGCGTTGATACTGCGCTCGGAATCAAGGGAGTCGGCAATCGAGAGGAGAAGCTCGTTTGCGAGGGCAAGCAACGACACGTCGGGCATTGCTGATGAGGGGTTCTGTGGATGTAAGCACTGATCAAGTGTGTGATGGACTTGGACTAACCCCTCAAAGACTTTGAGCTTAGAATCTGTTGCATGGCTTGGTGGAATGAGATCTACCAGGTCGAAGGACGTCTTGTCTACATTGAGAGCGCTAGCCTTGAGCTGCTACAAGCCATGTGCATAACAAGAGTTAGAACACGATTTTTTAGCGAGCGCATCATTTTCGTGTAGGCAGGCGAGAACGCTAAACCTACGATCCAGAAAACGGCTGACCTTAAGCCTAAATTATAACTAATTAATTAATCCTCTTATAGAAAGATAGGGGTATATGTCCTAAGTATTTTATACTATAGCGCTTAGAATCTAGATACGTGGTTATAGAATAAATCGTGATACTACCTAGGAGCGATTTTCTCGTCTCGCGCCCACCTCACGCCCGTCTCGCGCCCGTTGATTTTAGTATAGATTTTTAGTTTTTCGCCAACCTTATAACTATCTCTTATTTTAAATAAAATTCCTCTTCTAGAAAGAAGGGGGTATAGTCTATAATTATTTTAAGTTATAGGTTATATCCCCTAGAAGGGTAGTTATTAAGAAAATTAAGAAAGGGTAAGAAAAGGTACTTATAAGCTTAGAAATCGAGTAGCGGGGCGAGGCTGAGGAAGCGCGAGGCCCGGAAATCGAGTTCCCGCGCCTTTCTAAATATCTTAAGAACCACGTATCTAGGGGGTATGCGATAGGGCTTAAATTAATCGGGTAATACTCTTCTTTAAGTCTATAAGAGGAAATAAGCTTAAGTTACGTGGTAGTTGCGTAGTGGATAGGTCGCTGAGATCGCGATTTCTAGAAAACGTGATCTGATATGCTCGCTAAAAAATCGTGTTCTAACTCTTGTTATGCACATGGCTTGTAAGAGAAGTTTCGGGGGAGAGCAACGTGGGGCGTTACTAGTGGCGGATGACGGCCCAAATTACTTCGTAAGATGCGGGTTACGCAGTCAAAATGCAGAATTTCTCTATCTAGCAGCAATTTAGACGCTTCTCGCAGACAAGTCTCCACTGTAATCTTATGGGATAAGATCATTCTTGAAGAATTCTGTTGCATGCCGCACTTTGGAGATCAGGTATTTTTGTAAAAGGTGGTCTGCCACGTGATAACCAATCAAGTCCCCGTCTGCGGGGCTGTTCTCCTCCCGATTCTAAGCCCTCTCTCCAATAACATTCGTCCACTTGACGTCCTTCTCCAGTCTATCTCGAAAATGAACGATGGCAGCGTATGGTAACGTGCCTCCCGATGTGCCTAGAACATGTGTCGCTCTACCATAACAGGGCGATGTGCCTCTCGCTACCCTCCACCATCATGCTCTCACGAAAGCATCACTCGAGACAGCTATGGGGTAACTTTCCATCAAGCCGGATATTAAAACACTAACAAAATGTGCAATGTCAAATCCATAACCGTGCAGCTCTCGGAATTCGAAAAGGGGTATATACATGAGAAAGGGTTCGCGATATATTTCAACGCGCGCGCCACAGCTTTATTGATTCGCCATGATGCACCAGATTCGGCCAGCGCGACTGTACGCGGCGGCTGCACAGCCTGACCGCGGATCCAGCGACAGGAACCCCCCCTAGTTCAATCGACTCGGAAATATACCTTGCTGCTGGTATATATGTTCAAAACGTCGCTCTGGAGATTCTCATGCAACTCTACTGTTTTGAATACGCTTCTACTCGAGTTATGGCTTCGACAAATGGTCAATACTTATGCAACGGGATTCCCGTCGACCACCGTCTAAAGCGACTTCTTCCAAGTGCCCAGCGGAAGCATTCTCAAGGAGTCGGAAAACATGCAGACATTGTCGAGAGCTTTGGCAACACCATGGTCCGCGATGACCAGACATATCCGTCCAAAAACGCAGCGGGTTTCGCCGCATGGCTCGCCAAACCAGACATGCAGGGCGGTCTTGTAATTGCGCTGTTGCAACCAGCTAAGACACAGGTCTACACTCCAGATTTTCAGTGGGTCAAGGGCGAATGCGCTACACTGGCTTATCTGGACGAGTCGGTGGCCTTTGTGAATGGCCCGGGAGGTCTCGCGACCACGAGCGTATTCGATGCTTTTCCATTCATCACCGAGCCAATATCTTCGGCAGGATTGTCAACAGAAGCGACAGATGCCTATAATACATTCCTTGCCATGCTGGAGGCCAAAAAGCCAGAGGTTGTATTTGCCTGTTGGCGAGTTAAAGGTCAGGACCTCTCCTTCTCTGGAAAAGGGCTTGGTCGGGCCTCACAAGTAGAGAGCTTGGAACTCTCCAATGGCCATGTTGTCCGTGTCGTGAATGGATTCCATCCCAGCTACACGGCCAACTACTGTGCAAATGAAAGCTGCTTCCGGAGACTATTCACCATGGAGTTGTGCAAGGCGTTTTGCGAACTGAATACAGCTTGGCAAGAAGATGAATGGATGGACATCCTTAGACGGAAGTGCCAAGAACGAACCCGCGAATTAATGGAAGGTCAGTTTTACCGTTCCTTGTATTGTAATACACTAACTTCTTTATAGAGAGGGGCAGAGATGGCGAACAGTTTAATAGAGAAGGTGGTCGCGTTCTTCGAGGAGCACGGGAAGACGGCTCTGCTGGGAAATACAAGGCATACACCAAATCATTCGACAAGGGCCTGCAGCGTCTCAAACAGGCCTTTGAACATATGGTCTCACCAGCGTATAAATCTCAAAGCTCGTCGGATCTTTATGCCTTTTTCGTCTTCAGCCAGAATACATCAGAAGGCATCTGTGATGCTCTACTAGCTGTCTCTGAGGCAATGAAACGATTCAAACCTAGAACCTCCACGCCAGACTCTTCGCTCGTAGAGCTGAGTAATCACATCGGTCGACAAATCCTCATGTTCCTTAAGGATGACATCCCAGATCTTTTGCAGTATCCCAAAGGTTTACACAAAAATCTCTGGAGTTCCCAGTTTGCAACAAGTACATCTCAAGGATTAAAGGGGAGCATGGAAAAGACTACTATAAGGTTTATCGAGAATCTTACCAATTCATTCTCTGAATCATCAAAATCATGGACATATACTCTGGAACTTCTTCACGATGCTTTCGAGGAAATTGCAATCAGCTTCGAGGAGTCTCTTGGCAAAGCGTACGACAATCATCGACAAACAAGAGCAGCAAGTGTTTCGAACAGTGTTGATACTCTGAGCGCATCTCTTTACACGCTATCGCTTTCGAGCTCTCGAGATACGGGTTCGGCAAGGTTGGCTGGAAACACAACTCCTGCAGGATCTTCTTCAAGTGCGCTCTGCTACAATTGCGATCAACCCGGTCACTATTCTAGCAATTGTACGAGGCCCAAGAAAGGAAGCATGACTCCATCAAGACCTTCCTCAAGTGCGCTCTGCTATAATTGTGATCAACCCGGTCACTATTCTAGCAATTGTACGAGGCCCAAGAAACGAGAATGCTTTAGATGCGGCGGAGTTGGGCATTATGCTAATGGGTGCAGTGTACGATGAGAGAGGGCTCAAATAACGCCAAGCTGTTCGGTAGTGTGCGAGCAACCTCTGCGTACGATGGGGAGGGGCTAGATGCTTGGATATCGGATAGCTGGGTCTGAATCTTTTCCGTCATTTTCGTGACCTCTGCTTTGAGTGCATCAATCTGTCGGGTGAACGTTTTCGTGAGCGTTTCCATTTGGTTTGCGTGTCCCTGTTTCTGTTCCTCTATTGTCTTTAGCAGTGATGTGACCAGCTGGGTTAGCATTTTGAGCTGCGCAGTGGCAGAGATCGCCTTCTCGTGGCCCCCTTGATTCGGTGCTGCAGCTGTCGTTGCAGGACGTTCCCCTGCCTTCGCGGCGAGGGCCTTAACCTTCGTCGCCACGATACGTTCTTTGAAGTACGAGCTGATTTTTGGTCGTTTTGATTGCAACACCGCGGATGCCGTCTCAGTTACTTCGATCGTATCCTCTGCGTCGCTTGACGTCGCCCTGGATCTCTGCTTGTTCCATTCCACTGCCTTCGGCGTCTGGACGCGTTCTCGGCTCGACTGACGTGTCAATCCAACACCCTCCATTGTCGTCCCTCTCTCCTCCACGAATCACCAGAATCGGCTGCTGGCTGACGTGATTGCTGGCTGACTTCAAGGTCTTTACAGACGCTAAAATTGCAGTGTTTGAACGATCATGTGATCCTGCGGAGGGCGGCTCAGCCCCGCTACAGCTTACAAAGCATGTGGTGCCGTGCAAACCTACATCCACACCCGCACATCACGGACATCATTCGTAGTCCTCCTCCCCTTATCTGTAGCTTACTTCCCCCGGCGTATTCCTCCCTCAAGGTGCTTTCTCCATTCAAGGTCCTTTCTATATCTGCAAAACAGGGCTATGTGGTTGCTAATTCAAGACTCAGGCGCTGTAACGACTCGCGAAATCCATCGAGATCCCTTTAACCATAGGTCTACCTTCAATCAAGCCTCCAGTACGAGTTCTTCTCCGTAGTCGCCTAGACGAACTTGTAAAGATCCATCCTTCTCTTAACCAGGCCGACACGTAGTTGATTGAAAAAGTCTGCGCAGAACTGTACATCACGGATATAATGAACGTTCGCCGTTTAATTACAAAGCTCTGGGATGAGAAGAGGCAAGATCGAGTAGATATCATCTTTAACTACTATAATATATCTATGGACGACGAGCGTCAACCTAAGGTTATAGCGTACGAGGTCACAGCCGACGGCCCAGCTTTAATAATTACGGCATATGTCTAAAACCGGACCCAAAACTCTCAAAATAACGAATATCGGACCCTTTTCTTTTATAATACCAAATACCGGACTCTAAAGAAAAGTGACCTACTTTTATATACGAAGCCTATAGAAAACTAAGTACCTACGCTTCCTATTAGCGTTTAGCGTATATAGTTATAAATAATTTATAGAGTATAGAATTCTATAATATTATCACTTCAAAGATAAGTTAGCTTTATATAACCGCACTATAATTTTATCCTCTATAAGGCCTATACCTCTACCCCTGCCTCTCGTTAATAGCTATACTAGTAGAAAAAGTATATAATTCTATAGTGTTATCGACTCGCTTCGTGACTATAATATAGCACCTACTTATATATATAATAACTTTATATTAAATCGCTCATTTTTAATAATTTTTAATACGTATAACGTCGTATTAATAGGCCTATAGAATAATATAAAAAGTTTAAGTTAGGTAGCTATCTACTAATATAATTACGTCGTAATATAATCGTGATATTACGCCCCTAAAGTTGCCTAGAAGTTATAATAAAAATGTCGCTATATAGTAGGAGTGAAGTTTAGGAAGCCCTAAAGTTATTAGGATTTTAGCGATTATACGCTAAACGCTAGTAAAAAGCGTGGGTACTTGGTTTTCTATAAGCTTTATATATAAAAGTAGGTCACTTTTCTTTAGAGTCTAATATTTAATATTATAAAAGAAAAGGGTCTAATATTCGTTATTTTAAGAGTTTTGAGTCCGGTTTTAGACATATACTATAATAATTATTCTACTTTTCAATCTATATATAAGGCTAAGGGTGAACACGCAAGTAGAGGCGTGGAGATCGTTAAGTATCTCACACGGCCTGCCTTTTCTAGGTCAAATAGACGTTCGAGAAAGCCGGTGGAGTCCACAAAATGCTCCTCTAGTAAGTATGCCTAGGTCTAATATAATAAATAGCTAGTGTATTTTTTGACTTGTGCACTAACTATATAAGTGGTTTTGAGTCTTGGTTAATAGACATAAGTTGAGATATCCTACGAAATAGTGTAAATTTAGTATATAAATAGAGCCTTTTATTATAAAACGTTGTGTTCCATCGACCTAAAGACTCAATCATCGCTTCCTAACGAACTAGATAGCGTTTGGGCTAAGTAACTATAATAACCATTCTTCTTTATAGGCTCATCAGCCTAGTGAGTTCCACGTAGACAATAATAAAGATTAATAATATCTTCTTAACACTTTATAATAGCGTCCTATATTAAATATTCACACTGAGTCCATTGGACAACTATTATTATACACATGCTACGTAGGTTTCCCTATACCTAGTAAGCTGCTAGCTTTTAAAATACTCTAAAATGTTAAACTTACAGACGAGTAGAATCGAAGTTATTTCTCAAAGTAGGCCTCGTAGGTTTGTAGTCTAAGTGCTAAGAGCGTCGGTTAATAACTTTGATCCTTATAATTAATTATTTATTAGTGAAGAGTACCTTTAAGAGCAAGCTCAAATTTCAAAGCCCTGTAAGTAATAACCGTTTAAATAAGGGAGTGAACGGTTATAAGTATTTTGCGGCTCTTTAGTTCCGTAATATTATCGCCCCCTGCGGCCCGTAGCGTGTGAACAACACATACATAACGCGGGGTCATCTGTCATCGCGACGGTAGAGCCATCCCGTCATCAACCTCGTTCTTTTCTTTTCTGCTATTATCAAGCTGCTGTTATAAGCAAAATGGTATCGCTAAGAGATGTCCAGGGCAGAGTTTACAAATTCAAGAGCACGCCAGAATGCTTCGGTTTGGGCACAGATGTACCAGAAGTCGTACGCAGCCACATGGTCCTCGTCCTAGGTATTGTGCCGAGAATTGGATCATGTAAAAGTCATGACGGTAAGTTAGGTGCTTAAAGTTTAAATAGCTATCTGCGAGGAAGTGGTCGTAGAGGCCCTGACAGCTAGAATTGAGGGCTGGGTAGATGTCGAACCCCTCATCGACTCCCATTGTGTATATCTCGTCGAATGATCGGTTGGTGAGTAATGTGTGGGAATTGAACCTGTACAGCACAGTTTGTTTGCAAAGATACAGGACTCTCAAAAGCTGATCTGGTCAACCTTTCGAAATGCGGGGTTTGGGCTGGTCAATCGCCAACGCCAGCCTAACCGACTTTGTACCAACAATAAAGTACCAGTGGCCCGTGCTTAGAAATTTCCATGGAAGCTAAGCTTCTGGAGGGCCTCATAAGCGCCCCAGAAATCCACTCCTACCTGAAAGTAACGTACAAAACGATTAAGTGGTGTTTTCGCTCCAACAAGACCTTCGCAAGATGGAGACCGATTCCAAGTCCAGTCCTGCAAACCCGGATATCAAGCTGGTTACGATCGATGTCAAGATGCAGATTCACACTCTCCACGCGGTTTGCAAACAGAGCCTTACTATCCCCAACCTCAATAGCTGACTACCTCCATCACAGAAAGTTACTTTCCTTCAAGAGACAGGTGGAATGACAGAAGAAATCGAACGGATGATGACCGAACTCACAGTCCTTTGCAACAAAGGCAACTCCCTTCCGACAACTCGCCCGCCAGCGCCTGCGGCAACCACAGTTCTTCCGAAGCTCCTAGTAAAGGCCGAGACGATGCAGGCGCACTCTGAATATGCTGGTCCGGATTGGAGATATCTCTTAATTATGCCTGGAGACACCATCATCACTTACGCACACATCAACAAGGTGACTGCCGTCGGATTCAATACGCGAACGAATTTAGGAGGTCGATTTCCCATTGACACTACGAAGAAGGTGGATCCACAACCTCATGAGAAGGTTGAAATATTCATTGTCACAAGTCCAGCCGTCCTATTTGATACCAGTCCATCCTCTTTAGGGTATATGACCGGACACTACGTTAGAGTGTGCAGGTGGGAAAAGGATATGCATTGGGCCTATGGCTTTAATCTAAGTACTCTCGCTATGGGCAGGTTTGATGTCAGGTATCAGTTCAAGAAAGTTGAGTGGCATGAAGAAACCTGAAGACTTCTATCGAATTAGATAGGGTTCCAAGAATTGATACAACGCTCTCCATCCGGCCGAAGAGGTTATGATTCCTCAAACACTCTCGGATCCTTCTGTGCTGCCCGGAGTATGTCCTCCATCGTCTCTAAGTACAGCCTCCAATTTGGCTTCTTCCACCTTCCTTTACCTGGGAATACCGTACTCTTACTCTAAGTCGAGAAGAGCGGCTGTCCAATCCTGTACCATTATAAGCAGGTCACCAGAAACATTGTCGTACCCAAGCCGCGATCGGCTACGCTGGCGCTGATCTGGTGTTCGCTCGCGGACAGTCTAAGTTCTTTGAGCAACGCCAGTCTATACCGTACTACGGCCTCCTAGGCCAGTGTACGCCGTAACAGCGGCCCCCGAAATTATCCCCCAAGCTTGCACAATCCCATTAACTGTAGCAACCCCATATCCTCCCATTGCTGCACTCTGCAAATATGCAAACACGCTATGTGCGCCGACATTTCCTAGTATCGACTGAAGCCAAGCCGCGACAGAGCCTAGTGCGATGCAACAAAATTTAGTCTTGATCTTACTGCGAACTCCAACTATGATCACTGACCAGCAACAGGGCCTGAAGCCCCAAAACCCATCGTTGCGAGGAGAGGGCCGGTAAGGGCAGCAGGCGTAAAGATCAGAATGCCGTTAGTAATTAGCAAAGCGCTTTGTCCTGAGTTGGCGGTAATCCATCTGTGGACGACGGCGGGGACATTTGTGAAGCTGACTCGGAACAGTTGACTCTGCGCAATGCCGCTGACGGTCACGCGTGCAGCTTAGCCTCACGTCAGCCACAGTCCTGAACAGCCACACGCTTTGCAGATGATTACATAAGTAAAATTACAGCATAAATATGCCTTCGTACTCTTAACTTGTTAAGAGAAGAAGGAGCTAAAAAAAGCTTACCGAACACTTCTTCCCGGGCAAATTCTCGCGCTAGGCTGAATGAAGCTACCCAAAATTTTACAGAACGTGAGTATCTCATACTTTGCTCTCGTGATCTTACTATTCCTGATTCATCCTCTGGTATGAAAATGACGTCTCCTCCCCCTCCACTCCTTACGCCTCTTATGTCTCAAGCATCTAGCTCGCAAAAGCTGCCTAGTCCAGATAGTGCTGAATGGTACCTTGCAAATGAGCAGAGGGAAAGGCCCCATCACTCCGCGGAAGAGAAGAAGATGATCCAAACAGACAATATAACTGGGAGACACATTTTCTTTATCTCCTATAGTAGGCTTCGAAACCGGCTTCGCCAGAACACTCTCTCACAAGGAGTCGGCCCCACTTTTGTGAGCTACCAAGTAATCCCTGCAAGCTTCTTTGCCGTTTTAAGTAAAGTTCAGTGCAAGGGTATTTTCCCGATGTATCTCAGTAGCGCAAAGAATAACGTCGCCGAACAGATCCTTAATTGGTTAAGCTACTATGTAGTTGTGAGAACCCCACCTGACTAGCTGTACGCTTTTTATGAAACTGCCTTTCAATCAGAATTATACCACCGTCAAACATGTCAGTCTTTGTGTATCCTGCATCCGCACCGCATTGCAGGATTGCCGAAGAAGAAATGCTAGAGCCAGTCTTCAAAAACTCTATCCGTTGAGCTTCCGCCCCTTTATTGCATAATTATTTTGTTCAACCATAGTGGTAACTAAGTTTGCAATTCTACGGCACATGCCAGGTCGATTGGCAAAGTCTTCTCTCTTGAACGATTCTGATTTGAGGATAATGACCACCATGTTAGACTGGAGTTTTTTCCACCTTCATGTCCCGGATATGTTCCTTCATAATGGTTCATTTCTGTCGTATGAGGACGGTGATGTCACCTGAGGCAGATTTCAGCCGTTAGTCATGTTAGACGTAACATTGCAAGGGCACAAGTTATAGAAGCCTAGGTATTCTGGCTCTTCACTCCTCTGTGCTATCTCCGTTTTGGTCTTTTCGAGAACGTCATGGAGTGTGTGTGCCGCAAAAGATCCTTCGTGATAGAGCCGATCAGCCTCTTTTACGGTTTGTCCCACGGGCCGAGGCTTCTTGGGGACGCTTTCCATGATACCCAGCCGTTCTGAAGCTTCTCCTACCAACGTAGAGAGGACAGATAGTTCCTGTTGGACATTGTTGGCTGCGTCACCATCAGTAACATGTGATGACACGTAGAAGTTTAGGGTGGCATGGCAGTCCTAAAAATTAATATAGATGACATACGAGTCAGAATTAATATTTTAGGTGGCATGGCAGTCATTTGCCGAAATATAAAACATAAGGCAGTAATATTGTAAACACGAGATATAGTTCAGCAACTCACTAAACTATCAAATCCCTAATTATTTCCAATCCGAATCCACCCCTTATCTCTCACGAGCACCAATCCCTATTCCACCCACTTATTCCTCAGCCTCCTGAATACTCCTAAACCTCGGCTGCTCCGCCCCGCCCAAATCCTGCAACAACACAACTGGATTCTTGGCGGAATCATGATCCATACCAGCTCTTACCGGGACTTCAGGACTAAATATCCGGATCGTTCTGTCAATGCGACGCGAACACTCTGGACATATCGAGGTGTTGCGTCTGTTCCGGTATTCTGCCCAGCAAGAGTCGCAGAGAGGGTGTTGGCAGGGGCGGGCGCTGGATTTGAGATGTTTAGCTTGGTACTTTCATAACAGGCAGAGAACAAACTCTATAAAGAGTGAACTAAGATATGTAAGCCAGAGGGTTTGACTTACAATTGATCGGCTAGGTTATAGCAGTCCACGTTGTATTTGGAGCACTTGGGTGGATCATTGGGGTCATACGTCAACACATTACTATCCTGCGCAGAACTCAGAGCGGCTGTCACACTACGCCAGGTTGTATTTCCAACGCCCACGCTCGACGGACTCTCATTATAGATCTCGAAATAAAGCATTTTCAGATCGCGGTACATTCTGGCATCCACAGGGGTAGCAGGTGTCAACAACCCGGTGACATCTTCAAAGTGGGCGGCGTTAATGATCTGGACGTTGAGGAGCTTGGCGTAAGAAACGTCCCACATTCTTGGGTCATTGTGATCTTCTGCTATAAACTGCGTGATGTTTCCGCCGGCAGCAAGGGATAGTGATGAGGTAGCTCGTAGGTCAACGTAGACAGTATGTTCGAAAATGTTATTGGGTAAACGACCTGTGCTGTGTTAACTTCGAGCATCAAAACTTGCTAGTGCATTCTTGCCATCTTTAAGGATAGTGTTATTCCATATAAGGACCTGTTCATCGACAACAATACCAGCTTTTACGCGAATTTCCTCTTTTAACCCGGATATTGTGAAGTCGGTTCCAATAGCGACATTAAATGTCTTTCCATCGGATAGGCGCACTGACACTGGAGGCTGTCCGCCTCTAAGACGGAGAACCAGGTGAAGAGTATCTTCCTGAGAGATGTATCTTAGCAGACAGGCTATACGTGAGAACAAGTGTGTTATAAGTTACCCTTCGAATGTCATATTGAATGATATATCTCTCTTGGGAACCATTAGCTAGTTTTCACAAGTAATAGGAAGAGAGTCATACCGTCTTCGAGTTGCTTGCCATTAAATATAAGCCGTTGCTGATCGGGCGGAATTCCTTCTTTATCTTGAATTTTGGCCTTGATGGCATCAATGCTGCAGCTGGTCTCGACTTCGAGTGTAATCGTCTTGCCAGTCAGTGTCATTACAAATATCTGGTAGCTTGTTTCCTTCCAAATCCACAACGTTTTGGTCGGCCCAAAAGTCGAGGTATAGTATCCCAGGTTCATAAGCGTACCGAGATTTGCTAACGGCCGTTCATCATATTTGCGAATTACAGTAATGAGGTTTTTGTTCAAATTCTTGGCAGGGATAATATGATGCTCCGTGGGAAACAACCGCTCATGATCCATATATAGGATTTGTCTGTCGGAATGAGGAAAGCCGCTATTCTTATTGTGCGTGCAACCTCTGGCTTGATCAAAGAAAGGCAATAAAGATGTTCCCAGGATGTCGTAAGTCTACGTGGTCCCTTGTGACTTGTCAGCTAAATTCTCATTTTATAAAGAGGAACGTACCCATGTTGCTTGATAAAACTTCTTGTTGTTCACCGTCATTTCCACTGCATCTTCAGAAATGAATGGCTTCAGGAGAAGAAAGTCGTGCACAGTGCGAGCTTCTATCATAGCCGCTGGCTGATTCCTTACGGCCCCGGCTATGAGAATGCCATACGAGTCGTCTTTTGAAACAGGAAAGCTTCTGTAAAGAAGGTCACGCAAAGCCGTAGAGGTTGAGGTACTTTCTATCTGGTCTTCTTGTTAGTCGGTTTGGAAGAAATAAAGGACGAATTCACCTCAAGTTCAATTTCCTGTCCGCCGACTTCAGTAACAATGACTTCGCTCTGAGGAATGGGCGGTCTCTGCGTTTCTTGATAGTGTATTTCCAACCTGATTTCCTGGGCGTAGAGTTGTGCTTCTGAAATCTCATCCCACATATCCCGAACAATCTTCGTTCTAGGTGCCTTTCGAGTCTCTCCGACGTCCTTGACATATAACTTAGTTCCCACCTCAAGCCCAAGTTCGATTGAATTCTTTAACACGTCGAACTTGTTTGCGTTTAGGTGGCGTATTGGTTTTGCAGACTCTGAATTCTCGCCAATGAAGCAAACATCCTGCTCGTTTGAGAATGACATTCGAGTTGTATTGTATTGTGGAATGACTTGAAGTTGAAAGCCACCGACTGCATCTCTCTTAGTCACTTGATACTCGATTGATCTCGGACCAAACGACAGAGACATCGGTGCTTGTGGTGCTTGAGGCCTATCGAATCTGCCTCCACTGTCGTGAGTACCTTTGACGGCAGTTGCTACAAATTGGGCAACCTTGCCCGGCGAGATGGAAATTCCATCTAACCACGGCTGTTCAGGTACAACAACATAATCTTGTTCCTGTGTGACTCTGTTGAAGCGCCGCATCAGTGATAGCATATCTGCAATCATTGGCTCTCCTGATATGCCGTTGACACCACCAACAAACGGCCGGATGACATGATGTTGATCTTTTGGGCAGTCAAACTTGACCCACATCGCTTCTCGTTCTGTGGAGGTCTGGTTGATTCCAGTGCCTTTCAATGGGTTGAGTATTCAGAGGCTTGACATACGATACATTGGAAAAAATATACCCCCTTTGGAGATCATTTCTCTCGGGAGTTTGTTTTCGAAGTCCTTAACGCTAAAAACGGGAAATTTGCCAAGACCCGGTGGAAGTTTGTGATCTTTCCCATCTTGAGGGATTCGAACAGTCCTCACAAAAGAAATACGCAAGCACTCCGAATCGTGGTTTGGACCAAATAGAATAGTATTGTTGATAGAACGACGCGAAGAGGACTCTTCTTCTCCAAGGCGCGGATTAGAGGTATCTGGGTACAACTTGCTGAAAAACTCGGCCAATCGTGGCTTTCTGCTGATTCTCAAACCCCTAGAAACGTTGAACGATGATGCTCCAGCAACTACTTCAATAGTTGATGTTTCATAGTCCAAACAAGTCTTGCTGATAACGGAGCTTTCGCCGAGAAAAGCAATGTCCGCCCTATATTCACAAGACCCAATCGTGTACTCCTTCAGGAAACCGATGTCTTACAGTTACAAAATTCAGTAATTGAGCTTTCCACTTGCTGTTTAATTGACTTACTTTGGGTGCGAATGAATTCAGTTACGTCATTGACTTTAGTGTCCTGAGGAACTATAAAAGTCTGTTCAAAGTTTTCGTACACCCCTCCAGGGTTGCGCCTGTGCATGCCACATACTCTCAATCTTGCTTTGGGCTGGTCCCGACAGCTTCGAAGAGCATTTTGATAAGCCTCGATGTCACCCCGTAAAAACTGTGTTGGTGATAAAGAAGGCTGTTGAGACATAGAAATATTACGATGCAGGATTGAAGAGCCCGAGGATATGCTGGTGGTTTGTTGGTGAATGACTGAACGAGGTGTTGAGTTATTAGGTGTTGGAATGATACTGCTTTGGGATGAGCTGTCGGTCAAAGCTGGCCTATCTGGGATCGGTGTTGTGATGTTCACTGGAGACGAATGTGCTGCCTGGGCTGATCGAAGAGCATCTTGACACATCCCTACCAATGCATCACGAACAGGTTGGAATTTTTGGGGTTGGTTGGTAGAAAACGTGCACATCGTTCGATGATTGCCATTTACAGGAATGACGAATTCGTTCCCGATGTCCAGAACAGCGGATTCCGACGGTACTATCTGAACAATAGTTAACACTCTTTCAGCGCACTCCATAGACACACTTACCACAGTTGATAGAGGTAGTATCACGTTCTGTTCCACACAAGTGAGGACTTTTAGGGGAGCCAGCCTCTGTACAGACTGTCGTGAAAGTGTCATCAAGCCATCTGCATTGACATTCAAGTTTTTCAGAAGATCCGATCTGAGCTTTCTTGTCCAAGTCACCGTGTTAACAATTTCAGAAAGCGTAGCTGGCCACGAGGCATGCTTCGATCCCCTATGCGGGGTCCCCAGGAACATGACCCCATAGCATGAATCCAAAACATCACCAAAATGGATCCTAGCTTCATGTGCCAGAACTAAAGCCTATACAAAAATTAATTGCTATTTCACAAAACTGGAGTGTTTGTCATATACCTTCTTGAAGACAAGTCCTCCCAAACTATGACATATAAATATCAATGGACGTTTTCCACACTCGACAAATTAGTACCTTCCATATAGCCATAACCTCTCCGAAAAGCTTACCTCCTCTGTGTTCCGCGCCCCTTTAAGCCGTATAAGCAAATCCGTCGCAAAATCCTCTATCTTGCTTACGGACACACTATTAGTAACAGCAGAATTATACCCAAAAGTCATGATCCGCGATTCCGGAACAGCTTGGGGCAACAAAGTCTCCAGCCAAAGCTCTTCAGCGTTTCGGTCATTGGCTTCCTTATCTGTCCACGTCCCGAAAGCATCTCCGTTGAGGCCATGAATAGCCACAATACTACAGTAGTCAGCCTCGCCCCTTTCTATCGTGCTATAACATTCTTACTCTACCAGCGAGTTTGTCGCCTCAGATAGCGCCCCCTCCTTCAAGAGAAACAACCCATATTTTTCGATACTACCAGGTCGAGGCGCAATAGGGCCAGGTTGCGCCGTAGAGCAATTCTTCTGGGTCTTGCTAAACTTGAACATACTGGTGACAGCACGTGACTACAGTCGTGCAGTATTCCTCGCCGATAGATACTCGCAATAAAGAGGAAATACGACTCATCTTGGAGATTATGTGAATTTGTAGCGGAAACAAATCTCCTAGGAGCCACGGCGAGCCATTGAGAGGCTTCTTGGCGAGGGTGATGTGGCAGTTTTTTATTCGTTCCACCAAATGCAGCTATTCGGCATCCCAGCCGCATTTCGATCCAAAAGGAGAAGAGTGGCCCTTAACGGTCCTTTGTGCCTGAGGTCTCACAGATGTGTACCCGATGTGCCGTCTCTATGTGTTTCCCGAGCAGAATTATGTTACTGACCAGAGGATTCATCGCAAGGTCTGATCATGGAAACAGTGTTTTGCTAGAATTCGCGCTAGGGGACAAAGCTGTCACCAAAGTAACGGCTGCAACTGGCTATGAGAGGGCTCAATCGAATGAACGACATGTATCAAGGACCTCAAGATCAGAGATCTTAAGGTGTTGGATCAATTTCTCACCGAACAAGTTTTCGACGTGTCTCCGGACAGTGCGCATCGACAGTGCGCACTGTCCGTAAACTTGAAGATATATTAGGCGGTGAGGTCTGTCTTAGAGCTTTGACTATCACCCCGCGGTGCCGGTATGCCGACTTGACTTAGTTTATAGTGATTTCGGTAGTATTTAAGCTAATAGTATATTAGTCCGACGTAAGGTAACCAGCTAAGGGCTAAATGCCACTATTTAGAGCAGATTAGCGGTGAAGTATATCCGACGATGGAGGAAGAAACGAAGAGAGCTAGTTATCTATTATAAATGCTTGTCGTCGTCTAGTTCTATGTAGTTCCCACCTAAAAATCACTATAATTATATTTTATCTAGATAGCTAGATCTTATTTTTACTTATTCCCCCTAAACTTAAGCCCAGCTATAACCAAAATAACGATAGTATATACTCAACTAGCTAAATAGATTATATACGTAACTGAAGCTATTCTAGCCGACTACCGTATATAGGCTACTCACGGCACTATTATATCCACTCCTAATATAGCTTTCTAACGCCTACAAGACTAGGCTTTTACTTAAGAGCTTACTTTCGTCGTCGATACCAAAACACTAAACAAGATTCGTTAGGACTATATCTTCTATAAAAAGGATACCTGGAATATGTGTAAGACTTTAGAGGTTAATCGATAGTGCGTTAGTATATTTATATATAGAACCAGCTATTCTATTTACTTCTACGTTAGTAAGTAGAAGAAGTAGAGGGATCAGTTTAGTACAAGCTCCTTAATCCAGTATATAGAGGCTTATAAGGAGTGGTTTTTAGTCGAAAATATCGAAATATTATTAATATAATATCTTTAGTCTTAGTATAATATATCTTCATTTTTTAAGTATCGGCGATAGCAAGGTTCTAGAGATAGTATTATCGCCTATCTAGCGCTGGCGCAATACCCCACCAAGTAACGATAAGATTAAATGAGAACCGGTAGAATCGATCTCTGGCCGTTATCGCGGACAGTGCGCACTGTCGATGCGCACTGTCCGGAGACACGTCGCAAGTTTTGCTCTGGTAGGATCATTTCAACGACCCCAGGAATCTTCAGCTCTTGCTTCGGGCGCTAAACGCATAGACCAGTGGTCGAGCCTCAGACAGGTTCCCTGCAGCCTTGCGCGATTGCCTTCGAATCTAAGCTGAAAGCTTAGAGAGAAGGTTCTTCGACAAGAAGAGAGGGGGGCGGGCTTCGGACATTCCTTTATCCGTCTTGGTACTCTTTTCAATCCGGGGTTTTCCCGAGAGGAAGTTTTTCCGATGCTGACGTA
The DNA here is from genome assembly GCA_002865655.1 of Hyaloscypha variabilis F. Lineage (NCBI taxonomy): Eukaryota > Fungi > Ascomycota > Leotiomycetes > Helotiales > Hyaloscyphaceae > Hyaloscypha > Hyaloscypha variabilis. The sequence continues at coordinate 94,981 of KZ613942.1, read as the reverse complement.
AGGATAATGTGTTGAACTACCTATACCTCTTCATTGATGGACGTTCAAGCCGCAATCAGATTGAAATATTGACAAGATCCAAATAGTAAATTAAGAATGAGGCTGAGGTGAGATGTACATGCATGACAAGGATTAATGCACAACAGTGCAATTCTTAACGCCGAGGTCTTGGCGGTTGTCTTCACGAGCATCTACCTTGAACTGCTGAATGTTCTCGTTACTGGATTGACAAAGGTTCAAGTGCTTTTAGCCAAGTGCTCAAATTCGAGGTAAAAGAAACCAGCAAATACAGATCAAGCGCGAAGACCGTCTATCTATTTTCTATTGAGGTACTTAGTAAAGTCGGACCACTGCGTGAGATTTCTAGTCACGTGAGCATCACAAAGCCCGGGCACTATTAAAGCTAGGCACCTGAGGCCCTAATACTTATATAAGCTATATAGGGGCTTAGTGTACTAGTAAAGTAAAGTAAGGAATAATAGTAAGATTAGTGCCGCGTTTTGTGTGCCACCACGAGCTAGGTCCGTCCTAATAAGGCTTAGCGTTTCCCCATCCCCGCTTTTGTCCCTCCTATCTTTCCCCACGACACTTCTCCAGCATATTGGATAACTTCCGCAACCCCAGCCTACATATCGCCTCATGCTGAAGTTTCTAAGATGAGAGTATCTACTGCCTGTCAAGCATGCAGGTGAGCCCCAACCAGGGCCATCGGCTCAGTTCCTCAATCTTGCTACTTCAAGTCTGCAATATTGAAAGCCCGTGGCCAATATCTTCAGAGCCACTGGTGTGAAACTATCATGATGCTAATATTACGTTAGATCTCGACGGCGAAAGTGTGATGCCGCCCAGTTCGGCGTGTCGTGCACCTACTGCTCAGAGCGTGGAATCCAGTGTACTAGAGACAGCTCCTTCAACTCGCAAAGCACTTCACCTGCACCGAGTGTCCCGGTTGTAACGAGCATACTCTCTCGAACGACTCCAATCAAAGTCGCAGCGCAATCTTCAGATAGCTTCCCTTCGCCATCAATATGCCTCGAGCTTGTCAACTTGTACTTTGATTTCATTCATGACCAATTTCATTCCCTCTTCCACAAACCTAGCTTTGTTGAAGATGTAACAAGAGGACAAGCTTCTCCTGTCATTCTTCTAGCTATGATGGCTCTGTCCGCAAGGTTGCGCTCCCGTATACTTGTCGCAAAGCCATACCTGGCTAATCTGATCTAGATTTTCAAGCAACCCATTCTTCTCGAATATCAATCCCAGACAAAGAGGCGATCGGTATGCGGAAGAAAGCAATCGGCTTCTCAACCTACGAGAGGTATCCCTCACTACGGCGCAGGCATGTGTTCTCCTTGGCGCATTCAGCATTACTCATGGAGAAGCACATGCGGAGGCAGTCTACTATTCTGTTGCATGCCGAATCGCGAATCTTTTAGACCTTGCTCACAAAACCACTTCGGATCCGATAGAGCGTGAAGTGAACGTAAGAGGTGAGTTTCAACGCAAATTCCTCTGTGAGCATATGATGACAGATATAGTTTGGTGGTCTCTCTGCATGATCGATGTGTGGTCTTCAACTGGAGTCGGACTCCCAAGACAGATGCCAATCCTCGACAACTTGCCTCTTCCAATGGACGACGTCACATTTCTTGCTCTCCGGCCAGGAAACACACTTCCATGGGACATAGAAAATGGCGCCTTATTACTTGCCCAGATGATCAAACTCAATCGTATCCTGCTCGAAATAAATTTACTGAACGAGCGGACTGTCTCGGGAACAACATCAGGTGTAGTCCTTGAGAATGAGGTGATGAGTTTGTCGAACGCACTTGATGAATGGCACAATAGTTTGCCAACATCAATGCACGATACGCCAGCCAATCTCCACCGCTACGCATCGCAAGGGCTTGGACGAATGTTTGTAGCAGTGTACTTAGGTTACTATCATTTTGGACAGCTCCTCTTCTACCAGTTCCTCCACGGGGACTGCACGGGCACTGTTCTTAGTGCTCGCTTCTATGCCGACCGCTGCAAAGCATACGCCGAATCCCTCTGCGAGATCATATATGCAGCAAATGCAATTTCGGATTGTGACGTGCGATATACGATGGTCGGCCATATCATGGTGATTGCATCAACTGTACAAATCCACACCTTATTGTTCAGCGACAATTCGACGCAGATTGCGGCAGCGAGGAGAAGGCTTGAGCGAAACTTCGAGATCCTGAGTCAGTTGAGAACGTATTGGCCGACTCTAGATATTTGCTTCACCAGATTGCAGGCCTTTCACAAAGCCTGTAGGAGCTCGATGGACGAGTCTTTCAGACTGGATCAGTGGATGCTGCGATTCTTATCTGAATTTGCGCAGCCGGTAGATGACCGGATCTTGGACCGATCCGCTACGGAAGTTTGGTCTTTGGACAATATTGGATGTAGTCCTGAAACTTGATTATTTCATCCTCATCCAACCTTATGGCATCTACTATCTCGAACCCCTCAATACGAAATTTGATGCTTATGCAAAAAAGAGTCAGTGCATCCTCCACTGAAAATATCCAACCGCAGAACTTGTCCGCGCTGGCGATCAATAGTCTATCATCATTCAGAATGAGGGGTAGTTATGGTATGGTGAGCAAATGAATGCTGATTGGCATGTTAGGTGGGATATTTCTGGTCACATGTTCATTTAGGAAGGAAAGGGAGGGCTGCATTGGAAAAGGATTGAGTTTGAGTTACGACACCAGCCAGGTACTTTGCACCCCCAAACTAGCTACAGTGTGCTCAGCAGCAAAAAAAGTAGTATATTGTGGAAATAGGAATGACAATCTGTTTAAGTTGGATGTTCTTGAAATGAAGGAATACTTGGCTTGTCTTCGAGTCGCAAGCGCGCCTGCGTATAAAAGAAAATTGGTCATAATCTCATAAAAGCAGTAGAATATGGAAAGGGAAAAAAAGGAGGGGGGGGGGGAATTCAAGCCGAAACTAATTCCGAAAGAAGCAATATCTGACTTCCGCTCCTCCAAATCTTCGCGGTACGACTTCACAATGAGTACTAAGACCCAAAGTATCATTAGCTCTCCATATATTTCTCAAATCGGAAGAGACCAAGTAGAAGCAACGATGACATACCTTAAACTCGGGATTCTCCTTGTCAGTGAGATTCATATACTCTGAATCCTTCACATGTCCCGCAACACCACTATTGCGTCTCCGTTTGTTCTCAAGTTGCAAAAGGATGCGTAGGATGATCACAATGACCTCAGCTGCAGCAAAAGCAGCCATCATGGCGATTTTGGCTGGGATATAAGCAGGGGCGGTCGCGCCAGTGAAAGTCAGAGGACCTTTGTGGTCATGGTTAGTACGAGATAGAAGCTGAAGAACAAATGGGAGCGGGTCTGGAGGGTAGTTACCGATGATGTTTCCGATCGAGAATGACCTAGTGGTATTGTCAGCCTGTGGACCATTATGGAAATCTGGATGCCTTTGAAACTAACATTAGCATCATTGCATTGACTGTGATCTTCTTGGTATGTCCAGAACCTATGAGGTGTTAGAATTTGCCTACACCCTTGTTGAACTGATTTGCATACAGTTTGCAGCTGCCAGGGAGTAGATCAAAGGTGTGCCTTAGGGTCTAGTCAGTTGACAAGTACTAGATCATTTGAGGATTTAAACACTCACTTGATACCAGTTCAAGCATAAAAATTCCACCAAGCTCGGCATGCTTTTGGTGTGAGTAAGCCATCAAACCACAACCAGCCACGCCAAGTGGATAAAGGAAGATCAAAATCAGGGTTCGATTATTGTATCTTCCTGCTAGATAAGACAGAATAAGAGCTGCCGCAAGTCCTACAAAGCCCAGAGCAATGGATAGGAGGGCGCTCTGCTCAGAGGTGTATCCGAATCTACGAACCCCAGCATTAACATTCGGTCCACACAAACAATTGAGAAACATATCACTAACCCGTTGATGAGAGTCGCTTGGTAATTGCCCATCGCTCCATTGACTTCGCTGGCAATGGTGAAGAGAAGAGCAAGCATAATGACACGCAGATCGGTAAAAGCTTCTAGCATTTGTCGGGGCCGGAAATGTTTGTTCTCGATACCTGTCATATTAGTTCGCAAGCGTTCAACTGCAATGTACTTTTCCGTTGCTGAGAGGCGAGATTTCATTGGGTTATCCGGAAAGAACAAGATCACAGCGATCCCAGCAACTATAGTGACCAAGCCACATACGAGGAACATGATCTGAGACTTGTGAGATATTTGAAGGTTTGTGGGGATCAGGGGTATGAGCTTGGTACCTGCCAGGATTTGAAGACACGGCCATGATAATGCTGAAAGGCGAATGATCCTAGACCACCAGCAGCACGTGCAAGGCCTGTAGAACAGAACCAGATGCCGATCCGAAGTGGTTGTTCTGGCTAGACTTAGTCGGCTGTCCAAGAAATAGGGGCAAGTTAAGACCTACCAGATTTCTTGTACCACATAGTGGTAATAAGAATCAACCTGACACGAGACATGCCATATTAGTAGACGAAGAGGCGGCACGATTGAGAATCACAAACCCTGGAGTGACAACAGACTCGAAAGCTCCTAGCAAAGCTCTCAATGCGACAATGGAGCCATAATTCGTTGAACCAGAATTGATAGACAGAATGATGCCCCATACAATTACTAATGATCAGTCAACACTATTCGAAGGTAGGATTTTGAAAAGCTGGACAGATCTTACCATTGGCTCCAAGGTACTTTGCCAGAGGAAGTCGTTGAATCAAATAGCCACTCGGTAGCTCGAAAATAAAATAAGCCACATAGAATGCAGTAGCCAGGTAAGAGAATTGAGCTGCATCAGAGTGTGTATCCTTTTCAAGGCCCATAACATTTGCATAGCTGACTGGGTTGCTGTTAGCTCTTGAACATTTAACAGTGGAAGAAGAGGCAGAAGATGAAGTAATAGAGCACAACTTACGGAGACTTTTGTCGAGGAATTGCAAGAACGCAACTACAGAGAGGAACGGCAGAACCATCCAGTCGATTTTCTTGACCAATGCCTTTTCAGCATCTTCATCAAGTAGAATGGCGTGGTCGTAAGACTGGAGGAAGGGAAGAGCATCATCAACAGCACGGCTGTTAATTGATACTGTGCCGGTTTCCATGTCTCTTCTGTCGATGTTGATAGAAGTTTCGTTCTTGGTAGTCATGGCTGATTGAGAAAACTTTTGAAAGTTTGTGTAGTTTTGAGGGAGTTGGGAAGAGGGAGTCCTTGGGGAACTTCTGGAGCTTTTATATTTGATGGGAAGAGGAAGACTGCCCGATTTCGGGAGACCCTTTGCGGCAACATGTGCCAAATTGTTGAAGCCGGTGACTTGTCATATCTACTTTCGACTTCAAAACTAGGCAATAAACCCAATAGTTTGTCTCAATGATATTACACTTGCCAACTTTCTAGTCAGCTATTCCAAAATAAATGTTTCTCTACCTCGCTTATTTCCCGACCCTGGTCCCGGTAACAAATCTGATTGGAAAAGTCAGCGTTAGTAAGCCCTCTGCAGCGCAGAGGGTGGCAAGAAAAAGGGCAACCACTCCCCCGGGAACCTACCGACCCCACATTTGCCCAATAGGAACTGAATAATCACCGAGTGGGGTACACAAGAGGGACAACCGGAGATATGATAGCATGCATACTTCATGTGATATGTCATGTGACAAGTCATGTGATGGAAGAGCTGGGCTCGATTTTTATGTTTCTTTCTTCAAAAGTAGCGTCTAAATCTCCACACAAAAGCCCAAAGTACCACACAACGACGCTTTTCTGCCTATAAGGGTAGAATTACATATGATATATACTACTTCTAGACTGTTTGCCTCCAATGCATTCTACTACACTGTTGCCACCATTTGCGAAACGACTTTCGCTGCCAAAAATATGTGAATCAACCAGTTGAAGCCAATGACACATTGAAAGCCTGCAATTGATCCGGCCGACGAAAGCTGGGAGCCATGTACGCTCCCCGGAGTGGCAAGAGAGAGACGAAAGACCGCCAGAAAAGTGAAACATTCAAAGGTTCCGACTCTTCACGGTAAAACATACTGCCCCGAGAATAAAACCACAAGCTTGAAGTTGCCCTTTATGCAGAAACCAAAGACTTCAGGGAGCTCGAACTTGGAGGACGACATAGCTACGGCACAACCATCAAGTTTGTCGAAGTCAATAGATTTGGCAAACCGCACAATGCTGAAATGAAAAAGTTTGTTCGCTCGAACGCTCGAGGTTGTGGCATGAGAAAAAGCAGGCCTCCTGTACGTGGGTCCGTTCCAAGGCATATACTCAGTAAAATTGCTCAAAATCCACTCGGAATTTTCCAAAAGCATCCGGAGATACTGTTCTGGGATCAGCCTCAATTGGGGCAAACCTATTGGGAAACATCCCTTTCAGGAAAGGTCCATCCAAATACGGTGTTTCTACAGCACCGCGTAATAATTCTTTTAGTATTATGTAACCCAACGAAGACGTCATGACGTTCGGCGAGTTATCACCACGCCCTGAACCAAGCATGGCAGTGGCAGCTAATCTGCCTTTCGTTATGGTAGCAATGACTGACTTCGATCGATGGCAATCTCGCGATGGTAAGCTCCCACTCTATCCGATACAATATTGTACAACATACCCTTGTCACATGATCACTAACTATGCTCTACGTTCCTCTAGCAAATACTCCTTATTGTTTGTATATGGTTGCAGGCGCTCCAATTATCTACATGAATGCGAGAACTTGGCCATTTCCCTTCCTTCTTCGAGGTCCAGTGCCCCCAAAACGACGCTTCTTCTTGCATGAATAAGACTTCTCGACCAGCCGCTTCATTACTTAAAGCGTGGAGTATTTTACGCACATGGGAGAAACTATTAGATGGATTAGTGATCAGCTTTTGAGTGCTCGGATGAGTGCTGGTGACACTATAATCGGAGATAGTATCATCAGAGTCATATTATGTCTTACGATGTGGGAGGTTGGTCGTATTTTGATATCATTTTTCTCGCCTTTCCTCGTCACTGTCAGGTCAAATGATGATATCGAGACGGCTGCCCTATTTCAAGCCTAACATCTAATACACCGAATTCAGACTGACATTTATTACAACAGATTGGGCGCTCATATAGCCGGGAATCAGCACAACACATGCAAGGAATACAGCAGATAGTCGACTTGCGTGGAAGGCTGCATAAGCTTGAAGACTCCTTCCAACTGAAGGTTCTATTGTGAGCTTTTCTATTATTCGCTCTTCTCCCTCTGACCTCTTCTAACCGTCCTCAGCGTCGATATCTACGTCGTTGTCATTACCAATGGCAGTCCTCTGTTTCATGCATCACGCCTAGCTACACCCCGGCCAGCTCCACAGCCAATACTTAGACTAGGAGAGCTCTCAAACGTGGATTCCACACGGTACCAATACGGCAATGGAAGGCGAGATGTGTTATTACTGGATTCAAGCCTCTGAACTTCGAGCGTCAAGCTTCTCCAACAAATAGCTGATCTCACCGACGCGTTCACATAATCCCCCATCAACTCCAGCTACTCTCTAATCAAATAATTTATTCATCATTCATCCCGCTGTAGAGTAACCATCAGATCTCTTCAGTATTGTCCAGAGCACTGCCTTGATTCGCTGGGCTGCTTTCCCCTACCTCCAAGACCATTGTCATCGCCATTGAATTATCAGCATGTGCATGTGACTTTCATCGTTCGCTTACTCTCTTCTCCCGACGATGACGAGACTTGGGTGCCATATCCTGGCATGCTCATTTCGATCATACTTTCAGGCACTGTTGCGTCGAGTAACCATCCGGAAATGTCATTTGTCATACACTTTTATGGCAAGATTATTAGCGTAACGCGCTGGCAGTGGTGGGATGAGGTCATTGGGGCGTTCCAAAAGTGTTTTCTGATGAGGATAATTGGGAATGAGGTGGTTAAGTGAGGCTCTGAGCTAAAGATTGACATGCGGCGACTTAAAAGCAATGGAATTCTTTACTTGAAGTTATGTCAACTAGCTTGAATAACTTGTCTTACTTCTTTATCTTCAAATGGCTCGACAACACGACGATCGTGCGCGAACTTATATTGCAGTACTTCGTCTCAAAGCTTAATTATTAAGCAATTGCAAATTCATACATCTCTCATCTTCACGAGAGAGGCCGACGTCTAGATGACTACACATTTACGCGAGCGAAAGGGGGGCAGGTGAGCTAACCGAGCGTGACACTACCTACCTAATAAACACGTCCTACGAGGTAACACACACTGTAGAAATTGTCTTGTGATTGGAAAAGCCAACGTTAATCGTACCCTAACATTTTATAATATACATATCCAGCATGGTCGTGACTCCCCTCCCGAGATGCCCATGGTGACGAACCTGAGCAGCCGAAGTTCACCCGCTGGGGAGGTGGGAGCCGAGCGGCCCACTTTTAGATCGCGCCACTGCGCAACTCTGACAAACAGCGGCGCAAACCCACAATCTCTCTTCGCCCTCCACTTCGGAACGGAATATAAACCCATCCTTCCTTCCCTGCTTGCCACTTCCAAATATCTCAGCCTAGGGAACATATACAATGGCTCAAGTCGATGCTTCTCTCACAGCTGTGGAATCCCACACGGCTCCACATCCCGGAGCGGAGGAAGAGGCAGAACCAGGGCGACGGCCCGAATGCTTCAACTCGACGCTGCAGGAATGTCTGTTCGTGTTGACGGCTACGATGTCTATCGGCATGAGCTCTTTCCTGTACGGCATCACCACAGTTATTACGGCGCCGATTGGGAGAGACCTGCATATGACGAGTGCACAGGTCACGTGGATCAATGCATCTGGAGCGTGAGTTTCTCATTTTCAATCAATATCTAGACGATCAACTGACTTATTTTCTTAGTCTGAGCTCGGGTTCTTTCCTGCTCTTCTTTGCCAAGGTGGCTGATACGTTTGGGCGACGTTCCCTCCTCATATTCGCCATGGCCGCATTCGCGATGTCAAGTCTCATTGCCGGATTTGCCACCAATGCCATGTACCTGGATGTTTTCGGAGGACTTCTCGGCCTCTGGTCAGCGGCTGCTGTGCCTCCTGCTGTGGGCATCCTCGGTGCTGCGTACAGCGTGCCATCGAAGAGGAAGAACAAGGCTTTCGCATGCTTCAGTGCTGGCAACCCTGTTGGATTCGTGTTGGGAACAATATTCTCCGGCGTTGCAGCTCACTTGTTTGATTGGAGAGCATCGCTATGGCTCTTAGCTATTATCTACGTGTTATTCTTTGTTGCTGCTATCTGGACGGTACCGAAAACCCAAGCTGAGACTGAGAAGATGAGCTGGGACGTTTTGAAGAGGTTTGATCTGTTTGGGATTCTGTTGAGCATTGCTGGGATTGCGCTATTCTGCTGCTCTTTAACGTAAGCTATCCCAGCAATTTGTTGGTGGAATGAAAGCTGATTCATGGAACAGAATTGCTGGTGGAGCGCCCCATGGATGGCGTACCAGTTACGTTCTTGTGCTTCTCGTACTCGGTATACTCTTGATTGGCAGCTTCATCGGTTGGGAAGGATGGTGCAAGTACCCGATGATGCCTCTCAGGATATGGAAAGACAGAAACTTCTCCCTCGTATGTATTTACTCCATTCCATCGTCGATTCTCGGCAGCACTCGCTAACAATTCCAGATTAACGTCATCGTTCTCCTGGGATTTATGTCTTTCAGCACCTCCGCGTTTTGGCTTTCGCTTTTCATGCAAGATGTCCTCAAATACTCAGCTATCAAGGTAGCAATCCATCTCCTCCCACAAGCAATTGGAGGCATTCTCGTCAATATCATCGCCGGCTTGATCCTACATCGCGTCAACAACAAAATTCTTACCGGAATTGGGTCTTCCGCTTATCTCGGTTCCGTGATTCTACTAGCAACAATGAAAGAAGATAGTTCATACTGGGCATTCATCTTCCCCGCCCTCGTGCTTTCAGTTATTGGAGCGGATCTACAGTTCAACGTCGCCAATGTAAGCCTGTCGAGTCTCCAATCTCCTTCTCATAGCTGACCAAAGCAGATGTATGTCATGTCCTCACTGCCGCCAAACCAGCAGTCTCTCGCTGGTGGGATCTTCAACACGGTCACCAAGATCTGTTCCGCAGTTGGTCTTGGCATCTCAGCAAGTATCTATAACGCAGAGTCCACTGGTAAAGCAGCGCTTCAAACAACGATCAAGCCCTATCAAAGCGTTTTCTGGTTTTGTGTCGCGGCTGCGGGGTTGGGATTGTGCTTTGTGCCGTTCTTGACGATAGGCACCCAGGGTCAAGAGAGTAAGGCAAGCAGCGTGGTGGATTTTGTCGACGAGAAGGACATTCGGAAAGAGCACGTGAACGAGCCAGATGCTACTGTGGGAAAGGAGGTTCAGCCTGTGGGAAAGGAGGAATGAAAATAGACTTCTCTATTGGTTGGCTCGAAGCCTAAAATCATATGATAGACTAAAGTATGCTCCTCTTCAAAAATAGATATCGCATCATGACACCCATAATTTTGAGATTTCGAGGTCTGACTAATTATTGCTAAATAGTAGACGCAGAACAAGTGTGGTTGAGCAAGTCGAGAGAAGGATCAAATCGGGCACCGACGGGCAAAGAGCTGGAGGAAAGCACAATTTTGAGCCAATCTCAAGTGATGGTTTTTCAGAAAGCGGTAGGACAAAGTGTGTGCTCAGCCTCATGCATCCCTAATGCATGGAACTCCTCAGCGCTTCCTGATTGGCTGAGCCAATCTTCGCTCCAATCGAGCCCCAAGCTCTATGCAGTATCCTACTGGGCGCAAAACGAAACTGCCACTCAAGAACAGTGGCGCTTTGGTCACGTTGCAACGAAGGATCGACATGGAACTAATGTGTCAGGGTGCAGATGTGCTTTCAGTTGATTTGCAGCAGGTGGGGTAGTATTGAATCCTTCTCGATAAGAATCCTTTCCTTTTTTTTGATCTTTCATCGACCAATGGAGATGACGCCCCCAACGAACAGCGTTAGAGCCGCTAAGAAAGAGGGGAGATGTGACTGGGATAAAGGAAGAACAGTTCCCCTCTTTTTCGGGAGGATGAAGCAGAATAGAGTTCGCAGCCTCGCAGTCTCGCCGTCTCTGAATCACAGTCTCATTGTACCACAGCCTAAATAATCACTTTGAAAACGTCCTCAAAATGTCCTGGAAACCGGTCGCATGCCTTTTCCTGCTCTTCGAGCTTATCGCTGCACAAGTATTCTTTTCAATGCCTGCGTCGTTCTTTGAAAAGCCTTATAAACCGGGAGATGATATGAACATTACATGGCTCGACGCTCGTGGGCTGGTGACTTTAAACCTGTTGGACGACTATACTAATAAAACTGTCGTGTTTCAAATAGTTAGTTAGTATTACCAGATCCAGTAAGAATTTGTATCGCCTTGCTTGCGCTCATGTGTGGATTCAACAGCCGATATCCCATTGTCTCAAAACTCATACAATTTCACCCTACCAGCAAGCCAGCCGGACGGGTGGTATGCCTTCGAGATTCTCGACACGACTGGTCAAAATTGGTCGGGCTGGTTTGATCTCACCGGCGGAGATCCCGCAACACCCGAATCGTCAATCGGACCGCCCAATAACACTTCAGCCTCACCTCCAGTATGTTTCCTCTTGACTTCTCCAACTCTCTTTCTAACTTGCTACAGTCCACAAGTAGCACAGCATCATCAACCACAACATCCCACAGCGGGCTCTCAACCGGCGACAAAGCAGCAATAGGCGTCGGAGCCGCACTCGGCGCCGTAATTATCGCAATCCTCATCTGGCTCGCCTGGTGGCACGGCCGCCGCTCCGCCAAAAGGCAGGCTCGAGAAAAATCACTCTCCTCCGAACAATCCCCCACATCACCAACCCACGGTCTCACAACCAGTCCTTACCCTCCCTCCTATACACCAGATATAAGTCGTGCAATGAGTCCTGAGCTGGGAGCGGATGAGCCGAGACGCGATGGAGATCTGACGACGATAACGAGCACGGTCGGGACGGCGGAGGTGCTGAGCGAGGATGAGAAGAGGGAGTTGCAGAGGCGGAGGAGGGCGGCGGAGCTAGAGGGGAGTGCGCAGGCGGTTGTGCCGGGGGTGGTGAGTGAGAGGGCGGAGTTGGAGGCGAGGAGGAAGGGGGCGAGTTGGGAGACCACCGTGCTTAGTTTGTGAGGTTTGTCATACCGAATTCGTCTTTAATCTGTAGTGAATTAATAGCATCCAATATCTAGAATCATTCTTTCTGCTTGCTTGTGGTATCCTTGCAAATTTGAAAAGCGTAAAGGGGAGAAGGGCACTTGGTGCAAGGCATAAAACGCTTACTTGACCCACTCTCAGGGGCAACTCGCTTACTTCGACGTCGATATTTGACGACCTTGCAGACGAACATGTTTCGATTTCCAAAGTAGGCTCAGAGGCAGAAGACAAGTATTTCAATATTTGAATTGGTGTCATTCCCTTGGAAATCTAAATATAGCAAATGGTACTTGGAGTAACATCGAAAGTGAATTTCCTGCCCTTCGTGATCCTCTGGTTCTCACTCAAATAAACCCTCCCAAGTTAGAACCCCGCCTCTGATACTTTCCTCGCCACCTCACTCACATCGCGGCCATCAATCTCACTAACATCATAATACGCAAACTCTCTAGCAGGCACGCGCTTCGCAAATAGCACGTCCAGCTCCTCGAACGTCCGACCCCTCGTCTCGGGCAAGCGGAAGAACGCCCACACGAACGTCGCAAATGCAGTCGCACCCCAGATGAATCCGGTATACCCCTTTAAGTTCCACTCAGTAGGGTTCATGAAATACGGTTCCAAGACACCAGAAATCAGCGAGACGAGGTAGTACGAATTTCTCGCCAGACACACAGTCTTTTGACGCAGACGAGTAGAGCCCATCTCAGCAGGAAGAGCCCAGCCGAGTTGGCCGACTGAGAGTTGGAAGGTCAGGGTCCAGACTAGAGTGAGAACTGCTTGCGTTAATCCGATGCTGTGTTCGTGCGTCTTGACGTTCAGGACTCCGATCACGAAGAGGATCATGGACATGGTGAACATTCCCCAGAGGTAGATCGTGCGGCGGCCGAGATATGGCATGAGTGTGAACCAGGCGACGAGGGTGCCGAAGAGTGCCATTCCGGTTCCGCCGGTGTTCAGCTTGTAGGTAAGCTTACTGGAGAGCCCGACTTGCTGGAAGAAATATGTGGAGTTGTAAGCGAAGGAAGAGCCGGAGAGGACTTGGCCAGCGAAGGCGACGCAGGCAATCTCTGTTCGGCGGCGCTCGGGTCCTTTGAAGCAGTCCATGTATGAAGTACCGGTGGAAAGCTCTTGCTCGAGGTTGTTGGTGTGCACGATTATTGCGAGCGTGTCCTTGGTGTCGATGCCAGAAGAGGCGCGAACGAGACGCTTCAGGGAGTGCTCGGCTTCTTCGAGGCGGCCTTTGCGGACGAGATGCCATGGGGACTCAGGGGCGAAGAGAAGGATGGGAAAGAGGAGTACAGGCCATGTCCATTGGATTGCTAGCTTGAAGTCAGCTTTCGAAGTTGTCAGAGAGATGTGGAGGAGATCTTACCGAATGGAATTCTGTAGGCCCATTGGTTGGTAATGCTCAAGCAACCGTCGAGAACACCAGCAGCAATAAGTTGACCAATAATGAAGCACTAGGAGAGATATTAGGGCACGATCTAAATCTGGGATGAGCAGCATTGCATACCATGTTCGTGTAGGAAGTGAGGTACACTCTCAGAGAAAGGGGTAGGACCTCCGAAGCATATGCGGGAGCAATTGTAGCGAAGATCCCCCAAGGGAGACCACAAAGAACCTCGCCAGCAGTCAAGACTTGGATATTCGGGGCGAAGAAGGTCAAGAAGACGAACGCGGACAGAACGATGAGAGAGCCGAGGAGGACTCGCTTCTGTCCGAAAATTCCAACCAAGTAACCGTTGAGGAGGACACCGAAGAAGGCACCGACACCAGATGCGTTACCAAGACCAGCTTGCCATGCGGCAGTCAACTGGTATCCATCGTTTGTGGTAACATTCGGGAAGTATGTTCCGTATTTTTTGGCGAAAGCCGGGAATGCATAGAAGTTACCGATGAGTATCGTATCGTAGCCTTCCATGACGACACACATGGAAACGAGGACGGCCCAGAAGATTGCCATCGGATATGCCTTGACTGCTTGCCATGGAGAGAGCTGATGCTCAAGAAGAGCACCTTCCCTGGCTGCATTGTTGAGGTTGGAGCCTTGCATCTTGATGTCGAGGGCGACATCCTCAAGTTCGAGGTGATTGGGGGTCACCACATTGGTGAGGTCAGCGAAGTTCTTCTCGGCCATCGTGAAGCCTTAAGAGAGAATGAGCGAGAACCAATTGATGAATGAAGATAGCTTGAGAATAGAAGACAGGATGCTATGCTGAGGAGTGAGAGTTCTCGCCTGGTGGGACGAACACCATAGTTATATAGGCGTCCATCATTGCCCTATATAACTTATTTTGGTGTTGTTGATGGTCAGACACAGGGGGCACAAGCACTAGGTGGCACCGGCGATTCTCTCGCCCTCACTTCCCCGCCAAATTTCGTCGCTAGCCGAAAGTCTGGGGGTCCAAGGGGCGGGGTTGGGCCCGGTCGATTGGATTGACAAGCTTTCCCCAACACACTTGAATTCGCAGAGAACGTGTACCTTACCCATCTAGGTAAAAGATGTTGTAGATGAATCCGGGAGATTGGCGTTCACAACTTCACATTTTCAGGATTTCAGGATCGTCGTTGGATTGGTGAAGTCGTGTTGCATCGTACGTGGCGCTGCGCATGTGAGCCGAGCGGCCAATGAAAGAGGTTCAACTCCGCATCAAACCCGCCACTACTGAATCCCGTCAATTGCCGCCCGCATGCAACTTTCTCCTCTTCCCTTCTCATCAGGCACGCCGGCGCCTTTGAAACCCTTCTACTGGTCATTCTAGACCGCTCAACTTCAACTATGGCACCAATGCCTAGATCGGGAATCGAAGGCTTCTAGAAGAGGGGAAGAAGAGGCGGCTTTGAGGGCGAATGAGAAGCGTGCAATTCCGCTCCTGGAGGGGGAGCTTGTATGAGTTGCGCGGCAGGGAGGCCCGAAGCTGCGTGGCTCACGATGTTTTGCGATGTTAAGGCATGCCAAGTGGCACAAATATTCGGTCCCTGCCGCCCACGTTGCATTTGGCGGACTTCACGTCCAATTGGAGATTCTCAAGTCCGCTGCCCCTCATCTGGGGTAGCACTACACCCCCTTCTGGAGGTAAGAAAGGTGGGGTGGGTGCTGTTCTGATAGATCTCAAAACCTCAAACCTCCTTTCCTCTCTATTGTTCACAAAACATCTCCACCATTCTCGGCGTTGAATGAGATTCTCAATCAGTCATACCTTGCAGGAGAGAGTACTTCAAGTCATTTCCCCTCTTTCGTAGCTGCAGCCACAATATTCTTTTGCTCGTCGCTGCTTAGTGATATTTCTGTTTCATTGAGGTTACCAGTATTATTACTTTTTTATCTCCCTTCGTCGCCATGGGAGCTCTCCATCTTGCCTTTGCTGTTACTCTGTTCGCGACTCACGCTGCAGGCGTGAACAATGGTCTAGCAAGAACCCCTCAAATGGGATGGGTGAGTTTACTTTCAGCATCTAAATCCTGAGTATCCTCAGCTAACCTTGACAGAACAACTGGAATTCCCTGGGCTGTGATGTCTCCGAATCTCTGCTGCTCGATACATCGAAAAAGCTAGTAGGCTCAGGTCTGCGAGATGTAGGATACAATTATGTTGTGTTAGATGACTGCTGGTCAGCTGGGCGAGACGAAGAAGGTTTTCTCAAGGAGGATTTAGAAAAGTTTCCTAGCGGGATGTCTGATGTGGCAGATGAGCTCCACAAGCAAGGTCTGCTTTTTGGAATGTACTCCAGCGCTGGTGAAATGACCTGTGCTCGCTATGGTAAGCATTCTCAAATCTAGTTGTACACTGTACTGAACGTGGAACTTTAGCTGGATCTCTTGATTGGGAAGAGAATGATGCAAAAAGCTTTGCAAATTGGGGGGTCGACTACCTCAAATACGACAACTGCTACCACTTGGGACGATTCGGCACTCCGAAAATCTCGTTCGACCGGTACAAGGTGATGTGGGATGCACTCAACGCCACAGGTCGACCAATGCTCTACAGTCTTTGCAACTGGGGCGAGGACTACACCCACACAGTGAGTACTCCTCGGCTACTACCCCGAATATTTCGTTAATCATCTTGTAGTGGGGAATGTCCATCGCAAACTCATGGAGAATGTCTGGAGATATCTATGACTCTTTCTCTCGCCCAGATGATCTTTGCTCTTGTGTCGATGCGTCTAACCCACACTGCGTTGCACCCGGCAGTCACTGCTCCGTCCTGAACATTGTGAACAAAGTTGCGCCCTACGCTGACAGAGGTCAGCCCGGAGGATGGAACGACCTCGACATGTTGGAAGTAGGAAACGGCGGCATGACGGACGAAGAGGTACTTCCCCGCTCACTTTGGCCCACCTTATCTCTGTGCACACGCTGATCGGCCTAACTCTAGTACAAAGCACACTTCTCCCTTTGGGCAGCGCTCAAGTCTCCATTGCTAATGGGCAACGACCTCCGAGACCTCTCAGCAACCTCCCTCACAATCCTCAACAATCCTGCCGTGATTGCCATCAGCCAAGACCCCGAAGGCCGCTCTGTCGCACGCGTTCGTCGCGAGTTGAACGTCGCGAAAGATAAATACGGCGTCGGCGAAATCCAAGTCTGGAGCGGATCACTATCCGGTGGCGACCAAGTTTTGCTTCTCCTGAATGCAGCAGGCGAGGATACTCGTATCAGCGCGAGTCTGGAAGAGATCTTCTTGCATGATGGACCTGAGGGCTCGGCACCACAGGTCAAGGAGGAGTGGGAGGTCTATGACCTGTGGGGGAATCGGATGGATGAGGCGCTTGCGCAGAAGATACTTGATGCTGATGAGAAGGAGGCGGAGAAGCTGTGGAAGCAGGCGAATTGGTATAATGCTACGGAGGTTAACTATAAAGAGGGGTTGAAGAAGCGCGATGAGAGGTTGATGGGGAAGAAGATTGGGAAGATTGCTCCTGGTGGGACTTGGACGGCGGATGTGAAGAGGCATTCAGTGGAGATATATAGGTTGAAGAGCATTGGGCATGGAGGCAAGAGGAAAGTGCACGCGAAGGAAGAATTGTGATAGCTCGCGTGGTATTGCGTGTTTGGATAACTAGAATACGAGAGGGAAAAAGTAATTAGGCGTCTGTTGTAGATTGATGCTAAAGATACTAGAGGCATTTAGATTGATGCATTGGCATTGGCAGAGTGGTTTTATAGCACTACTTATTCTCAAAAGCCCCTTATTTGTGATAGTGGTCTATCCAGAGCAGACCCATAGGTCACGTGCATCGCTTCTCGCATCGCCCCTAGAATTCCGTCTCTCACGTGTCCACCTAGGCCCTATATATAGCTCAGCTCTTACTCTCTTACTCTCTTTCTTCCTTCTTTAGCTTTAGAATCCAAATAATTAAGACTCTTATACTTTGCATTTACCTCTACTAGTCACTTTTGCCCTATGCGGTCATAGTGAGTATATTAGAGTAAAGCCTAAGTATTCTAAGCACGCTTCAATTAGCCTATATATTATAATATAGAACCCTATTTTGACCTCCTACGTGCCTATGTATAGTTTCCTTGCTGAATTTTATCAAGATTTTATCAATTGTCGTGTTATGAAATTAGCTGAAGGCACTCAATTCGAGTAACCTAGCCCGGGACTCCTGAATTGGTCACTTGGGCCAGGCTCAGGCATGGCTCAAGCCTGCTCAGGGCTGCTCACCCTCATACATGCGTCCTGCTGAAAACTTTGAATTTCAACGAGGGGTCTGAAAAATGGTGTTCAGACTACAGCTGCCTTTGGCTGAGACGAGGGAACTGGTCGGGAGTTTTTGGAGACTGGTGGGGGCTGGTGGGGGCAATTTCAGGGTAGATCCTTCCGAACGCAGTACTACCATGCGGTGCTACCTCGATCGGGCGTCAGGCTTTTTGACATTTGGGGAACAGCCAATCCGATAGTTATCAGAACTTCTGTCATCCTGTTGCTTGTGCTGGCTTCCCCAATTAGAGTGAGAGTGCATCAAGCTAGTAGGCTTTGGAGGAGTTGACTTACACCATCCAGGATATTGTGCATACACTCCATACAAGGCTAGTTGCATTTCTCGTTTATCGAAAGATATCATAGGAGGTATTCTTTCCAAATCTCATCGGGCATTTTGTCCTTCCAAAAATTCTTTCTCCTGTGCCTCGAATACCATTTGGGTTCTTGATTGCATCGTATCTCTCCTTGCAGTATGGAGAACAATCAATTCAATGATAATTCCATCAGTCGGGTCCACGTACAAGGCAACCAGGAACATTCAACAGATCATCGCGCAAGCCAAAACGACCATTTGAAAGAAGTATATCAATATCCCCAGTCCGACTGGTCGAAACTGTAATTGCGTTCGAGAACGCCACAGAGCTTAGCCTTGAGCCGATTGACATTATCCTGACGATTATCTACAGCAATAACGTGATCCTCACTAACTTTTACAATAATCAGACATGGTCTGGCAACGAAGCGCCCAACATACAAAACACAACCTACGGCGCTTTTACAGCAGGTGCCATGATTGATGGCTCTAATGTCAAGTTTTACGGCTTAGCCACCGACGGCACCATACAATCATTCACGGTCGACCGTGGAAATCCGCGCAACTGGATATACGATCCTAACGGTCCACTTCCTGTTTTAGGTTCGGTGGTTATATAGTCTAATTCTTGAAGCTGCGTTGTGGACAATGGATGTTCTTGTTTATCCAATTTGTACAGCAAACGAAAGCGGAGGCGGATGGCCCGAGTAAGAAGAGAATTACCTGGATGATGATTATGTGGCGCTGCCGTTAAAAAATGTAATGCCTGTAGCTAAAACGGTCATTCGAGGCCTGTTCTGTTGTGCCCGTTCGCTATCCTCGCTATCCAGGTCCCAGTGTACTCATCTCGAGAAGATATGTCGTACTTGGAGTTGAGTTAGGAAACCTCTAGCAATGTCATAAATTATTATTGCGCCGGTGGAGAAGGGTACCAAATTTGTTGCTGAATGTTGCTGTTGTTTATTTACTGGGCGATCGAATGACGTCTGCATTTTGACTCAGTGCTTCTGGAAAGTATTCAGTAACACTTGGCTGCGATTAATCTAGGACACTGTAGCTTATTGGCTCAGTTGAGCGAAATCCTCTTCGCGAAAGCCGATGAAAGAATAGAAATCGATAGTCGATGATGCTCGATACATGGTATGAATTCTGCTGGCCGAAAATTATAGGCTAGCGCCGCAACAGCCTCTTCCTGAACATCTTTCTATTGGGTTTCGGCACTGAGTTCAGTTTTCCCGCACCCTTTCCTCTCGTCTTTTTCTCGAGACTCTCGCAAACCCTCCAGGTGGCCATGCTAATAGACTTTCAACCCAATGTATGCCAAACAGATCACGCCAAGTGAAATACCGAGATCGAGGCTGAGACCTAGATCAAGAGTGGTCGCCAATAGTTTATGGTGTCCACTGGCTGTGGTGGTGGGTGTAGGCGAAGATGACAAGCTCGGGAGTGTATTTGACGAGGTGGAAGATGAGGTAGTTTTTGAGATGGTTTTATAGAATTGTATGTTATGGTAGCCGTTGCAACCTGGTTGCAAAGTCTCTCAAATATAGGATAAGTGGAACTGTTGTCACTTTCCCGGGGTAGACCCGAGTATGCTCAGGCATGTACAAGTGAGCTGTTTAGGGTGCTCAGGTTGTTCAGGTTCCTCAGGCGAGTCACTGAGCCGAGGGCGATTAGCGCTTGAACAAGAGTAGTAAGCTTACGAACTATATACGGCACTCAAGGAAGGGAAAATTGATATGGAAAATTGATTCAACTAAGAACATATATTCTGCTCCCGCCCATTGAAGTTTTCAATTAGTCTGAGATCCTACAGCTCTAGTAGACTGAATCAATTACTATATTAAGAAAAAATTTCGTAGAATTGATAATAGTAGGCCCTAAAAGCTATTGCACAAGATGCGTGTCTTAGGGATTAGAAAGCGTGAACATTCCCGCGGTATAACACGGTAGCCCCTGCACACAACTTAAATTATAAAACATTAATTTATAAGAAATTAATAAAAAAACTACAAAAGATCCAATAAATTCTCAAAAGATATTTATAGTTCAAGAAAAGTAAAGGAGAGACACCCGCTTCTTAATTACTATTCTTAGTTGATATTAGCAAGACTCGAAGACGTCGTGACCATACTAAAAAATGGACCCCCATTCAAGCCGCGAACATTTTCCAGAATCTTCTACCAACAAATGCTCAGCACTGAGATACCAGCAACTGCAATGGCGATAATCTGGCTGGTACTTCTACCGGCAGCTGCTCCGGCAAAGGGAACAAGGACCTTGGTTGCAGTGGTCGAACCAGCTCCTGGCGCGACTGGATTTGCAACAGACCCATTCGACGACGGGGTAGATGTAACTCCAGGCGTGGCAGAAGCACGAGACGTAGAGCCGGAGAGAGGGCAGATAGTATACTGCACACCACCAGAAGCGAACAGAGCCGATCCCGGAAATCCTGAGCCCCCTGAAGGATATATGAACACAGTTTGTGTTAGGGCGGGGCACGTCGCTCCAAGTTGCCCATTGCTACCAGTTTGCGCTCCACCTGGATAGACAGTTGTCGAAGTCGGCACCAAGTACGTGTACACCCTTGCGGGGCAATTGGTGATTTCGGGCGCACATCTGGTGACGGTGAGGAGGTCGGTTGAATAGAATGTTGATGTAGTTGGACCGTTGGGAGGAGGAGCCACTCCATTTCCGGTCACAGTCACTGTCGAAATTGAAACGGAGGCGGAGGTCACTGTAAGGGTCGCAGCGGCACATGACGCAGTAATCGTACTGTTTCTAAACCGTGTATTATTGAAAACGACCGTCTGTGCCGGAAGCGTAGTCGTCACAGGTATTCCTGTTGTGGTTGTAAAAGTCTCATTCTTTGTCGCCGTAAAGAATCTGTATTTTATTGTAGTGATATTGTCTGTGGCGGTGAAATTATCGGTGATATATGTCGACGCAATTGTTGTAACTACAGATGTGACGATGCTTGTTGTAGTTGTAGTCGCTGGCTGAACTTGCTCATACAGGTTCAAGAGATAGTTTCCACCGCAGAGTTGAGCTCCATCACCACTACATGCATCATTGCAGGAGTTCTCCGATTCTAATCTGCCACCATTAAGTGTATTTCCGCAGTAACATTCGGCACCTATGTTCTGTTAGATCAAGTTTTAGTACTGGTGCAATCAGGAAGACTTGCCATTTTCAACACCGAAGTACTGAAATCCTGCGCAGTACGTTGCGCATTGTCCAAGCGTGAGACCAGGACTATTAGGTTCTTCTGGAGAACCATACAGAGTGGGAGCACCATTTAGGACACGATTTGGTGAGGGCCCATCCTGATAGCATGATATGTATTGCTATCCGTCGACAGCCCCTACAACAGGATTGTAGGTGTATAAATCGTTGTAACCATTGCTAGAAGTGCCGGCCCCACAAGTCTGAGTCGAATCACCTTCGCAGGGCAATGTGCACGAAGCATCTGTTCCAATTGTTGCTTGTGATGAAAGAGTGCTGAGACAATAACAGCTATCACCATGAATTCCATCGCCTAGAAGTCTTCAGCATCTACATCTGGTACTCTTCAGGTTCTGATTACACTTACTGCTATATAATGCGAAGTATTTCAAATTCGCGAGACTGCATACATTGTAACAGTTCTCAACTGTCATCTGAGATGAAGTGTACCCAAAGCCATTACCAGCGGGAACAATATCATTGTGGTAACAACCCAGAGAATTAACGTTTGAAGGAATGTTTGCAGAGAAACTAAGAGCGGACATAGTAAGAACCGACAAGACTGCGAAAAGAGTAGCGAAGCTGGTCATGGTTGAAAAACGTTCGTAACGACGGTATGAGTGAGTGAGTTTCTAGATCGGATCACACAGAATTGGGACTGCAGAAAAGGATACGGGAGGAGTGAGGGGGAACCCGAAAGACACCGCACCGGACCAACCGAAGAGTAGTCAGAAACAACTAAGCCCCGTAATATTTGCAAGCAAAAGGAAAAGGGATGGCTGGATGCTGATCGTCACAGGCCATGAGGGGAAGCCACTTTTGACGATCAAAAAAGCAAAGACAGAGATATGGAGGCTTGTCTTAAAATAATTTAAATTCAGGGTTCCAGTACCGAGACAATGGCTCATCCTGTCTTGCTTCCCTCAATACCCCTAATTGTGCCGCGAATCGAAAGTGGTGGCTACACTTCTGTTTAGAAAGTAAACATCAATAACAGTTCCTATTCAACCAAAACCAAAGTGACATCTCTGTGAGGCTTGATTGTTGCCCTTCTTCTAGGACTAAGGATGAAAGACCTAATGTATTTAATAAAAAAAATTTTTGGCTGGGGAAATACGAATAGAGAGACATTTCTTTAATTCCTTTTTCTTTGCGTAGGCCTAATTTAAAAAAATGTATATATTCTCCGTGAGACTTCACTACATAAGACCTTTTTTTTGCGACATTTCTTGCCAACCACGAAAGAGAAGGCCTCAAAATTGCGGGAAGTAAAAGAAAATCGTAAAGGCCGACAATTGAAGGGGTGATTATCAATTTCTATAGGGTTCTATACGAGCACCTTGCTGCCGTCTAGAGCTCTCCACTGAGGTGAGGTAGGGGCACGACTTATACAAGGATATGGCATTTTCAGAAAGGCAGGCAGGATGGAATAGTGTGGCAGAGAGGCCATTAATTAGAATGCGTTACCGAAATCTTTGTTTAAGCAGGAACGCCCTACAAAGAAAGGGGGTAGGGTGAGAAGAGGTAAACCAAATCTGACTTTTGTTTCTACATTCCGAGGAGCCAACTCATTTAACATAATTAAATATCATAAATGGGTTGAAAAGGTCTGATATAATTGCGTGTAGTCCGATCAGCACGATAATTCTGTGGGAGCTAGGCTTCGCTTTGGCGGTTGTTGTACGTTGAGCTGTGAGTAGTCAGGCGCGGCTTCTGTTTTCATCTCCCAGTCATCTTAGTACCTTTCCTGTATAAGAGATCTTAAATCAATGTTACCATTGCATTAAGTGCGCTATGTTCAAAGAGCCGTAGTAATGCGTTCACTGCATCCCAGCCGTATGATTCGCTACATACTCCTCCCTTTGGCGCTGATGCAAGTTATAAATTTAGGAGATATCGATTACCACAAAGGACGAGGAGGAAGAGGAGCGGGGCAAAGTCTAAAGTTGCTCACGTCCGTACACTAAAATGGAACCAGAGATAGGGAAAATAAATTCTGAGTTTATCCTCTTTTAGCAGTCCAACTAGCCCCAACTATATACTCTACTTCATCAAGAGTTTCAATTACCCAGACCGACCTACTGCGGTGAGCAAGATTTTTTGGATTTCACCCACATTAACTCCCTGTGCTCCTTGAGGCGGGCTTCTCCACGCCACAAACCCGTCAGGTCTTACTAACACTACCTCGCGCTCCCAGATAGTCTTGCAATGTGCCTCTTTAGGCAGATGAATCTTGGTTATGGGAATGTTCAACTTGCCTGCTACGGCAACGAAGTCTTCTGAAGGCTTACCAGCCTCAGTGAAGTCGATAATGCTGAAATTGAGCCCGTAGAGGTCGAAAATGCTTGTTTTCCCATCAGACAAGAATACATGAGGTGCTCGAGCCCCAGGCCAGGTACTAGGGATGTACTCCGTAATTGAAGTCGGGGGCTCCGAAGTGGATGGGTCTGAGATGACAACAGGTGAATTGTTGTAACGGTAGCCCATTGCAGTTCCTGTTTGTTCGTGTACCCAGCGTCCTTTCAAGATAGAATCTCGTACCTCCTTTCGACAGTGCTGACCATGTTCAGTGGTCGCATTAAGGTTCTCTAAACCGACTTCGTGTGCCTTCGCTATCCATGGAATGATAACCTCCAAGGTTGCTTTCTCAACCAACGTAGTATTCAGCTCGGCAACTGGCCGTCGTTCCAGGTTATATGAATCTAAGAGGCGATCTCCCCCCCACCCATGCAGAATCGCCACCAACTTCCATGTGAGATCATATGCATCCTGGATCCCTGAATTTAGGCCATGACCTCCGGCTGGAGTGAGTTGATGAGCTGTTTGTATCACAAGCAATTAGATTGAGTGTTGTAAAGCGAGAAGGGAAGGTTACGGACCAGCATCGCCAGCTAAGAAAACCCGGCCCTTCTTCGACTGAAATGAATCCGCAATTGACAAATCCGATTGCCATTGACCGTGCGCAAGCACCTCGTCCACTTTGATGTCAAAAGGCCCTCCTACGCCACCAAGTGATTCGTTGATAAAGTCCACCGGATCCCCAAGCTGAAATTTGATCCCAGGAGGGATCATGCGATGCACGGTATATGTATCGACTTCATCCTGAGCAACAACTACCGCTCCATTCAAGATCGTCAGGTGCCAAAAGTCACCCTTGCTTTGCATTTTGTCCAGGTCCTTTGTTTTGAAGTGTACATATGAAAGATTGAGCGGCCTCAAAGTGGAATAATCAGTAAGACTGGAACGATATGATCGGTGGGACAAAATAACATGAAAAGGGGTCTAAACTCACAGTGTGCGCCTTGGTGACTGTAAGCCAACACTCGATCGAACTTGGCTACCGGCTCCATCGCATCCTATCACATAACTGCTCCTGATAACAATCGAGTTACCCGAAGGATCGACAACGGTGGACAAAACACTATTGTCGCTCTCAGTGAGCGATTCAAAAGAGTAGCCCCAGTAATCATGGACCAGCGGCTCCTTCTCGACAAGCGTCTTCAGTATTGCTTCATAGACAACCTGCGACTGCCGCATGTGTGGCTCCAGCGGATGAGAACCATCATTCGATTGTGTCCAGATCTTGCGCAACTCAGCCGGGGACGGTCTTTCCTGTAGATATATAAGTTAACAGCCAGAAAAAGGCAAAATTTCTGCGTACAACTCGTGCGATATGTTCAGCAAAGTTCTTCCCACCAAGGCCAGTCGTGAAGACTTCGGAAAAATTGTAGGTTTCCGGAACCCCACGTGGTCTGAGATGGCCAATAAGCCCTATTTGGCGGTATATCTCCATCGACCGATGTGAGGAGTACTCCATTTTAGGGTGGATGGTCGTATGTGTGTTCTTCTCTATCACAACGCATGACTGTCCTAGCTTCGCCAACCGAAAAGCAGTGAACATGCCAACTGGCCCACCGCCCACGACAAGGATATCAGTCTCTAAAGGTACTTCGGAAGAAGACATAGTTGTGCTTATTTCAAAGCAAAAAAATGAATTTTTGGAAGATAAGCAGTCGTGATAGTCTGACCCTACTGCGTGGTCGCAGCTATGATATGTTTTGGAGCTCGAACTCAGTGGTCGATATGTAGGGCTAGCTGTGCTGACGTGAGGTGGCTTAAGATGAGGTAAGAAAACTGAAATCAATAATGCAACCTGCCAGTTATAGTGCTCCCATTTCGGAGGACGGAAGTTAAGTTAAGCCTCCTTAGTAAGATCGCGGCCGACTGCTAACTGTGTTCAGTCAATCAAGCATGCAGCTTGAGTCAAGATTCATAATGGCCCAAGATTCAACAAGTCCTTGCTTGTCTGCAATTTACATGATCTTTAACGATTGATCCAAAATGGGCTTGTGCAGAAACCCCATGAGAGACTCGGAACGGATTTTTAGGCAATAGAAACTATAGCCAGGCTATATCGAAAGCTCAAATTAACCTAGGATATTGCACAAGCCGGCTTAGGGGGCGCTCGGGATATTTGGAAGATGGCTTAGACTCTGCTTAGACATGCTCACCCCTGCTCGGGTAGACCCCACCGCTACTTAGGAGCACCTCTTAAGCCATCATCTGAGTGAGTCATTCAAATTCCTCTGTTTTATTACATCAGGGTCACATATTCCATCTTTCTCTCCTTTTGAAAGATCTCTCCATCCATCATCTCGCCAACATAGCATTAACCCACCAGCTCAAAAGTCAACTTTCCAAACGGTCTCTCCTGAACATTATTGGAGGTCTTGCGGCGCAAGACATATGGTGTCGGCGCGCCTAGAAATGCCCATATCTCGTCCCCAATTTTAGACCTAGGAGGTACAAGACCAATATATCCCCTTTTGTAACACAAAACTTTCGCTCCGAACAACCTTAGCCCATAGCAAAGCCCCATCGATTTGCGATACCGACCAAGTCCCAGATATTCTCATCATTTGGGACCTTTCCATATCTCAAGACGAAGTCCCTCGTATATTCGAGCAGCTGAACCCAGCATGTATAGGTATCACCCAGCGATGGTGGTGCAGGCCGCGTGCTTATATCAATATCTGCAGCTAGAGTTCTCCAGAGCGATTCGGTAAGATTGGCTCGGGTTTTGAGTGGCGGCATTGCATGAGCGGTGGCCAGCTGCAAAGTTTCTGTATACCAAGCTATGTCTAGCTCCAGCCCGCTGCGATCGATACTTTGTAGTGCTGAATCAACTTGCATATCTCCACAACTGGTGCGTATAGAGCAAAGTGAGCCTAGAAACGCGATTTCGTCGACGAAAATAGACTCTACAAGTAAAGTCTTGTCTTCTTGATGGGATACTATCTGAGCTTGTGACTCTCCCGATGCCGTATATGTACCTTTAGGGTATCTGTGATTGGGAAAATCAAACTCGGCACCCTTTGGTGTGGTACTCCAGTCAGGGGCCCATGACGGAAGGTCTTTGTACTTCTTTCGTGTCCGATACCAGCAGAACACAAAACCCGGAAAGGGTGGTCCATCGACAGGAGATGTAAGGCCACTTCAGTGAAGAGAGTTTCAGGACGCTTTGTGTAATCGGGTATGAAGTCCTTGTGGGAGCCATCCGTGGTTAGCCCCAAAAGAGCGTAAACTTTATCTAAATCTTTCGAGCATTTCAGGTCCGCAAACTGCTTCAGAAGTCCCCTTAAGGACAGACTGAGCTTACTTTCCTCCAATGTAGCTTTCTTTTGTAGAAGTTTCGAAAACTTTGGTAAGTTCAGCATACAAGGTTGCTTTAACATCTGTTGAATATCTTAAAACATGTGCGATACTTGAATGCTTTGCCGAATCGTCACCATGATGTGAACGTTTTTGACAGCTGCACGGGCTTCGTATCCCCCTGGTGCCGCTTGCATAAGCCGCGTCATCTCTGACTGTATGAAAGTTTCGGCCATCTTCTCGAAAAAGCTCCAGTCTAGATACAGCCCACCGTAGGCGACATGCACTATTTTAGGATGCGCGACCTCTTGCACTACCCACACCCTCGAGAACCAGGGGTTGCTTAAAAGAATGACTAAAAGTGGAAGGCGAAATAAACTCAAAAATTCAAGCACATTTTTCTCCCTATCATGGACTCTCATTGTAGATATATCCCACGGGGAATCGGAAGCAAGATCATGAATCAAGCTCATTGCACCGATGGATGTGATTATGCTACCAAAGCTTTCTCCAAGGCATACAATCGCTCTCGAACAGCGACGGTAAATTTCTCCCATCAAAAGGACTTGCTTGCTTCTTTCCTCTAGATCTTCTTGGTTGATAAAAATGGAGTCGATCCACAGAACTCTGGTCTTCCAAGCGGAGCTTCGGCTGCGCAGTACATTGAACGTACTAGGTGTGGTATAGAATGGCAGTCCATCGATGAAGAGTAACAAGCCTTGTTCCCTTGCCAAGCTTTATGGCCTCATATTCGAAAGTGTTGCCTCTAGGCGATATCCTATTGAAGATTGAACACAAGATCTGCTTCAAGCTCGAGAGTTGCAGATAAAACATATATGCCCAGGACGCGACAGAAACTAACAATCGGACCGCTCCACGAATTGGAGGCCAGAGAAGCTGTTGGAATACCGTAAAGATCAAAGTTATTTCTGCGAGGATACGCAAGCCAATTTCGACACTCCTCAACTCTTGCTCATATCCTTGCTCTTTCAAACTTTCATGTAGTAATGACACAATTCTGGCGATATCATGCTTCCATTTCTTGTTGAACGCGGTCAACGCTCCTAGAGCAATACACATCGTTGTGACAAGTGCGGTGGAAATAATAAACAGCGTCTTGAGCACGCTGAATAGAAGAACCATAGCGAATATCGCAAAACGGATACCTAGATATGCCGCCATGAGACATAGATGCGGCCTGATCTGGTTCAAGAGCATGTTCAACTCTTGCTGGTCGTGCGGAGCATCGTGCTTCACAAGCTTAACGTACCATAGCAGGCATGGCACAAGAACGAAAAGGAGATCCCAGATGAGGACATTAAATCCAAAGATGCCAAGAATTCCGATGAAGAAGATGAATGTGGTCTCAAGATAAGGAGGAACCGTAGATATTCGCGACAGTTCGCATCTCCAGAAGGCTTGGCCATTCTGTTCCATAGTCGATGAGGATGGTCAATTGCGTAATGGCGGAACCGCAGATCCCTGTTTGTTGGATTTCTCGCCGCGACGGAAAGACGGAGTTCGATACTGAAAAAATAGTCCTTTGATCCCAAAGCCTTGCCGTCGAGAACAGTCAGTGAGTTGTCATTTTGTGTCACGTGTGATGGCGTAATAAGGTCCTATATATAGACTGTAAAGAAAAAGCAAAATAATATCCAGGTCAGGGCATGCATAGGCTCTAATAATATACGCACCCTTAGCTCAGGTATGCTCACTATTAGGTTAGTTTAAAGTAGCTCGTCCTGGGACTAAAATGGAACGAGCAAGGATGAGATTAGAACTTGACTTTATCAGCAGCTGAATTCTATCTTGGTAATCTCAGACGACAGTTTTTCGATTTCGCCTTGCTTTTGGTTAGTTATCGTCGCCGCTCTGCTCAGGCGCTACTCACCCTCACCTCACCTTCGCCTCACCCTCTACTTAGGTTATTCAGTCACGTTCCTGCTCACTATTTTAGTGACTAATCGTTAATCTACTTACTATGCGGTTCTACTGTGCGAGGGCAACGATTATGTTTAGTCGGGGACCAAGTCGGCCCCTAGGGAGGCCAAAACAGGATCCCCTAAAAATATATCCTTTAGTCTTGCTCTAAGTTCTACTATACTAAATTCGTGTACTTTAGATTGAAGTAGCCCGATTTGTAGTACCACGATTCGGAGTGTTTCAGCCTGAATTGTGAATAAAGCACATACTTTATCTTATAGTACTTCAAGGTATAGTACTTTAGATGAAATTAGTTTGAGGTGCGGAATAGTCACGTTAGAATTTCTTTAACCACGTACAATAAACTAAAGAGAATTATTAACACTAGAAAGTCCTTGCCCATCCATCATCTCGTAGAGATAGCATTCTCCAATGAACTCCCATATTCCCGCATTCATCTCCCTCAAAAATGTACGGCAGTTACGCAGCTCGAGGGGCACGGCGTTGATGACTTGCTTTGCTCTATTGCGTAGCCAGAAATCTCTTAATGCGGCCATTCATTATACAAATTGCACTTGGTACTTTATTCTTCTAACTCGTGAGCGCCATAACTATGCTGTGTGAATGTTATGAATAGAATGCGAAGGTAAATTGCTTGAAGCAGTATGGATCATCTGCCAAGAAAGAGCTCTATTCTGAGGTATCTATACAAATAACCACATTTGTTGAATAGCCCAAGGGTTGCCGATGACGTTATTGGACCGCAATATTCGAACAAGTTGATCCGGGTACTATTTCGACCGTTAATCAAGTTGCCCTTCTATTACAAAGGAGTCTCGCAACTTACATATTTGCACGAGCCACTTTTGATTTCTCTTTACTACCTAAATAATCGTTACAAGGCGGTGTTGAGAATCTCCCCCTTTCTCACTACAAACAGCTTCTTGTAGGCGATAATATTCAGCCGCGACAATCGGGAAATTGAAAGACCCGATTCTGACATATTTATCCCTCTGCTGATCAACCACCCGCAGAGCCAATCCCCGAAGACTAACCAGCCGGACCCAGCTGTAGTCAACAGCTAGGGGCAAGCAGAATATCTTGTCAAGTCCGCTTGTAGGCACATTAAACTCGTCATAGCGGGCAACAAAACATCTTAGAGCCTGATGTTTCATGTCGAACTGAAACCGACGACTCTCTCCCATCTGCTGCAGAAAAGGTAATATAATCCCTCGTATTGTCAAGGATGCAGATTCTATCTGTCCGGTGGGGTCTTGCCCTACAGGGTTTGTGTTGACGTTGATGATCTCTGCGATCTGGTGGGACTCGTGCTGGTAGCGGGGCGGTCCAGGGGCTGAGATGCCTGTAGGGGAGGAATCAATGCTGGCCCATGACCATGACGGCGCATGATATGTTGCAGGCCGCTTGCATCCGGAGAGGTCATTGACCTCCCAGAGGAGATCATACAACAGCGTCTTCCTCCAGAGTCCGGCGATATATTGGTCTTGGAGAATGTCCTGGAATGACTTGGCTAAACCCGAGAGAGCGACGAGCTTGTCCGTGTTCTTCGTCAATGATGTTTTTGAATATGTAACAACGATGCTTTTCCAAGGCGAGTAGAGCTCTTGAATAGTACCAAGGCCATTGTCGTGTTCGGCCTTTTTCTGGATGAGGACTTGTCTCCAGTGTTTTAGAATTGGGCTCTTTCCATTTAACCTTTCCATGCTCCTCCGTGGCCAACTCAGCTCCGATAGAGAACATCCAGACTTAACGCTACAGGCTGAACGCTCCCGACACTCCCAGTAGAGTCGATCCAAGCCGAAGTATACGGTCCTTGGGGAGAGGATTCGCTCCTGCAGCACCCAACCGCGAGCGTTCAGGGGGGAATCCGTCACATCAGAACTCCAAAACATTTCTCTGACTAGGTAAAAAGATCTGCCTCCAGTCGAAGCTGCGGCACCCCAGCCACATTTAATATTGCCCTCTTCGACCTCGAGAGAGCCAACGGAGTCGGGGTAGAGACCATCGCGACCAAGACTTGCACCAGTTCCCGCAAGATTAAGAACGCCAGATTCGTATATCTTTGCCATCAGTACGCTTTCATGTTGCCAATCTTCGATAGAGTCTTGGATAATACATAGCGAATCGATCCAGAGATATTTAATACCGAGTTTCCTGGCGATGTGGATTGCATCTAAGAATGTCCTTGGTAAGTCCTCGAGTGGCAGGCGAACTTTGTATTCGTCAATGTTTAGCGTCGTGAGAATGGGCATTGAGTTAAGGGCCCAACGATGGCTAAGTGTAGCGTATGACACCTGTCGAGCTGAGGAAGGGTCTAAATGAGTGACCAAACGTGGTTCCGTAGTGGTATCAAGGCTCCCTAAATCTATGAGTCGAGTTGGTAGCCACTTCGCAAAAGATGGGCCACAAGCGGAATGTTCTTTGGAGCATGCCTCGAGCCAGGTTTCGACGAGTGGGCGATACAGCTCAAATATGTCCTCAACCATACCATTGGTACATGCGCAATCTGGAAGGTTGTCTTGGTTTTCATGCATGGACAGTGCAGGTGTGAGTTGCCTCAAGCTGGAGGTTGGGAAAAGATAGTATACAAGAAAGCCGCGTTTGACAATGTAGTTATGCTTGTCCTCACTCCAGAATTCGAATTTCACCTTATCAAAACGCGTTTTCCCATCCCATTCCAATGCACCCCTTACAAGAATGCTGCGCCGATCTTCGTCTGTGAAGTCAAGGAGATCTCTCACCAACGGGTCCGATAGCGGCGATGGATCCAGAATGTATTTGTGAACATCCTTGCAAATTCTACACCCCTGAGCTGCTGCAGCTTCCAGGTCGGGGAAAGCACGATCCCAGAACTGGTAATCATCGTGGGTGAAATTGGAATCTGATGGTAGCGGCCGCCTCTGCTCCAATGCCGACCGGCAGAGTGCGCAAAATGAAGGCTCTGCAATGGTTGCCTTACGGGACTTCGCTGCTGAACGAGTCCAGCAACAAAGCGATGCCATATGAGATGGATTTCTGGCTCTCTCAACTGCGAACTGATGTCGTGGTCAGCCAGTTCGCCGTAATGGGGTATTGGTTATTCCAAGAGACCAATATACCTAGATGATATATTCGAGAAAGCTGCTTATTCCGGAACAGATGGGCTAGAACGGGAATAGGATTTGTCGTGGAGTAACGAAACGAGAGTGGCGAGGTAGACTTGGGAGGAAGAGTAATGAGTGTTCAACTGGACGCTGAAGTCTTCTAAGGGAGCTCGTTTTATATTGTGTTTCATTTTGTCTTGAGGCTGATACGCGAGGCGAGCTGAGCTGGCCAACCGCCCAACCCCTTCAATCGGTTGGCCCGTGAAATCGTCTACTCGCATGGCAGCACAACGCCTCATTGCCTTTCATGCTCAGCCCGTCTTTGCCTACAGATCGACCACTCGCTAAGAGGCCCCATGTACCGAGCCTGCACTTCAACGAACCGCGACTCAACGGACGGCCTCGCCAACGCCAGCTCGAAAAGCATTTCCCACCACACCGCAAGGGATCTCCGTGAATCCGCTCAAAACTGCCATCTGTGTCAGCTTTTGTGGTTTGCACACCATCGATATTGGCGCGTTCGCACGTCAGAGCCACTTCTGCAGTCTGCATTGGCATTGGTCTCAGCACTGCTTCCTGCTACCTTTACAGACAACAACGTATCCGCTCTGAGGGGCTCCGGGCCCGAATCCAAATCCGAGGCCCCGAAGTCTCCAAATAAAGAGACTCTTGTCCTCTCTGAACTTAGCGCGGTCAATGCTATAGAACATATTCCAGGCGATCACCAAAATGACTACGATACTTTTAGCTCCGCCGAAAATATTTTCACCTTGTGCTTTGGGAAACATCTTCAGCACAAAGTTCCATCTGGTTGATGCAGCTCCGCTAGGATGAAACCGCCCGGACCTGCCCACTGATAATTGAAGAATTGTCGACAAAATACAAACATATGTACAACCTCTCGGATCCCATGGACTCGTCAACCACCATGAGATGGGCCGGGAAACAGATTGGAATCTGTTCCTCAGATCACGAGTCTTGTCAGAACAAGTTTGTTCCCCAAGGTTCAACTAATTATCGTCCCCAACGACTTATAGATGTTCAAGAGGCCCACGATAGCAACGTATGCCTTGTCGAAATCTCAAAATTGCTGATCGAAAATGTAGGTTCCCTGCAATACGTTGCTCTGAGCTATTGCTGGTGTGAAAATATTGAGATGAGCCTCTCAAAGAACCACGAGAAATTGCAGTCAATCGACCTCGAAGATTTGCCTCGAAACTTTAAATATGCGGTGTCTATTGCTCGGCAGATTAATGTTCGCTACTTATGATCGAGTCTCTTTGCATCCAACAAGATTCGGCTCATGAGTCGGAGACAGAAATGGCGTATATGGGCCTTATTTATGTAAACGTAAAATGCGTAATATCTGCCACAGCATCCAAGGACTCGACCAGCAGCTGTTCCGTGCTGTAACCCCCTTTGAGGCCGCTTGTGTCCTGTCTCCTCGAAGTGGTTTGTAGCTCGTCGTTCGACCCGAGGCGGATAGACCCTTTTTATGGCTCCCACGGATGGGAGAATGTAGTTTGGTCCACCGATGCAGTCATGATCAATACCACCGATTCATATTTTGCCGGAAGGCTCTTTGATTCACA
This sequence comes from Hyaloscypha variabilis F, assembly GCA_002865655.1. Classification (NCBI taxonomy): domain Eukaryota; kingdom Fungi; phylum Ascomycota; class Leotiomycetes; order Helotiales; family Hyaloscyphaceae; genus Hyaloscypha; species Hyaloscypha variabilis. The sequence goes on along the minus strand of KZ613942.1, from coordinate 61,206 downwards.
ACGATATGTTTTCATTGCACTATTACCTCCACCACTTCAAGAACTCGAACGTCGATTATGTTGCCGATATCGAAGGTTCGACTATCGAGGGACTCTTTTGCCTGCCCATCCTCTCACTTATAAACTAGCATGTGCATCCCAAAAACAGACCACGACAGGCTCATGGAATTGTCTTGTGAGCAAAGTCCAACTAGGAGGAAGTATATGAAATAACGGGGTATTTCTGGACAGCGCATGAGGAAAGAGCAAGAAATGGTATTGAAGGATATGGGGAGAAAAGACATTAGACTTCGTTGATAGTAGACGGCTTTTCCATCTCGCAGCTCAAGAAACAAATCTATCTGTTGTCATCGACCGAAGCTTGGCTTCATAAGTTGCTGAAAAATCCTTTCCGATCTCATATCCATGGTTAGAGAAGATAATCTTGGTAATCTCAGCCGAGTCTATACCTCCCTTCCATGTAATTAGGTTAATCACTGGCCGACTCAAGGGAGTTTGGGAACTCATTCATTTCGCATCCGCGCTCATTAAGTTTAGTTAATCGAATTGTGATCTGTGTCTGCTGGGAGGATTAGAGCTGCATCGTCAACGCACTATCTCCTCCGTTGCGAAAGCATCTCATCTTAGGTCACCCGAGATTTTCGTAGCACACGTCCATGGTGACTGTTTCCAGACCGGCCGTTCGTACGTAATTCTTCACCTCTCGATTATCGTGGCCCAACTCATTAGTCAAGATGGCCAAGAATTCGTAGTAGCGCTATGAGTAAGGTGAGGCCAAAAAGGCTACTCTCGGCTTCTCGGCCCAGTCTTCCCGCCCCCGAAAGGCTCGCAAGCGAGGAGATTCTTCGCGCATGTTGTGCTGTCATTCAACTACAGCAGTTCTGTCGTTGTACTCTCATATTCCATTGCCGCAAGTAGGCCATTACCGACGGGAAGGCTTTCTACCCATTCTGAGGCTGGCGTGGTGTAGTAAGCCGTGCGATTCACTCATCCGCTGGTTGCTAACAAGCGACCAATGAGAGAAGGTTTGCAAGACACGGAAAGCCTAGTTGGTTCAATCACGAGCGAGATAAGTGCTCAATATGATCATGTGGTCCCAGCTGTTGAGAGAGAATTTGCCTCCCACTCATCCAACTTCCAAGACTACAGAGATCGTCCTGCTTTCATTTTAGCCGGCCGTTCTTCCATAAGGCGCAGTCCAGATTCTGTCGATAATGCCTCTCTGTTAGCATATGAACTGTTCCAACAATTGTTCTATAGGAAACAAGCTTTGGGTATCCTTATTTTAGATAGCGTGACTTCCATTGGCGGATTTTGTTTATTCGTGAACGCTGTGCGTGCAAAAGGTAGCAGCATCTAGAAATGGCTCCCATTCGCGCGCAAGAAGATCTCGCGAGCCGAGTAGCCAAAATCCACCAATGAGGGTTTCACCCCCGCAAATCCATCCTTGAATCTCCAACATGGAGGCCCCATCCTTCGGAGTTCATGTGGGGAAAGTCTGGGGATTCATGCGGGGCAGGCTCTCAGTAGTTGAATCTCCAATATGGTGGTCCCATTCTTCGGAGCTCTTGTGGAGAAAATCTGGGGATTCATGTGGGGTAACCTCTCAGAAGTCTATTATCCGCGGCTTATAGGACCGTGATTCCAGCGCCCAGGATACACGTTCCCGGTGGGGGAAGACCTTGTTCAATTGTGCTTAGATAAAGTCTAAAGTCTGAGACAATCCCCCTCCCCCCAAGGCTTGATATTAGTCCAGCTGCATTCTATGCCACCTTTCAACATCACGTGTTGAAAGCGCCAGCGCCCTCAAGATGGAGCACGTCGAATCTAACACCGACGCATTGACCGATTACAAAAATGCCGAAGCTTACGTCGAGGAGGTTGCCATTGCTCGTATCACCGATGAAGAGCTATTCAATCTGAGCGCCGAAAGTCTGCGATGGAAGTCATGGACTGGATTCCGTATCTTCTTGATCATGATTGTCCAAGGTTGCTGCATGGCAGGATATGGTATAGACTGGACTGTGATAGGAGGTATCAATAATTTCAGTGTAAGTTTGTAGACCCATTGCTAAATATGATTTTTTTTTCAATAAGCCTTGTCTTCCTCCAAGATGAAATTGGCGATTTATCTAACGAGTGACTAGACTTGGCATGCGTTCTTCAACTTCAAGGATACCGGAACTACTATTGCAACTTTCAACGCCCTCATGACTATAGGTTCTGTGTGCGCAGGTAAGATTCCTCTGATTTCTTAGCTACCAGTCAGCCTGAATCCTTGAGCTCTATATAGGCATGTCTGAAGACCTGCTGTCAACTCGTTTGTCAAAGAAATATACTAACACTTTCAACACAGCCCCTTTCCTATCCCTAGGCGATGTCATTGGACGACGAGGCGTCATTTTCATCGGTAACTTTATTGGTAAGCCCCTCTCTCTTCAGAAGAACTCCACAGAGGTTGACAATGAAATAGTACTCGCAGCCGCGTTTATACAAGCATTTTCTACTGGTATACCGATGTTTATGGTAATTCTTTCCACCCCCGCTTCTTGCAATGTTTGGGGCAGTAATTTTAATTGTTCCATAGGCTGGACGCTTCTTCTTGGGATTTGGCTCTGCTCTAATGTCGCAGCCTCAATACATTGGAGAAGTTGCTCCAACACATCTTCGAGGTCGACTTGTGGGATTATACGGCGCTTGTTTCCAGTTTGGATCCGTTTTCGTAAGTATTACCGAAAGCGCTCCTAAGTAGCATAGCTGATGGAATATCAGATGTCCGCCGGCTTGATTGGCTTGGGTACGATGACGAGCAATTGGAGCTGGAAGATTCCATTGTAAGAAAATCAAACCACATTTGCAAGAAGTTAAACGCTAATGTTCCTAAAAGGCTCCTTGAAGGTTTCTTCCCAGCTATTGTGTGTGGTACAATCTACTTTATATCCCCCGAGTCGCCTCGTTACTTGATAATAAAAGGAAGGAAGGAGGAGGCCGCCATGGTGATAGCTCGTTACCATACCACTGAAGGAAATAATCCAGATCATCCACTCGTCAAAGCCGTAGTACAGCAGATGGAAGACTCAATTTCAGGCGCTACTAATATGGAAGTTTGGGATTGGCGTGGATTTTTCAAGAAGGGCGCAAGGTCCAGAGTTGGGGTTCTCATCATCTACTCAATCTTTCAATCATGGAACGGCGGCGGGATCATTGGCCAGGTATGTTATATTCTATGAATATCAGAATATCTGAACAAGCCTATTTCGGCTCTTTGATTTTCGAAGGGAAAGCAAACTGATCTCTTGGTAGTATCTTGGTCCAGCATGTGAGACCGTTGGCATCACATCCACCACTGCGAAGAATGGCTTTTCGTTTGGCTCTACCCTCACTTAGTACGTACAGCATCTTTTATGTTTGACAATCTTGGCATGGTTACTCAATCCCAAGAACTCGTCTTCAGAGTTATATTTAGAGCTCGGGATTTTAGCTCTATGGATACCTATCAGGATCCATACTGACATAACAAAACAGTTTGATATTTACTGTCGTGGGTAGTTTCATCATTGACAAAATGTGGAGACGGCACTTGATATTTATTGGTATTGGCTGCATCATCTTGATACAGACTGCCATCACGATCTTATCCTGGCAATATACTCTTCATGAGAGCAAGTAAGGACTACTCCATTCCACAAACCATTCCCTTCAGATTGGAAGTCTGTGACTTCAAATATGCTGACTCGATATCTTCTAGATCTACTGCTATCTTAACCATTTTCTTCTTCTTCGTCTTTCAAGCCTGTTCAGCAACATTCATTGCTACGATGCACAACATCTACCCCGTCGAGGTCCTTTCCCTGTCTCTTCGAGCCAAGGGCATGGGATTATACAGTCTTATTCAGAGTGCTGCAAGCACAGTCCAACAATACGGCATCGGAGTCGGCTTTGAGAAGATTGGATACAAGCTCTGGGTTGTATATATCGTATACAACACCATCCAGCTTGGCCTCTCTTACTTCTGCTTTCCAGAGACCTCTGCACTATCCCTTGAGGAAATTGATGCTGTCTTCGAGACACCTGGTGTCAAGCCGGTCAAGATGTCGCTTGATATCAAGAAGGCTCAGAAAGAACATGATAGGCTAGAGGCTGAAGCTGCGCTGAACGGGACTCCTGCTATGTGATTGATGATTGCTTTCATAGATTTAAGCTATTACTTGATAAGGAAATTGCAGGATAGGAGGAGCTGAACTACAGGTTCCAGAAGCTAGGAAGAAATAGGATCTGGAAATTTCAATTCATGTTTCCATCCCACTATAGTGCCATTTCCCCTCGCCCGCTCGTACTGCCTTATCTCGGGTTAAAGGAGCAGCTACTCATGTTCAGAGACTTAACTGGAACTAACTGGTCTGCTCTGGTCTTCAGGCCTTGGCCCGTCTCCCCCTGAAAAATCCCCTAGGCGCATCGATGCTCGCTAAAAATAAATACGCCAATTAAGCGAAACTCCGACCGTATGAGTCACTATCCACAATCCTACCTATGATGCCTCGTTGAGCGTTTCAATCCGTCGCGGCAGTCATTTCTCTATTTTAGCACTTCCCTCCCCGCCCCTGCTAAGCTTGCGAAAAGAATACCAGCGTCTTGAGCATATAGCGTCTGCCAAAATGTCATCCCATGATGATGGATCAAGCATTGTTCCCTCTCAACTCGACAGCCTTTACCAACATTTGAGGGACTTAGAGCCAGTACGCAAACATGCTATCGGGCAGATGCTTGCGGCCATAGCTCAGCGTACACAACTGGAAGCGAGGTTGCAGCAGTTGAAGACATTAGATTCTTCCAACGTCAATACCAACGAACACCCGCCCGAAAAGCCGGCTTTACAACTCACAGAACTTAAATCTAAAGTCGATTTATGGTCGTTCCGGAAGCAGGAGCTAGACGATCGACAGAGTGCGTTGCGACTGGAAATCAACATATTGGCTCGACCTACACTGAGACATCTAGAGCTCCAAGATATGGCCGACGAGATTCTCTTCAGAATATTCGGATATGTGAACACCTGGTCGCCCTGCGATCACCTCGGCATCGAGTCCGAACATGCCACACATCTGTCCAGCATAAAGTCTCTTAGACTCACATGTTGGCGATTCTGTAACGCCAGCTCCCACCTCCTCATCCCAGTTGTTCAAGTCGATATGCGTCAAGCGTCTCTAGAACGCCTTGCCAATATATCAAGCCATCCAACAATCAGCAAAGGTGTACGTGTCATTCGAGTTATCCTTCAGCACTACAACAAGTTTTTCGCCGAAGATTTGCAAGCTTTCATAGGGTACCAGACAGCGACATTGGATAGGGACAATGCCTCATGCGCAGCACGTACAGCTCACTACTCACAACTGTATGGTGTTCCGGAAGATGAGCTTTTGGATGCAATCGCGAAAGTAGATAAGATTGTATCAATTTGGGCCACCTTGAACTCTGCGGATCAAGCCGATGAGCACGTTATGATCTATAAATCGGTACTAGACAGAGCGTACCAAGAGTATGCGTTTTTGTTTCAGCAGCAAGAAAAGCTCCGTGCCGATGGAACATTTGTTCAATCAATTGCAGCCGCATTTAGGAGAATGCCTACCGTGCAAAGCTTAGAGCTGTGCGATACACACCTCGAGCGAGGCAGACTAAGATGGACTCACATTGAGCTCGCAAACGATCCCGAAGCCCTTCGGTGCAGCATAGTACAACCAATGCATTGGGCCATGACCACATTTCAGAACCTGGAGCTACCATTAGGTGATGTTCTTGTTCAAATGCCTGGCGCTATCCTTGAAGCAGGAGGCATGTTCACTACCCTCGAAATTCAGGTGCCGGGTTTGCAGTACTGCTCTATTCTGCCATCAACAGCCTCAAACCTCCAAAGCGCAACAGCTTCCATCCAACGACTGAAGTCATTCAATTTCCGATCTCGAGAGTTTATGCACCCCGATGTAGAGTCAATGATCGAGCCAACCCAGCTCCAGGATCTTGAGGTGTTCACGTGCGCGTTGCACACAAATTCCCTCGAAAATATCTCACTCGAATTCCATTATTCCTGGAGATTCCACTACCTCCCCCGGCTTCCCACGTTTAGTCTGGGACCCCTCATTTCCATCCGGTCCTGGCAGAATCTCAAGACTTTCAAGTGCGTTGGAATGCCCCTTCATCTCACGGAACTGGAGAGTTTCGTCGACAATTTAACTGTCGGCATTGATGAGGTCAAGTTCCACAGTCTGTATCTCTTGACTGGGTCCTGGGCGGCAGCCTTAGATATCATGCGGAAATCTGTCGCTAAGAGAACTTCTCTAGAAGACCCGTACGGCGCTGAGTGTGCGTCGATGGAACGGGAGAAATCGATGGCAATTTTTGACTATCGTGCAGCTGGTTCTCAGTACTCCCCGGCTGACCAATATATCATGAGACTGACAGACTGTAACCCCATAAGAGACGGCAATGATGAAGAGGTTGAGAATTAAAATGCAGGTGTTCATCATATCAAGCTTTTAGTCCGATCAACCATTACACAGACAAATATCTCTACCCCACCACACTTTTTTTTTATAAGCGGGTTGCTATACAAAGAGTACAACAAAAATATCTATTCAGGCATTAGACAGTAGAAATTTAGTTTACATTCTTTTGCCTCGCTCAAACTTTGCTATTCCTTACTTCGTACGATTCGGGTACATTTGCCTTCTCTCCTTGATACTTCAGTCTATGATTACCGCGTCATTCCTTCACATGAATCCACCTCTCAAGTTCTTGCCGAATTCTTCGCCAAAGTGTGCGTTATCATCCTCTCGACTCTTCGGAAAATCTGAACTGCCGTCAGACTGGAGAGTTTACGTCAAAAGAAGACGCAACTCACGAGCATCAATGACCCTCTGCCTCATAACTGCAAACACCTGCTTGAAATACATCGGCGGAACATCAAGCCCACGACTCTCCGCATCAGCCTTAAAAATCTCCCAAATCATATTGACATATGTCATAAACACAAACAGCTGTCTGAAGTCGGCGCGCGTGGTACTGGGCATGTTGCAGAGTTCGATGTACTGTTCGAGGCACTCTTGGAGGATTTGTTTTTCCGAGGGGAGGAGCCGGGACGAGGCGCAGAGGACATCGATACAGTCGGCGACGCTTGAATTGGATGTGACCGAGGTAACGAAGGCGCCATTCTTGAAGTTGAGGTGGCGGACTCCTCGAGTGAGGATATCTTCGATGGCTTGGAAGCAGCTGTAGCATGGACGGCCTATCGTGTTTCCTGCGAGGAACATCTTGATGGAAGGGATTTCTGTGAATTGATGGTCGAATTTGAAGATTTTATGTGATGAACCTATGTGATAGGAGATCTTGGTCGAATGATTGGTTACTGAAGAGGTCTTGTGGAGTTTATAGATAGCTGGGACAAAGAAATGGCCCCCTGGTGGTCTGGGTTTGTTGTGACACGGTACCCCGCATGTATGACTCCAAGCAAGACACTCCGAAAGTTCCGTCAGCCAATGCGGCACCTCAGAGAAGTTATGGAAAGACGGTGGTCAGAGGCCATCCTATTACCATGCCTATAATTTAATTGGAGTAAAATCACGAGATATCGAGTATTGGCTATCTAATCTTGAATTCAACCTCTGCTGTTGTATTTTATTTCGTGATCATTCGATGCGGGATGGAGAAAGAAATAAACAGCGAGTGCATCACAGTTTCAGCGCAAGGCTGGCTGCAGTAGCTCTCCCGCTCTGGGGCTCTTGCCCGTCATCACCACAGCTGCACAGCATTTGGCTTTCGGATCGTTTCCACCAAACGGTAGTGAGGAGCGTACTAGCTTCTTCCTGATTCTCAAGTCTTCTTGAACATATGCAATTGGAACTTGATGTTCTCAAGGCCAATAGGATACCCAAGCTGTTCCGCCACCCTGAACAGTCTACTCCGGTCTTCGACCAGCTTTTCCCATGCGGGTTTCTTGATAGGTGAGCTGGGAAGTTGCTTCTCTAGGAGGACTAGATCTAGCAGGTAATGCATTGGATATTTCTTCCTCTCCTTGCCTTCATTATCCTTTTCCGAAGTGATTCCTGCCGATGCATCAAGGTTATCGATGATCAATAACAAACTGTCCGTTGGAGCCGCAAGAGTCAACTTGAGAAGGAAAGCTGTGCATTTCGGAACAGATAAGGCGAGAAGATCGTCGATAGTGAAGAGCATAGTTATAAGAGCCGGTTCCTTGCCTATCATAATGCCAATCTCCTCCTGGTTAGCTCCGAGGACATTGCATTGTTGAAAATTGGCTTTGAGAATACCCGGCGAGAGAAAGGGTGCGTTATTCGCCTTTGTGCTTGCACTAGCATATTTTGAGAGTGTGGGTTCAGTCGTAAGTCCCGTTTGTAAGGAGCAGGTAACGGGGTTCCAATTCGCTGCGTTGACAAGTTGGACGTCTAATATTGCTGTAGGCTTCTCCATCACTGGGAGAACGCTCATCATTTTCCCTTCTGAAATCGACCGCTGGGTCGAAATATTCCGGACAACGGCTCCAAAAGCCATCAGGTCAGTTGCCCCAACCCCATAGCAAACAGCTCTAGGCGGAAAGGTCGCCTCTTCAGAGATCTGAGATGGTAACCCCGCGTTCGTCTCCTCACCACCGAGAAGATTCTTAATCCAAAACTCTTCTCGGAACTCCTGAAACATTTCCATAAGAACTGCAGCACAGCACAAGGCTCGGCTAGGACTCCACCGCACGGTGTAAGCTTCCATCCAGTCCAGACGTCCAAATGCCCTCTCAAAGTCTCTCTCAGAAAGCGCTCTCTGGATCTCCTGTAACGTTGGTTTTAACACTTCGTAGTCCTGACAGATTGGAAACGTCTTGCGGAAGACGTTAAGTAGTAACTGTTGGAGCTCGACGGGGAGGGTACTCTCTTGAACATTTGGACCTGTGCGTGTTGACGCTGACCCTAGAGTAGTACGAGGTGCCGGTTTTGGCGCCTTCTTGGTGAATGAAGGCCCTTTCCATCCCGGTCGCTCTTTGGGTGCTGTCGGGACCACGGGGGCTTTGATAATGGAAGTCGAGCTTGAGATGATAGGGTGCTTTCGCTGAGATTTTTCTTGCCTGACGTATTTGCTCATCTTGAAGCTGGAGTACAGAGTCACTATTCGGCGTCAACTTCCTCGGTTTGTGGTATTAAGAGCTTTGGCCCTGCTATTATTCGACTTCTTTGGTTCGACGTTCTGATCGAGGAAGACTTGATGTCGAAAAATCTGGAAGCCATTACGCGGATAGGCTTAACTGTAATAGGACTAGTATCTCTCGCTTGCAGCCCCTGCCAGGGGCCTGACTTCAACCTCACCTTATGACTCTAACGTTCGAATATCCTACACATTTAGCCTTTGTTCCACTTCTGCACAAGCAAGAATTTAAGCATTGACACTCAAGTTACCGCAATGCTACATTTTGCATACTCGACTTTCACCGACAACCAGCTCATCCTGCATAAGAATGACTGAGGAGGAGGCCGAAAAGAAGGTAACTGTTCTCGTGACTGGGTTTGGGGTATGTGATGGCAAACCATGGAACTTCAAAGCGAACTTCAGCTGAACAGTTTCTAGCCTTTCCAAGATGTCAAGATAAACCCATCATGGGAGATTGCTTGCCGCTTGCCAAATACCATTCACAGCAAAGGAGTCAACATCCAGATCGTCACGCCACCAGAACCTTTGAAAGCGTCATATCACTTTTTGTTCGACGTTGTTCCAACGCTTCTCGAACGACACAAGCCAGATATTGTGCTCCACATTGGTCTTGCAGTTGGGAGAGACTATTTCGCGATCGAAGAAGGGGCTGATAGGGACGGATATAATCAATATCCGGATGTTGATCGAAAGGTCTTCAACAAGACCGAGATAAAGAAAGCCTGGGGTAAAAGCCCTTCCCGTTTGACTACATCGTACGACCTCGAAGTAGTGTTAGAGAAATGGCATGCCCGAAGCAAGAAAGATTTTGATTTGAGAATTTCGGATGATGTTGGAAGTTATGTATGCGGCTTCGTGTACTACACAAGTTTGGAGCGCCGGCGGAAGGGAGAAGGTTCATCTACCGTGTTTATGCATGTTCCACCGCTGCCAGAGAAGTCTGATATTGAGAAGGGCCTCAGGGTTACGCTTGGGTTGATTGAGGTGCTGGCTGAAATCAAGAGTGCGTCGAGGTAAAGTGCCCATCTCAAATTTCAATCAAGGAGCCACGAGCATTCTCTAGTTAAATTTCTATGGTTAAGACTACACGAATAGTGGCTTTTTTTCTCGAAAAACCCTAGGTAAACTTGATATTTCACTTGAACTTGATGGATGATTTAATCCCACTGTTAAAGGGATGGTTTATTTTATTGACAAAGGGCTTAACTTTTGCAAAGGTGAAGCCAAATTGCGACAATAGATTCTTCTTGAAGATAGATTAGGCATATTCACCCACTCTAGAAAGTCCCTCACCTTTAGATGACAGGTGAATCCGAAGTATGTAGCATGCCACTTGATCCCAGTAACTCAGAAGCCGCCAAAGCATAAACCCCGACTTCAACTTCGGTTTCCTTCTTTACAACAAAAAAAACCTTTGACTCCCCAACGTATTCCTTCTGAGTGGTAGGTACGTCCGATTACCCACCTCTGCAGTGAAGACCTCTCCTCTAAAGAAATTACTGATCTCATCAATGTTTAGACCAACACTGACGGCGAGCCTTCAAATGGCAACAAGAACACACGGTATCGATTATCTTGAATGTATCCATTCATCCATTATCATTCCATAAGTTCACGTACAAGAACGGTACATTCAAAGAGCAAATATTCAGAAACATGTTAATGCTTGACGGAATCGATATTTTTATTGGGTCACCTTTGACTACCCACGAGGAACAGGGCAAGTTCCTGGCATGCCGTAATCAGTGTGCTATGATGAAGAAGAGAGGAAGAAAGTAACCCGAGGGACGAAGTTCGGCGGCTTTCCGAGAAAGCTAGAAGGGATTGAAAAGGTGTTCGAAGTTGACGCAAAGCCACGTGGATTTTACATTCCTCCGCTTACCTATCAACTCTTCAACAAGGACTGCACTGTCAAGAATACCCACACACTATGAACGATGATGGTACAATCACTATCACCAAAGGTGGTATTGCTGGTATGCCCACTGCAGCCCCGCCACAGTTTCTTAATGTAGAAGTAGACAAAATCAAAGGGTTCGAGTAACTAGCAAAGATCAGTAGTTCTAGATGCATCATCAGCAAACAAGACTGCATTCTCAATATCTCTGACGGTCCTACCAACTTTGTTAAAATAGCAAATACTCGAATGTTCTTGACTCCGTGTTTGGAGTATCAGTTGGATTAAATTATTAATAATCAGTTCCGTCTACTTTGACGAAGATAGATGGTAAGTGGCAGGCAAGAAGGACGATGACATCGACTTTGGAAAGGCCTTTATGCAGGGCACACGATTGGGACCAATGGGACACGGCGTCGCGCTTACAAGTAATAACCACTTAGGAGTTGGAGAACGTTCTTATTCTCTCCAGCCAGGCATGCGATCTTTGAAGGAGACAATGATATTGCATATCAGCCATTCGGATAGACTAGGAACAGAACTTGGACATGATCAACAATCCTTCCTCCTCTAAGAAGTTATCCTACGCGATATCTTCTTCCCATTCTCTCATTGCTTTATTGCAAACTATTCTTTAGCAACAGATGCTTATTTGTTACAATAGTCTATATCTTCAAGGCAATGCCCATCTTCAAGTAACATCTTCCTACCCAACACGCGACACAACACCACATACGTTTTGCTTTTCACTCCAACTAACAAGTATGCCCTCGCAGAACGACACTTCGAATTCTTCCGAAAACCCCCCTATTAGCCCCAACACACCCACCACCAAAAGATCATCTCCCTACAAAGCTCCCTCGATCTTCTCCTCTGTCCATTCGGCCATCTCAAAAGGACTTCACGAACAAAACTTCAAGTCCGGCGCCTTCGCGGCGTCCATGCCTTTCACCACATCCCACAACTCACAAACCCAAACAATTATCGCCGCATTCAACACTCTGCTCGCCTCTCCACTGCTCTCTCCCGCCGAAAAAGAGGCTGTGAAATACTGTCGGATCCAGTTCATTCATCTGCGAAACCACTTCCCTGATCCTCAAGTCCCTAGTCACGCCGAAGCAAGTGGCCTGATAGAGATGTTGCGAGAGCTGCAGGATATGTTTGAGAAGGATGCGGAGACTAGGGAGCAAGAGAACATATACGGTGATTGTAATTGTGAGTTTTCACTATTTTTCGGTGAAGAGGGAGACTAAGGCTTTGAAGCAACTCCGACTAAGAGGAAGAAGAAAATGAATCAGATTCAGGAGGGAGATAGAGCAAGGAAGACACTGGGCTCTGTGCCTCAGTAGAGGAAATGTGGGCGTTGGTGAAGGTAGATGCGGTGAAAATTCGTAGAGCATCTTTTTAAAGGGGTGGACGATAGGAAAGGCTGTGTGAATACAAGCTAACTGAGTGGAATAAAAATTAAGCTCAGGAGAACTGTCCCCTACCAAGCCCTCAGATTTTTGGCATCTGGTTGTGATATATTCAACATTTGTAACAAGTGTATCATTAGTTGAGACTGAACGGTAAACAACTAAACATGCTTCCCCTATGAGAATTCAAGATGTGGATGAGCATACCATTTAAACGAACATAAACAAAGCTAAAGCCAGAAATGACAACAATTCTGCGAAACTGAGGGGATCAACTCTGGTATCGGGTAGGATTGACAACGAATTCAAGCTCTTGTCAGAGTGCAAAGAGACTAGAGTAGACGGAAGGAAAAAGTTAAGAAACCATATAACACAGTAACGTTGCTAAACCATTTGCACCATTGCAGTTTTGGAACAGGAAATGGTCGAAGAGCGTTGAGCACAAATGTACATCATTAATTATTATTCAGTACAGCGTTACCTCTGGAACCGTTTCCAGAATTTCCACCCGTGTCCTTCACCCACACTGTCACTTCTTTCTCGTTTCATGCCTTTGTCTCGCCCCCGTATCCTCCAGTAATAAATCGGCACACCGACACCAATGAAGGCGATAACGACCACTGTCTGTAACGGCTCCGCAAATATAGCCCTGCTGAGCAAGAACAAGCTCACGCAGCAGAAGATTATTGGAGTGGTGATCCAAGTCCTGTATGGCCTTTCCAAATTTGGCTCTCTGACTCTCAGGACGATGAGCCCAAGAACTGTCAGGAAGTAGAACGTATAGCCAGCAACTCCGTAAAATGTAAGTAGTGTCCCGAATTCTCCGACAAAGATGTAGCATGCTGTTAATGCGGCGTTGAGAACCATCGCATTGATAGGCGTAAAGAAGAGGCCAGTCTCCTCATCACCGAACATCTTGGCAAGTTTTTTCGAGGCCCAGTTCCGAGTCCGTATCGTATTCATTCCCCGATCTTCACTTCTCCAGGCTCCGATCTTTCCAAATATCTCAGGAAGATAGCCCTCCTTTCCTGCAACGTAGACCAACCTCCCGGAAGTGAAGGTTGTGGCGTTCAAAGCACCAAAGCAGGACGCCGACACGATTAGCGCCAAGATCAATGATCCAATAGGGCCAAAGACTTTGCTGCCAAACATGACGGCAACCGTGTTGGAGCCATTGATTGCTTTGATCGGGAGAACGAAGAAGTACGCCACATTTGCGAGGATATATGAGAGAATCACCAGCGGCATGGCGGTATGGATAACTCGTGGAAGGTCTCGTGACGGGTTCCGGAACTCCCCCACCACATAGTTTGTCTGTGGATGTTAGCGAAGAAGCGAAACTGATGATACAATACTCACATTATCCCATCCATCAAAGGCCCAGAGGCCAGCATACAGCGCCACGGCCCAAGATGATGCATTAGTTGATGTCCCTTCAAACCAACCAATTGTCTTCCAATCCTGGTTCGCCTGTCCCGATGCAGAAAATCCTGTAACCGCAACCACAATGCCAATGACCGTAACACCGAGCAATGCAACAAACTTGAAGAACATAAACATATCCCCCATCCTGGTTCCCAGCTTCGTGGAAATGCAGTTCAGCAATGTGACCCCGAAAAGCCCAACCAACGCCACTGACTTGTTGATCCAAGGACTGATGTTCTCTGCTTCTGCACCGATTGCTGCCCGGACCAGGTATTCCCCCATGATGATAGATATGATGGCTGAGGACCCAGGCTTTAAGACCATGACCGCACACCACGTGAAGAGAAATCCAAAGAGCTCGCCAAATATCTTGGACAGGTATACCTGTGCGCCCCCATTCAACGGTATAGCACCGCCCAGCTCCGCGTAACTAGCTGCCCCAGTCCACGCCAGCAGCCCGGCAATTGCCCATACAATTAATGATGCTCCTGGCGATCCAGCATTGACGTTGACTTGGCTTGGCGACGAGAAGATCCCAGACCCAATAATCAGCCCAACAATAAGAGAGAGCCCATTTAAATATGTCAATGTCTTGTGCTTTTCGAGTGAACCACCGCCCAGCGCATTCTGTCCATTCGACGTCGATATAGGAGCTCCAATCGGCGCATAGCCGTTGCCAGTTGTGGAGGATAGGGGGAAGAGATTCGAAGCAAAGTCGAAGGTGGAGGACACAGAGAACGACCGATTGTGAGGCCCTGGTCTTCCACTGACGGCAGGATTTCGGTCGTCGAGAGGATCGTCTTCTTCTAGGGACAACTTTCGAGATGAAGATATGCCGGATCGAGACGAGGTCGACGAGGAAGAGGTTCTTCGACCGGGGGAGCTAGATGCCAGGCTGGCCAGCTCGAGAGAGTCGCGCGCATGCGGTTGGAGGTTTGAGTACGGCCGCGACATAGTATTCTTTGGTTAGTGCTATTGCGTCCGCATGCTTTTCAGAGAGTGGTCCCGGTTCGTGATTGTGAGGCTGACGTATCTATTGTGGTTTCTGCGGGATCATCGCGGTCGTTCCGGGATTGTACAATTATATAGCCAGTCGCGGGCACCGAGCGGCAGAATTATGTACTCGAAGACTCGAAAGAGAGAAGTGAAGAAATGACACGGTGCAAAAGATACTTGCAGACCAGGATGCTGCTGTTGTCTTGCTTCTGTTCTTTGTCCTCTGTCCTGGCCGTTCGGAGGTTTTAGATCGAGCACGGACCACTTTTTGGAGCTTTCATTTTGACAGCCTCGTCTGATGGCAGTTCACCAACCCAACCATCGAATTTACTTCCACAATGAAGCTATTCCCATAGCACACAATGTGGCAAAGAGATGATGAAGAGGACCATTGCCACGCGGGTAGGTCGGGCATGGGCTCGGCCTGCGTGTGGAGAAGCTCCAGGCGGTCGCAAACACCTTCATTACGCTCTCTTCCTCAGTCGAAAGTCGTCGCACCCCCTCGAACTCGATCTCCCAGCACTTGACCGGCGGTGGCAACGAGAATGGGAAAGACGGAGGGTGGAGAAAGGCTGGAACGAATTGCCGGCCCTCTTCGGCAAAAATGAAGCAAACAGCGCGGAGAGCAAAGAGAAGATGTACATCTTGCCTATGTTTCCATACCCGTCAGGAGACCTCCACATTGGCCATCTAAGAGTCTACACGATATCTGATGTTATAGCAAGATTCCGACGTATGCAGGGCTACGATGTTATGCATCCAATTGGGTGGGATGCCTTTGGACTGCCGGCAGAGAATGCTGCAATCGAGAGAGGCATCGATCCAGCTTCCTGGACCAAAAGGAACATCAGGAAAATGAAATCACAACTCCAGGCCATGAATGGTCACTGGGACTGGGACCGCGTGCGTATATCGTAGTTTTGCGTAGGATGTATCTGACCTGCAACAGGAATTCGCGACCTGCGATCCCAGCTTCTACAAGCATACGCAACATCTCTTTCTCCTCCTTCACAAAGCTGGCCTTGCATACCAGGCGGAGTCACTCGTCAACTACGACCCTGTGGACAAGACGGTCCTGGCGAATGAGCAGGTGGATGCCAATGGATTCTCGTGGAGATCTGGGGCCAAAGTCGAACAACGAATGTTGAAACAGTGGTTCTTGGACATATCTGAGTTCAGACAGGAGCTTTTGGAAGGCCTCGGTGGCTTAGCAAAAAACCGGGCATGGCCAGAAAGAGTTCTGGCAATGCAGAAGAATTGGATTGGCAAGTCCACCGGGGCTCGAATCAAGTTCCCGGTCGTAGCATATGACCAACAGACCCATTCGGACATCGAGGTGTTCACAACTCGGCCAGATACGATTTTTGGGGTGCAATACGTTGCTCTTGCCTCAAATCATCCAATTGTTCAAAGTTTGGCAAAGACCGATGTAGACCTACAAGCTTTCCTGGACACAATTCCTGCTCTCCCTGCCGACTCAAAGGTCGGGTATCTCTTACCCCACGTGCGAGCCTTGAACCCCTTGGCATACGAAGACACCACTCCAGATGCAACCAAAGCCTCTTTGCCCATTTACGTGGCACCATATGTTCTGGGCGACTACGGAGATGGAGCTGTCATGGGAGTTCCTGGACATGATACCAGAGACCATGCTTTCTGGAAGCACAATCGCTATGATGATCCTGTCAGATTTGTCATATCCCAATCACCAGACGAGGCTACCACTACCCTGACTAGTCAACCTTTTGTGCATCACGGTCATCTCACAAAGCACAGCGGTCCGTACGCTGGGCAGACAACAGCGGAAGCTACCGACAAAATTATCGCTCTTCTGGAGTCGAAAGGTCTCGGTTCTAAAGCAGAGACTTGGCGTCTTCGAGATTGGCTGATAAGTCGTCAACGTTATTGGGGTACTCCAATTCCTATTATACACTGCGGAAATTGCGGGGCTGTACCTGTCCCAGCCGATCAGCTGCCAGTTGAACTGCCGCCCATAGAGAGGCACTGGGGCGGAGGGAGAGGTGGCAATCCCCTGGAGCATGCTCATGATTGGGTGAATACTTTTTGTCCATCTTGCAAAGGAGCTGCCAAGAGAGACACCGACACCATGGATACGTTTGTGGATTCGAGCTGGTACTTCATGAGATTCCCCGACGCGGAAAATGAAGAGGCACCATTCTCTGCCGAGGCTGCAAATTCCCACCTTCCTGTCGATCTTTATATCGGTGGCGTGGAGCATGCTATCCTGCATCTACTTTATGCGCGCTTCGTTTCCAAATTCGTGGTAACAACACCTCTCTGGCCAGACGGCTGGAAATCTGCTGGGGAACCCTTCAAGAAAGTCCTGACTCAGGGCATGGTCCACGGAAAGACATTCACCGATTCTTCAACGGGTCGCTTCCTCAAGCCAGAGGAGGTTGATCTGACAGATCCTTCCAATCCCTTGATCATCGCGTCTGGAGAGAAGGCACATGTCAGCTACGAGAAAATGTCAAAGTCAAAGTACAATGGGGTTGATCCTAGCACATGCCTGGCAAAATATGGCGCTGATGCCACTAGAGCCCATATCCTGTTCCAAGCTCCCGTCAGCGAAGTGCTTGAGTGGGACGAGGAGAAGATATCAGGGGTGACTCGTTGGCTTCGTCGACTATATGAATTCATCCGCCACAATTGTGAGGACTGGGCGATGTTGTATGATTTGGAGGATCAGCTACCTAAACACCGATTCATCACATCCCACTTCTTCGAGAAAGAAATCTCAGCGACGAACTTTGTGACACCGCTCTACCATCGCGGGAAGGTATTAGTCGAGGCGACTAACCAACATATGACAGACGAGTTGAAAAAAAATTACCCTAAGGTTTTAGCCGAGGACAAGAAGCTCTGGCGAGCAGTGCAGTTGACGATCGCCAATGTCACCGAGTCGTATGGGAAATCGCACTCCCTAAACACAGTTGTCTCCGACCTAATGGCACTCACAAACACCATCATAGACCAACGCACCTTCACCATTAAGAGCGGTGAGTCTCACAGCTGGCGCACAGATAATTACATCACGTATCACTCGGTTCTTGAACTCCTTAAGATGATGGCTCCCATTACGCCTGCCTTCGCAGAAGAGTGCTGGAGCATGCTCCACCCACGCCCACCCAATGCTCTAATCCGCCTACTTAGCACAATTTTGAATCGCCTCAAACCATATACAATAGTATTCCCCAAAGCAGACAAGCATGGAGAATCCATTTTCGACCAGCCGTTCCCGACCACCGACGGCACGTTCGAGATGCTGGCTCCGAGCAAGCAGTCTTGTGCCGTGCAGGTCAATGGGCGGTTGCGTCTCGTGGTTCAGATTCCCGCCCTCCCGACAAATTTAAAGGGCAAGGAGTTGGAGAAGTGGATCGTGAAGGAGATTCTGGATACGAGTGAGGGGGAAAGGAAGTTGAGAGGCGGCTCCGAGAAAGGCAAGCCTCTTATTGATATTAGGAAGGCCACAAAGGTGATTGTGGTGCATGGTGGGAAAACGGTCAATTTTGTTGTATAACTATGCAGGTGTACTATACCCAGCCTTTGTCAATATAGAGATAGATATAAAAGTTTTTACTTCACATATCACTCCTGCTTAATATATCTATTCTCACAGTTCCTGTTGGTCCTCCCTTCGCTTCCCAACCCCTGACTCACTGACTGATTCGTCCCCAAAACGCCCCTCGACCCACTCGCACTTCTCCACACAATGACTCAAAGCATTTGAAAATTCCTCGCACATCACATAACGCACTCATATCATCAAATAAGCAGCTTTCGTGCCATCCAATCAATTCCACGGTCGCGTAAGTTGTTCCATTTACCTCAGAAAAGACATCTTCTAACATCGTGCAGTTAGCTCAGCTGGTTAGAGCGTGTATGTTTGATCGAACCTCGCACCGATGCGTTTGATACTAATGAGCCTCTAGGGTGCTAATAACGCCAAGGTCGCGAGTTCGATCCTCGTAGTGACCACGTGACACACTTGATTTCTTTTTCGAATCTTGTTCCTCCGTAGTCTTGTGGCTGTGAGCGGAAATTTTTGTTGTTTTGTGTGGGAATTTACCGAGTTGGTGTACTGTACTGCTTACCCCACTTCTGACCAGGATTAGAGGAAGAAGAGGCAGGATAGGAACATTGATATCAGGTAATGCAGAGATTTATTAATTATTAAGTACTGGTCAGGTGTCGTGGTATCATGATATATACAGTGTCAAATCACTACTTCCCATTTTCCAACCTGAGCGATCCCGATCTTCCAACCTGGAAACAAGCTCAATGCAACGCTTACTCAAACATCAACCATTTCAAACCAGCTTAAAACGTCCCAGTGGGGTTATTTTTATAAGGCTGGTGAGCTCCGGCATGAGTAGTAGTCGTGGTCTGCCACCCATTGCCAGCCGTGACACCACCGGTCTGCGCACCATACGGAGCAGCATTGCCATACTTGTTCAATGGAGCCTCGCCCGCACCAACAGCAGTTGTATCAGTTGCATACGAGTTTCTCATATCCGCAGGCGTAGCGTGGGTGGGGAGGGTATCGGCGTTCTTCTCGTACATGGTGTTGCGCTTCTGCTTGCGTTGCCAGAACTTGCGCTTTGGGGAGCCGGCAGTGTAGCCGTTGTTGGGGGAGGGTCCGAAGGCACGCTCCTTCTTGCGGTGGCGGATGAGGCCGTACTCGACGAAGATTGAGATGAAGAAGAAGACACTGTGTGGCTGTTAGTGTTGTTGAATTTGCCAGACATGTAGTGGGACTTACGCAGCAACGATGGCAACTGCAAAGCAGGCAGTCTCCATTCTGCATGCAGTGTGCAGGCTTGGTAGCACTGTGAACCCACCGTTCCCTTGCGAAACAGTGTTGTCGACATTGGTGTTTCCACTTCCGAATGGAGTGTTCACAAAACCTCTGCAGCTGCCGTCACCCCCTCGAGTAGCATATGCTACATAGATGAATGCTCCGCAGAAGGCGAGATCAAGCAGCATGCCCAAGAGGCTGAAGAAGGCAATTCCGCCGAGGCAGCATACTAGCAGAAATCCGAAGATTGTGTACAGGACGCCAGCTCCGGAGATACCTTCAACTGCTCGGATATATGTCGCGATGCTCAAGTCATGGTTGTGTAGCGTTGCAAGGAAGTAGGAGAAGAAGCCGAGGATAATAGCGGCGCAGCAGAATTCAATAGCTCGGAGAACGACGGAAACGGACTTCAGAGCGATGCCTCCGAAAGCCATTTTGCCTGATGGTGGGTGTGTGGTGAACTTGTGGTTGTTGTTTGTCTGCGTCAGTAAGCAGGATGCTGGAGAGATGTAATATCAGAGGAGAAGGGGACGGGGGTTTATGAAGCAAGTTGAGCTGCGGACTAGGTAATGATCACTCAGCGTGGAGCAGTAACAGGGCAGAGCACGGCATCACATCACCATCCACTCAGAGCAGGGAATTTAGCTGCAGAAACCAGTCGCTAGGCGGACCTAGTCTGCTTACGTCCAACGTTCTCAACACTCCATTGGAACTTTAGGTGTCGATTGAGGCTTGAATTCAGGGTCCTTCGCGTCGATCTCGATTCCCATCGGACTTGTGGCGCTGCATGACGAAAAGTCCCGAAGAACACCGTGGCTTTGCAGAGCGGCCCGGCAGTCTAGAACGGTGCTATTGCTCTAGCTGTGCTCCCTTTTCCTTTGTTTCGAATAAATGATTCGTCGTTTGGAGGCCTACTTTTTGCCTGGTACGGTTTGGTGAGGTTTTGCAAGTGGGCCAAAGAACCTGGTGGGGAATGATGTCGTGGTGCGGAGTTGTGCGTCATCGCTGCAGGGGACCACGGAGGGATCGACGGTGTGGCTGTGGCCTGGATCAGCCACTGACACGTGCAAGCGCACTCTATGCCTTGGTGTTGGAGATAGCTTCATATTGGAACTGAATCTGGACTGGTCTTGGCTTTGAAAATGGGCAGTTTCAAGCTAATGTTTGGAAACCCAGCAAGATTGCTTTGATTTAGTTAGAAACGTGCACTATGAGGACCAGTATGTTTTGTTTTCTACAGAAAGATCTTGGACGGGGGACACGTGACCTTCCTTGGGAGTCCCACGGGAGAACTACAAATCAAGAGTAGAGGAAAAATGTACCTCGTTTTGGATTCAGGGTTGGTTGATAGATACTACTAGACAGAGAGAATGAATCGATTTCGATATTTTATTCATGTTCTATTGTAACATACACCTTGTCTATGTCTTAATGCAATATTGTTGAACTCGTGATAATCGTACACTTCTCATTTCCTCCTTGGGACGCGGTAGTAATATCTACTTTGTGTGAAAAGCCTTCTGGAAGCCAACCAGAGTAACACGATAGCGAACATCATTCTTCTTGACCTTCTCAACAGCCTTCTTGCAACCCGCTTCTGAGATGTCAATCTGCTCGATCATCGGGTGGAGACCCTTCTCGCTGGCGAGCTTCAGCATCGCTAAAGCCTCCTTCTTGCTTCCGATATGAGAACCGCCGATCGAGCTACCATTGGAAGTGAAGTCCTGGGCCATCATCTGGGGCAATGGCTTGTCCGGGAGACCGACATTGTGGAAGGTGCCGTTGACGGCAAGAGTGCTCATGTAGGTCTTCAGATCAAATTCGTTGGTCATGTCGGCGCAGTTGAGGATGAAGTTGAATGTGAAAGCAAGAGGTTTGGCCCAATCCTTGTCCTTGGTAGACACGAAGTGATCAGCACCAAGCTTCAGTGCTTCCTCCTTCTTGCCAGGGGTGTGCGATAGAGCCCAGACTTCCGCTCCTAATCCCTTTGCCCACAGGAGAGCAAAGTGTCCGAGACCACCAATACCGACAATTGCGACCTTCTTGCCTGGCCCTGTACCTGCTCGAACAAGTGGAGAGTACGTGGTCAGGCCAGCACACATCATTGGTGCAGCTTCGTGGGAAGGAAGATTGTCAGGAATTGGGAAAACGAATTGTTCATGGACTCGGGCGTGTGACGAGTACCCTCCTTGTGCCCAGATTTGCTTGCCATTCTTATCCTTCATGGGCTTGCCGCTGTCTGCTCCGCCAATATTGTATGGTGCTCCGTAGGTGTCTGTAAAGTCAGCAAAAGTTCGATCGGAAAGTCCGCTCAGGGATGCAATTGTACTCACCAACCATGTGCGGGCAATAGTTCTCGTTGTCTGACTTGCACTGGGGACATTTCATGCAAGATTGAACTTGAGCTCCAACACCAACACGGTCTCCAGGCTTGATACCCTTTACATTTGAGCCAACCCTTAGAACCTTGCCAATGATTTCGTGGCCAACGCAGATAGGTGTGACAGCAAGATCACCCCAACCTCCCGTGATTGTGTGTACATCGGAGCCGCAGACGCCACAGCATTCACTCTCAATATCAACGTCGCTCTCCTCGAAAACTTTAGGGGTGAACTGCAGTATTGTCAGCCCTTGCGCAAACTGATATACGTGCAATGCAGCGGCTCTTGATTATCTTGCAATTGCAAATGCCAATGGCGCCTGAATGGTTTCTTCCACATGATGCAGTGGAAAGAAAATAACAAGACAGGGTAAGGACCATACCTTCTCTTTCGTAAAGTCGCTCCATTTCTCGCTGGAGTTGATCATGAAACCCTCGAATTGCTCTGGTGCTGATGCCATTGTTGTTGATTGTTCTGTTTTTTGCTTCTTACTGGGAGAACTCATATTGCGGAAAGGAGGCTCTTTTGTAATGTAAAGCTGTCAGAGGCGACTTTGTTGATGTCAGAATGTTGATTGACATCTCCAAGAGAGGTCTGGAGCAATCCTCGTATTTTAGTGACCTCATGTTCCTGCGGGCAAGAACAGTGCACCGTTCGCACCTGCCATTTTTTGACGACAGTGCCCCTCCAAACCCCTCGAACAAGCAGTAGTGATCTCCATTAACGCCGAAAATGAAAGCTTGGAGCGAATAAGGCCGATGGGCTCTCAAATCGGAAATAGACGAATTGGAATCTGAATTTTCAATGGCATGACATCAAGACATGTTTTTGAAAAGTGACGTCAAAAAGTTTGTCGCTAAAAAAAGTATAGAAGAGATGAAGGGTGAAGTAATCTCAAGTAATCTTACGTTTGACACGCTAATATATGAGACGTGAAGGAAACTTAGGTGAGCGTAGCCTAATATCGTGCATTCTGAATAGAAATTAACATAGTATAGGAATGTGGAAAAGGGAGGTCTCGAAGTCAACAGGTGACTTGCCCAAATCAGAGAGAACATAAGATATTTTTTTTTTCCAAGTGCGGGGCAGCGGGAGGAGTGCAGCATCCGTTGAACTTCCCCAGGTTTCAGTCATCATACCATCGTTTGGCTGAGACTTTCCACGATCTCGCCGATCCTTTAATTGCTTCTTCCAGTCATGAAGGTCATGCCATCGTTCTGACATGATTCTCATTTCATTCAGCAGCCACAAACGCCATAGAGGTTCATCGCGATTCGCGAAGCGGAGAGATAAGACGGCTTGATGGGATGATGATGGAAGAGTGAGGGGGTTGGTCCATAGGAAGTGGAAGTTTGAGTGAGGATATTCGTCCGTATATACGGTACTCTGGGTCTAGGGACCTTGATGGGTGACTTCGTGCGAGCGTTCCTCAAACGCGTGACCTGCCACCGATTCCGTCTCGATTCCTTCAGCGGGATAACAATAAACCCGCGACGGGACATCGGTCTCTCACACCGCCGTGCTGTGCCTTCAGGTTTTCTCGTCGGCGACACCGACGTCTTCAAGTACTTTGTAACGGCCGCAATCACATGTGGTTTTGGTTCACGTGCCTCCTTCAGATCCTTCAGAATGGGTGACGCACGTCCCTTTTATCCGGTTATGTTCGGGTATTGCACTCCCTGTCCTCCGCAATAGGAATACCGTTCGCCATGCCGAGTTAACCTGGCCCCTCTGAGCCGAGCTACCCTGGAGCATGCAGGTGCACGACTCGCGTGCAGGATCGAAAAGAGGGCGTTTTCGGTTTCGACGGGGTTGAAGAAATTATTGAGATCTGGAGAGAGTGAGATGTGCGAAAGAGTTGTGGGGTAAGTCGGAATAGTCCGTTCTACTGAGTGGGGTAAGGAACTGTGTAGGACTACAGTAGAGGGTGCTATTTTACTCTCGCGGTGAAGTGTGTCTTTTGATACTGTAAGGACTGGCGCACGAAACTCACTCGAAGCTCAACGTGCGGGCAGGCATGACGACGTTTCTGTACCACCCCCAAATGTCGCCAATCTGGAGGGGCAGAATCGTAACCCGCAGTGCCCGCATCGTGTCCCATCGCCCTCCCCCAACTGTCCCTCATCCGTACCCCTCCCTCCCTGATCCTCCCTTCCCCTCCCCTCCCCTCGTCAGTCGGGTGTCGGAAATCTAAGACGGCCATTCTGCACCGCGATGACAATTCCGTTTACAGCCGTCCTCTTATAGGTTCTTCATGCAAGCACGGAAATTTCACAAAAGCCCGCCGTTCCTTCTGGTTGCGGTTTCTCCCGGCCCAGGCGTCTCGAGATATACAGGAGCGGGATTTCATTTGAGGCCGACTTCTGGAGAAGTGGGCTGCATCCCTGGCTCCAGGTCCTCTCCGCGCAACGAGGCGCGCAATGGAGGGGTCTAGGGGTGGAATATTACAAACCGTCGAAGCCATCGAGGGCGTAGAGGCACAAAGCCGCAGATATCATTGGGCACTCCAACGTCAAGTGTGCGGAGAAGGAAAGCTAGCGGATGTGGGACCATGGAGCGGGTTGGCACCCAAATTGGTGCATTATTTTAAAAAGACCTCGAGCTGTTTCAAAGAAAAGGACTGCACCTTTGGAACGTGGCATTCGAATTGAATACCCAGACCTTGAGGAACTGCCAGATTAAAAATGCTGGCTCTCACATGTGCGGACGAATTGTTATCAGACTACTCAGAGTCGAATTTGATATCGGCTTAAAGGGTCCCGCCCGCCAGGGGAAGCAGGCGCTCAGCCTGGCGGTGGCAGTGGCACATGTCTCCGAGCTAACACATGTCTGCGTCTGCTGAGCATAGAAAAAAAAAAGGGAAACAGAACACGAAAAGGCTGCGAAACGATCCCGGTCTTACCCTCATTTGTCGTAACTCCCTCTCCATTCTGCTCCACCTGCCCGGTTGCCATTTGCCCTTTCGAGCCTCATACAAACTAGCTTGCTCCATGCAGCCTTCTTACCCCCCAGAACCTTGCCGCTGATGTTTGGAATTGCGCTCTTAGTCCGCTAGTCCCGTTTCTCCACACAGTGACTAGATGGCGGTTTTCTCCATACTTTTCGAGCTCCCTGCTTGCTCTCTGCCGCCTCTCTACTTAAGCATGAGATCACCCCTCCGGTTTTGCGGCCGATCGGAAAGTTTGCTCTTCGATGACATATTCTGAGATCTATGACTTTCCTCCTTAACTCTGCTCTTCGAAGTTGAAGATAATTGTTGCTCGTGTGTCTCGACCGAATCACATGCTCGACCTTACTCTCGCTTCCAAAAGCGCCGTCGACATCATGAGTCCTGAGAAGGCAACCTCACTTGAGCCCAACGGTTCCAATGACTCGCAATCCCCAGGCTCGACTGATTCTGGCTCGAAAAAGCGAGGGCAGTCGACTGCGGGTGTTGACAGCAATGGAAATCCGAAGCCGGTCAAGAGGAGGGCGGCGAAAGCTTGCGCGGCGTGCAGGGCGAGAAAGGTCCGATGCGATGTGATGCAGAGATATCATATCACAGCAGATGGAGAAGTCACGTGCTCTAACTGTACTATGGATGGTATTAAATGTGTGATAGAGGAGAGCAAACGCCGGAAGTGAGTCTTGCAGAGGTTCTGAAGTTTCTGTGGAGATGTGGGGCTGATTGGAAATAGGAAGCACTTGAACAGTGACGCGGCGACTCCAGCTGCAGCGCCACTACCAGACAATGGAGTTCCGCGGAATTGGGGAAATGGAATTGTTAATCCTTCAGATATCAGCAACCCAGGAGCTCGGAGGTGGAGCGGTTCCACTGCCATGTCAAATGATCTTGGAGGGGACCAGTTTACAGACTCCCACGTCCCCCACTCAATCTGTAAGTTTTTAGAGAACTGGATCGATTCCAATAGCTAACACAGCAGCAAAGACCAAAATGTAACGAACCAGATCAACACTCGTGAAATCTTGAGGAAACAAAACTATATTCCACCTCCATTTGATGCTGACCCCACCTACGCACTTCTCACATCTGCCTCGATCCACGGCGACAGAGTTGCCACAAGAATAGCTACCCCAGCACTTCCGCCAGCTCCAATGCTCAAGCACAAGCTTCCGGAATTTCTTAAACCACTTCCCCAGCGCATGACCTCAGTTGACATCGACTTTCTATTTGCTAAAGGTGCATTGTCGCTCCCCGATGACCATGTACGAAACGCACTTCTACGAAGCTATTTGGAATACGTACACCCATATATGCCATTGATTGAGGTCCATGAGCTTCTGCAGATCATAAATGATGGAACTGGCGCAACTGGGAGGATCAGCTTACTCCTTTACCAGGCAATCATGTTTGCTGGGACAGCGTTTGTGGATATGGACTATTTGAGAGCAGCAGGGTATTCGAATCGGAAATCTGCGAGGAAGGCATTCTTCCAGAAAGCGAGAGTAAGAACTATAGTATTGACATCGATACTCGTGCTAACATCTATAGGTCTTGTACGATTTCGACTACGAGATCGACCGCGTTGCACTTGTGCAATCGCTCCTACTCATGACATACTGGTACGAGACTCCTGACGATCAGAAAGACACATGGCACTGGATGGGCGTGGCAATTTCATTGGCACACACAATCGGCCTCCACCGAAATCCCGACAAATCGAATATGGAACCTCACAAGAAGAAGCTATGGAAGAGGATATGGTGGGCGTGCTTCATGCGAGACCGGTTAGTGGCCCTCGGGATGAGGCGCCCAACACGGGTCAAGGACGAAGACTACGACGTGCCCATGCTCACGGAAGACGATTTCGAAGTCCAGCCGCTCTCAGAAGACATCACCATCATCCCCATGGACTGCACCATAGTCCGAGACGTGGAAGCTCAGCGGCAGCTGGCGCAGATGTGCATCGCGAAAGCGAAGCTCTGTCTCTGCATCAGCCACGTGCTGAGCGCACAATACTCAGTCTTGGTGAAGTGTCAGGGGATGCAAGGCCAAGAAGGCAGCACGAGATCGAGCGTCATGCTGTTTCCTAAGAAATTGGACCAGACGGATGAGGTTAACAGATGCGATGTTGAGCTCAGTGACTGGATCACTGAACTTCCTGATTCTTGCGCCTACTCGGACGAGTTAGTAGAAGGAAATAGCGGATCGCCACTCTTTGTACAGAGATCACTCCTGCACATGGTCTATTTTACTACTCTTTCTGCACTCCACAGACCACAGGTCCTCCCTTCGGCCGCGACTTCGCAGCCCGACTCATCTCGAGAGCTGCAAGACCTGTCACGAAAGAAGGTCCGCGAAGCTTCCCGAGAAATCACCCGCATATCCCAAGATCTGCACACTCGAGGTCTCGAAAAGTACCTCCCAACCACCGGGGTCACTGTCCTTCTCCCGGCAATCATCATCCACCTGCTCGACATCAAGTCCTGCAACGATGAAGCGCGGCAAGCCGCCATGGACGGCTTCTGCCAATGCATGCTGGTCCTCGAGAAGCTACGGGATAACTATGCATCGGCGGACTTCGCAACACAGTTCCTCGAGGCTGCCATCCGGAAAGCGGATATCGATGTCGTGATGTCGCACTCGAAGAACAGCGTCCGTCACGAGGACATCCAGGCTGCGCTGTTGGGCGAGAAGGTCAGGGGCTTGCGAGAACAGGCCAAGATGGCCGCGATGCGGAGAACACCGCCTCCGAGCAGTGAGCATGAGTTCAGACCTGATTTCCATGGGACTGGCATGATGGATATTGGGATCCCAGTCGGACAGCCACTTGATCCTCATCATAATGCTATCTCGGCACATACGCCGCCTGATAGCGACACCACGATGTCGACGCACGAGGGGATGAATGACTACACCCAACAGATGAATAACAATCTAGACTTGAACGTTGTGTACAACACAGAGAACGTTGATTTGAACGATTTCTTGAACTTTGATACTGGCAATGAGATGTGGAATGTTCCGCCTGAGGACGGGGCACACGGCGAAAGTGGAGGATTTCTGGATTTGAATTGGATGGATCAGGCGCCTGGATGGAGTCGGTTGAACAGCCCTGAACGAGATCTCTTCTCGGCACCTATCGAGGTGGGGGCAATGGCTTAGATTGGATTCGGCAACGGATTTGGCCTGAATGGTTTGGCGCAATGATGATGGACCGATACGATATATATGGGATATGGTTTCAAGCTGCGTATACCCATTGGGGGTAGGGGCGGCCTTCAATTCGAGCTGTAAAAGTTGTAATGTATTGATGGTCATTCCACGTTCATTGATACTTCCTGTCGTATGATCTGCCAGTGATGATTCGTGTGCCTCCGAGCTGTTCCCAAAACTTAGATGCCACACAGCTCGAATTAATACCATCTGCTCCTATTGGCTCAAACCGTCCATGTATCCCACAGCAATTCCACACAAAAGACCCTGAAACGCCAACCGGGTATATCTCGCCCATATCATCCGTTCCTTTCCATCCCTTTTTCCTCCCTCCTTTATTGAGCCCGATTTCTCACTTTCCTCTTCCCTTTGCACTTCCCTTCCCCTTCTTAGCCACTCTCTCCGTTTCTCTCTCAGCCTTGTCCCTATCCACAAAATCCCTCATCATATCTCCGAGCGCTTCGTTCCTCCTCGTGATAAGCATCACATCATCTGTCGTGACCGTTGTGCGTCCTGCGTGCCGCGAGAAGGACTCGAGGTCTTGCGCTACGTTTTCTTTGTTTTTGTTAGCTCTTTGGGTAAGGAGAGAGCGAATACAAAAGGGAAGAAGGCATACCAATCTGCGCCCAAACCATCTCAGTCATGGCACCGATAAATTGAGGTGTGGCCGTCGTCTTCAGTCTCGCGGTCTCTTCGTCAACAATCTTGCCGATGCTGAACCAAAGGGAGGCCTTGAGGCGCTCCATGATGGCTTCGTCTTGGGACATTTTGTCTTATCTCTTTCAAAGCAATCTCGACGATTGACGTTGATTGAATTCGAGGGAGGGGTGAGGTCGGGATAAAGAGGAAGTCGCGTCACACTCGGGAGGACGCGCCTGCCGATGTTTTGCCGAGCCGAGAGTGCCAGAGACCGGGTCCAAATTTATTCCTTTTGGGCAGACGAGGGAATTCCCGCAACCTGCCTTGACGTTTGCTGGCTCACCCTTTTAAAGAGCCCACATTCTCTCCTTTCGATATTCTCCTGCCTCTCCTTCTCCCACTTTCCACAATCATATTCTGCCTCAAAAATACGAAACCCGAACACCCCGAACCATCCAGACAAACGCCTCGACATTTGAACCCACTACAACTACGCAAACAAAATCATCCACCCCTTGCCCACCATGGACCAAGTTATTGGCATCCTTCAGATGGTTCCGAACCAGCTGAACACCTGGTACAATAACTTCACCCGCAATGCAGTCCACATGTGGGACGACATGACACTGCTAAAGTACATCCGACTCATTGCGATCGTTGGCGCATATGCCCTGCTACGTCCCTACATCATGAAATGGGGGGAGAAACTACAAGCCAAGGAGTACGAGAAGGTGCTTGATCCGTACGAGATGGCGACTGCGGATGCGAAGGCCAAGGACCTGATTAGTCCGAATCAGTTGAGAGGTGCAGGTGGCAAGGTCGCGGAGTTGGCGGACAGTGATAGTGAAGAGGGAGAGTCAACAGTGCCAGATGTCAAGTGGGGGAAGAAGGCGAGGCAGAGGCAGAGGGCTGTGATCAAGAAGGCTGAGGAGGTGCGGCAGCAGCAGGAGGAGGAGGAAGAGCTTAAAGATATCCAGGAGTTTCTGGTGGATTATACGCCAGGGGAGGATGGATGGTAGGAGATTAGAGAGTTGGACGGTTGAAATATGTCTATATTGGGAGTGTACTGTACAAATGGGTTGGAGTTCTGGCAGGCATCGCCGTCCTTGGCAATTGCTGTGATTGTGGAGACACGGGAGCTTCGGGACGGGCCTGAGAACGATGGAGTCTCTAATGGAACCTGTTTGATATGGACACGGCCCCGTCCTGGCAGAAGGAATGGATGCCTGTGGGTTTTGGCAGTCTTGGGCAGCTCGTGTTCGAGAAGTGTCTCTTGGGGGTTGGAAGCTAGAAGTCTGCAGAGGAAAATACCCAGCGGCAACAGCGGTCTTGGGTATTCTTGGGCACTCGGTCTTTGAAGCTCAACCTGAGCTCCACCCTACAAAAGTTGTACATTTTCTCCTAACTTACGTTCCTCTGCGTGCCACTCACCACCCTCACCTGCAACATTGTCGAATAGCCTTTCGTCTGGTAGTGGAGCGAAAAGAAAACGCCCGAAAGCGACAAAGGCTGTGCAGATCATCAGAGTTTTTCAGGGACCTCGCTCCCTCAATTCGTTGGAGTCCGGGGGCGAAAGGGCGCTGCAACGTCGACGGCCGCGAATAGAACTCCAGAGGCCGGCGGACCGGCGCATGCAGAGAGAAGGCATCAGTGCAAGCCGCGCGAATGATCGCAGTTGGAGGTGAGCTTTCCCGAAGTCGTGCCCACCGCCTTTTGTTAGATCTTTGGCACGTCTCGATCGATTCTGTGGGCAGATGCTGCAAGCCCCAAGTCGGCAGAGGTGACATAGTAGAGCTCTCTAGTGAGGGGCTTTGATGCGCCTTTGCGACATTGCTGACGCCTCGTTTCTCGTCCAGCCCGCTCCCACTGTAAAGGCTGCATCTTCAGACGCCAGCCTCTCACCAACACGCCGGCCCACCAACGACCGAGTACGATAATGTGATTCACGATCGTGACGGCCTGATATTTACATTTCTATTTCTCCAATATCGTGCCCTTCGATGGATTACGAGCTGCTCGACCTTTCTCAGCCTCACTAGCCCTAGGATCGACCATGGAAGCTCCTCCACCGAGACGGGACATCAACGAACTCCTCACGACGGGATACTTCAAGACAGCGAGGGGCAAGAGTCCATCAGGGTTGGTGATTACTTCTTGTCATGTTGCCCCGCTAATGTTTGCTTGCTTTGCAGAACCTCCACCTCCACCTCGACCAACGCGCCCTCGTTCCTCACAGCCTCTCACGATGTCCCACGCGAGCGCAGTCGAAGCCGACAAAGAAGCCCTCGCAGACGGCTGACTCCACCTCCGCGGCCCTTTGTAGAAGATGAGCTGAAGTCTCTGGCCCGGGAGTCATCAGCTTCCGAAATCCCCTCGTACGACCCTCCGCTGCGGGGTATCATCGAACAGAACCCGGTCATACTTGAGGCCAATGTCACCAAGGCCGAGGCTGCGAGATTGCAAAAACAACCGATTGCTGTGGATAAGGATTTAAACCCCGAGAGACGTTTCGTTTTGATCCCCAAGTCCGATACTTACTCCCCGAACGAAACAGAGGAAGAAGAACCTCGACACAAGGAGAAGGAGAGGACGACAAAGAGCAACCCAACCAGTTCTGCCCGGCTAGATCCGCAGCGAGAGACAGGACATCCACCGCTCGAGAGACGAAGAAGTCGACAAGATCTGCCTTCCCTCGAGACCAAGATACCAAGAGAATTACCGCCACAATACCGCCGTAGTACTTCTGCTTACACTACAAGCCCTAGGGACGACAGAGTCCCCCAGAGCCCCTTCAGAAAGTCTGAATCTCTGCTCCTGTCTCCAGAGATTGGCAGGGGCGGCAAGGATTATTTTGGACAACTTCCTTCTCGCCAACATCATGACAGCCATGGGGGACGAGCTCCAACTCCAGTTGCTGATAAGCGGACCAGCGGGGGAAATCATTCGGCCCGTCCCGTAACACCCACTTCTGAGAAGCGTACCCATGCCGAGTCTGGCACTCGGTCAAGAAGGAATACAGGAGAAAGGATGACGAGGCCCCAGCAGTTATCTGCAGAGTTCAGCGAGAGAAGATCGGAGAGGGCACATTCGCCGCACTCGGCTCGTTCATCCAGGTCGTCCAATCAGTCGGCGAGACGATATTACAGTAGCAGTGATGATGATATTGCGGATAGTGGTTCGGATAGAGAGCGCAGAAGACGTGGAGACAACCGAAACGGGCATGATAGACGACGTAAATCTCCGACCAGATCTAATAGATCTTCTGTTGAAGTCAAGCCCCTGTCTAGGATGACATCTCCGCTTCCTTCACCAAAAGTTTCTCCAAGTCAGATACAAAGAGGAGATCCATTTGACAGGAGCGAAACGTTTCCAAGGGACTCACGAAATAGAAAGAAGGATCAAAAGGATTCTCGAGATGTGTCTCCTTTCTCTCCTGCAGAAGACACTCCTCGTGCGGACCGACTGAATCCTCTTGATGCTCGACCTTCCAAGCCGCGTCAGCCAAGTACAGGTCCGTCAACCAAGGCACCCGTACCGCCCCCGCACACAGTTCCGATTCCTATACCTTCAGATATCAATCTTCATTCACCCGGTGATACAAGAAGGACACCTGCATATGCATCCTTCGACGACAAAAAGCCGTCTGCATCAGCACCGCCCCCAACAGCACCGTACTGGCAACCTCCCCCATTTCAGCCAGGTAACCTAGACAAGCCGGTTGGCTCTTATCGTCGGTTCTCGGAAGACATCGAGAGAGGTAGTGTTGCACCATTGCCTTCTTGTCCAAGAACAACATTCAGCAGGGGCCGAACTGATTGGTTAACCTTACCTCAATGTCCGGGATTTGATATTTGCCCCTCTTGCTTCAATTCGATCATAGGCTCCACAGAATTCCGCCATCTCTTCATTCCAGCACCTCGTCGTTCCCCAGATATAGAGGTCCTCTGCGATTTTGGTAGCTCACCGTGGTATCGAATTGCCTGGCTTCTGACACTTAAGGAGAAACGAAGAGATTTGAAATTATTTTACGGGCTGGCTAACATTGCCAACAAAGTCCAGCCATGCCTCGGAAAACACGAAGTCGTCAGACAATGGCATTCAATCGTTGATCCAAAGACTCGAGCACCTGTTCACGGTTTTGACGTCTGCTACAGCTGCGTAAAGAGTGTTGAAACGCTTCTGCCCGCTCTAAGGGGAACATTCGTCCAAGTCGATTCTCACAGATCGGCACCTAGTTCTCGCGTATGCAGCCTCCGGTTTGACAGCAAGCGCTTCATCGAATACTTCGATGCCCTCGAGACCACAGCAGACCGAGCAGACTACGATGACGTCGACCCTGACATGCGAGTCATCGCAAGTCTCGCCCGGAGGCTAGCGGCCATGCCCGAATGCCAGCATGACAAAGAGCTCATCGACCACAAATGGCACATCATAACCCAACTCCCGGAGTTCACCGTCTGCGAGGAATGTTTCGAAGAAGTGGTCGAGCCGGAATTAGAAGAACGGAAGGCGATTCCTCTCATGTTCAAGCAGACCTTGCAGCGGATTCCAAAAGCGAGCTGTCAGCTGTACAGCACGAAGATGAGGGGCATATTTAGAGTAGCGGTTGATAGCGATGATTATAAGCTCTTGGCGTCGAAGGCGAGGGAGAGGAAGACACTTGAGTTGGCGTACAAGGCGAATGTGGCCGAATTGAGGAAGAGTAAGGGAGGTCCCATTATTGAGGCTGAGATGAGGCGCATTGCCGAAGAGTGGAAGAAATGGGAATAGGATTGGATCGGACAAGGGGAGGGGAGTTGGGGGGAAAGTTGATGTGGTATGAATAATGTTGCAAATTCTGGAATAAAGATTTGGGCTTAGGACATCTTCATTCCCTGTGACTTTGGACTTCTTGATTTCGGGCAGCCAGAACTAGTTGCACAGTTCCTTCGATGACTACAGAGAGTATTTTCAGCTCAAACGAAACACGACCATAACCTCAACAAAACTGAAAATCACTCCTGCTCCCGCTCCAAGCCTTGGGACTATAAGGTCTCAGGAGGCTTGGTAATCTTCACAAGATGGTCTCCGTTCAACGTTTTGAACACTATCCCTAGCCCTTCATGGCTATAGTCTTTCTCATTCCACCACATATCCTTGTGATAAACAACTTTCTCCAATGTCAGACTCACCAAACTGTTGACTGCTTCCCCCGCTGGCATAAGTTTGTGTCTGTATTCTTGGCATAACTTGAAGACGATTTCCGTGTTGTGGAAGAGACGACCTCCGTTGCAAGCGTATGAGATGTGGCCATGATCTTGGGAATTCCTTTGAAACTGAACACCCTAATGTTTCGTTCACATTCATTCTCTAACTACCAACTACCAGGTGCGAGGGGAATTTTCATAGGGAGAAATTTGAACTCACCATACCATTGCCCCGCAATTTTATAACTCGTAGCACAATAACTCCACGGATCATCGTAAATCGCTTTCTCGGGATACACCTGCATATCCTCCTCACTTGCACTCCCTGAATATAATATGCATATCAAACCTACGATCTTCTGTCGTGAAGAAAAAAGAGGGATGGATGCAGAAGGGTGAGGCTCGTAGTCTACCCCCGTCTTCGAGTTATGGCCTGGATTGGAGGTCAGGGCCTGAGGGTCCGGATGCGGCTCCTGAGATTTGGGAAACGACATTTTAACTTTGATAGATGTAAGCAGTAAGGAGAGATCGCTATGAAGATTCAGATGTAGCTATTCTGAAGTTGATTCTTATATTTCTTGTTGGAAAGGTGTGTGAGACTCGTGATGCCATTGCATTATACAAATATAAATCATCAACGCTTGACTCATTTTAAGTTCGGGAATATCTTATCTAGCCTAGAAGGGGGGGGGGAATCCAGACTGCGTATATATTGCTTGAGATTCGCTGTCGAAGATGAGCGTTCGAAAGCGAATAGAGAGTTTCCTAGTGGAGCTCAATAATACAAGTGAAGACGGGAGGGGTTGGTCTTAGGGCGCTTTTTCATTTGCAAAGTAATAATTGACTTCAGAACATGATATCTGAGATGCAGTAATGAAATTAAAAAGATGGTTTTCTTATTACGTGCGCCTTGAATTACATCCCTCTCGTCCCAAAACAATAAACACCACTCAGCCCTCTGATATAGAAGCAACATCCGACCGGCAAAGGACTTTAGTTCCAAACACACAGGTATTTGAGGAAGTTCCAACACAGTCCACACATAGGCCTTGTTGGGACGGATCACAACTGTTACCAGTAGTCGCAGAGCGAATTTCGTACCACCCATCTGGGCACTGACCATTACAGAAAGGCGCAGTGCCGAACCACTCCTCGGTGATAGTCTCCCACTCACTGCCACAATCGCACACAACTCTAAAAGGCGCCTCGGAGTTATCCTCCGAAGTCTGTGTACGAATGGCTGGAAGGACGCAGACGTAATCGGTAGGGTCAGCTTGTCGCCACACGTAGCCGTCGATACATGTCTTTGGGCCGTAAGCGCCGTTGACCCAGCGGGTGGAGGCGACGGCATTGTCTGCTGCTGCTTGAGATCTTGTTGCCGGAAGAACGCAGACTACATCGCCTGAGTAGGCTTCTCGCCAAACGTACCCTGAAGAAGGCTTAGTGTTAAGACATATAATTCTGTGAAGGCAGGGGGCCAACGTACCATTGATGCAGGTATCAGGTCCGTAATCGCAGTTGCCATCTTGAGCATAGGCGGTAAGTGCGAAAGTTACGAAGAGAAGTGATAGGAACAACATTTTGGTTGCTTTGAAGAATGTATGTTGAGGAGCTTGACTTTGAATTGCTCTTCCAGGAGGCGAAGCTTGGGTACTTATACGCAGTACACCTGAAAGAACAGAAAGGGGTTTCTGATACTAATTGCTGCGCGATTCATTGAGTAGGATTTCAACTAAAATTTGAAATAAAGGGGGGAGCAAGGCATCGGAGGAGTTCCGTAGCACTGCCTCTCACCGCACTATTTTGATTTGCATGCTAAGGAGAGGATTGGTTGATTGTAGAATGAATCGGGTTTCAAAAGACTACCAGCACTGTGCAAGGCTGAGGTCACAAGTGTGAGTTCGGAGATAATATTAAGACTTGCCCATTGAGTGTTCTAAGAGGCCCCGGGGAGGATTCATATGGCTTGGGGCTGAGACGCAGGCACCCGCAGCCCAGCTGGACTTTGAACCAACGCGAAGGAAGGCTCTTCCTTGCAAGCGAGCCATCGCCCTCATCGCAACGGTCCAGTGATTGGTAACAGCCGTATAGTTCTGAGATCACTTGGTAACTGATTGGGAGAGACATTTCAAGCTTATTTCTGATCGCCAATCGCGTGCCCTCCAAACCCCGATGCCATGCATTCGAGCAAGCATTTCATTTGGTATGGGTTTTGGGATTTGCTTAACACGAGGAAGCACTATTCATAACTTTGCCCGAGTTCAGAGAGTGATGGGTAGTCGACATCCTCCCTATCAGCTTCGGCTTTCGGTAAAAATTATCCCTTAGTGTGCCTGGGTCAGGAGACTAGTGCAGGAGTGCAACATGACGATTTACGAGCTGCAACTACCGTTACAATCAAATGCCGGACATGACGCTGAAGAGTACGCTTGAAATGTTGTCCTTGAACCGGCGAGGATCATAGCTGATAGCAGCTTTTATGTTGCAAGCGAGCAATGGAAGGAAATGAAGGTTGATCACGCAAACTATAACATGAGATTTGAGGTAAAGAATCTATCATTAAGACCACTAAGAAGATTGCAGCTTCCTAGTTAGAAGCTCCCAATATGCTAGACGTGGCACATGCCAGTACCCAGAATCAAAACGCCCTGGCTATGCACTCCCAAATCCCAATCCATCAACGCCTGAAATGCAATATGCACATTTTTTCCTGTTTGTTATCGAACGGGAATCTCCCAGGCTGCCCCGTCATCGCCTTCATCGTCGCTGTCCAGTTGGTCTTCCTCGTCGTTCAAGGCCATTCGCACAAACATCTGCACCCAAGCCTGCTGTGCTGCTTCTTGATTTGCTGCGGCTCTTTGTCTCTCGAGATCTTCTCGGTCTCGCTGTCGGTGATGTGGACGTCCCGCTCGACGACCACCAACTGCCATTCCAGGTTGTCTGCGAACATCCGCTGCTGCTTGGCGCTGGTTTCCCCCGTTTCGCTGATTGGCTGCGGGAGGATTTGGAACTGCTGGAGCCACAAGAACAGGCTGAGGAATTTGATTAATTCTAAGGACGAGTGGACCTTCACGTTCGAGCTCATCTCGAGGGGCTGGTGGAGGGGCTTCCACCATAACCTGAGGAATGTCGATTGCAGGGACAGCAGCGGCTTCGTTGACAACTTCGACTGGGGCCTCATTCCCATTTTCCTCCTCGTTTTCGACAATTTCCACGGGATGATCACCTCCAGGAACAACACCTTCCCCATCCCCTTCCTCGAGCTCCCAAAGACGCATATAACACCAGGTCTTCTCTTCGTTGTAATGCTGGTATGGGTTTGCCGGAGAAAGCCATGCCGAGCACAGATAGCAAAAATGGGAACGGCACTTGAAGCAAATCATGTGATTGCAACCATGAGTCTTCTGACAAGGAGCCGCACAGGTGGGACAGGGTGTGGAATGAGCCTTCAAGTACTCGAGAGATTTCTTGTCCTCCTCGGTGAGTTCTCCGGTGTTCGTTTTCGGTGTACAGGTTTTGAATTCACCGTGCCAGCCTTGGTAACATCTGCTGCAGAATGCGAAGGAGCAGTCCTCGCATACTGCAAGTAGGTCATTGCCCGCCAAAAACTTTCCTGAATCACTCATCTCGTCGCCTGATTCATCATCCGAGCTCTCCGTGTCTTCAATTCCATCAGGCTTGCGGTGTTTCTTGGATCTAGCCGCTCCTTGGCACCATTTTCTGGGGCAGTAAATGGTGTTCTTGTCTGATTCCAGCTCTGCCTTGTGCTTTAATTTAACGAAGCGAGAGACAACGTCATGTTCGAGTGGTATTTGGAGCAATTCGCTGGGACTGAGCTGAGTCTTGGGTCTTCGGTTCTTCTTTGTGGATGCCTGTGCCTCTGCGCGCTTCTTCGCGCAATCTGGTGCCAGGCACCGAACTGAAGCCAAATCTCCCTCATTGATCGCATTGTTGTAGAAGTCTTGTAGGCATTGAATGCAAAAAACATGCCCACAGTCGATCATACGGTGGCAAACCGAGCCCTTCTTGGGATCTGAGAAATGGTTAGCAGAGTTCAACAGCCTCTGGAAGGTGACCACTACCAAGACAAACTCCGCAGTCAAAAGTTTCCTTGGCGAAGGCAGCCTGCGTGGCCTTGATGTCGTAGTCAAGCAGAGAGATCTTGAAATCTTGAGAGATTTCCAGACTCTTGCCACTCTCCGCGAACCCAAAGGCACTTTCGGCTTCCTGTTGCAGAAAGTCTATAAAACCGTAGACCACGGAGCTACGCCCGCTCTCTTCCCACATGCTCTTTCCATTCTCTTGTAGCTTGTCGAGGTATGCCCGATCGAGCCACGAAGGGGAAGTGGAGAGCTCAAATTTGGCAGGTTGTTCCTCCGGATACCCTTCTGGCAAAGTGATACGCAGTTGCAGTGGTGGTAAATATGCTAGATTGTGCGATTCGATGTTGTTTTCTCCTGCCTGCTCGTTCTCTTCGCCAGAATTGGAGGATGGCGGCGGGGTGATGAGGTGGCCGTCAGAAGACGCCGGAAAGACGACCTTGACTGGATGGGTCGGATTGACGGGCAATTCGATTGAAGCAGAGAACGGGTCTTCCGGGTCAAACTGAATTTCAGGATAGATGGCTGCGATGCAGTCCAACTCGACCTGACGTTCGTCGTCCATGTCCATCGCGGGGCAGGATGTCACCGATGGATTCGTGAGAGACGGACGACGTCTGCTGTGGGGAGAGGGAAGAAGGTGACGCTCATAAGTATGAAGGCATGCGCGTTTCCAAACGAGCGAAATATCTAGAAGTGGGGGGATAATAGAAGTGGCGAGGAGTCATTACCGTAGAAGTGAAGTGAATCTCGGCGATATGGATTTGGACTCGAAATAATTTTGGAGAGCTGCTTTATCGGGATTCGCCGCTTTAAGGATAATTCTTAGATAGCGAGGCTAGGGAGCAAGGGCGAAGGAAGATCGACGCCAGCAAGTTCTCGGCATGCCTCGCAGAAACTTTGTACTTGGCATCACAGCAATTTGGGCGGGACGAGTTGGATCTTTGAAGGCTCGCGGAGGTGCACGCATATAGAAGTGTGTTTCCGACGGACCTTGTGTGTTCGTCGCAGCTTCCTGCCTTCACCGATTTGAGTCATGGCCGACACAACTCCTCTGGCGTCCCTCTCCTTAACGCATGTGCATTACGTGAGAATCTCCCCCCCTTTTCTTTCCTCGGCTCCGCTAACCACCGTAGGATCCAAACGATCCGATCTCGTACTTCTGTGCCTGGCTGGCTCTCGTTCCCCAAGGGCTCTGCGTTATGTATGCTACCCTGATCTGGTCGACCCGCGAAATCGAAATCCTCATGATGTTCGGCGGACAGATGGCATGCGAGGCGCTCAATTTTGCACTGAAGCGAATACTGAAGGAGGAGAGACCGAAGCAAATGCATGGGAAGGGATACGGCATGCCATCGTCGCACGCCCAGTTCGTGGCTTTCTTCTCACTGAGCTTAACATTGTTCCTGCTTGTTCGACATGTACCCAAGAAGCCCACTCCTTCCCATACACCGTTGAGCATGCCAGCGAGGGTTGCACTGTCAGGACTAGCGTTGGCAAATGCGGGCTTGGTCTCGTGGAGTAGGATATACTTGAGTTATCATACGCCGAAACAGGTTCTGGTCGGAATGGCGGCAGGGACTTTCAGCGCCCTGTCGTGGTTCTTGGTCACAACCATTGTTAGGCAGATCGGTCTGCTGGAATGGATCCTCGACCAGTATCCGACGCGGTTATTCAGGATGCGGGACTTGGTAGTCGAGGAAGATTTATGTCAAGCTGGTTGGGAAAAGTGGGAGAGCAAGCGGATATCCAAACACACAAACGGCAAAAAGCATAGATGATGTATGTATATATGGCAAGCATGCACTACTAGCCTTGTTGTGTCCGGGGTGCAATGTTCTCGGTGCCCATTTACACGACCACTAGTGAGGACACTTCGTACTCTGCTCTTAGTAGCACCTGTTCTCGGGCTTTCTTAGGTGCAAAGGGGTTTAGTTAGACCCGACGATCAAAAGATCATTGTGTTAGGCAGCAAAGTTGCTTTCATTTCTTCTGTGAATTTATACATCCCATCCTCTGTTGAAAGTTCTGCTCCAGCCAAGCCAGCCATTCCCAATCAGATCGGATTTTGGAGTGCGCTGTCGATACTTTCTCAACAAGTCCTCCATTGCAACGTCAAATCCACAATCCCACTGTCATAAAGCGCTCCATTTCCAGTCGAATTTGAATCTTTCGTGAGTCTAACCTGGTTGTTGACATTAAGGGGAGTCGAGCTGTTGCAAGGCGACCAAATAACCGTGCCTGTTGGGTCGATAGCTTCCTCGTAACTGTATGCTGTTGAGGTCGGTCCTGCAAAGGTGTGGTTAGTGGACACCTGATCGCTACCTATTTTATGTTTAGTTGCTGAATCTTTGGACGGTGTGGAGGCTCGGTCCTTACTTCCACTGAAGTAGTATGTGGTTTGATGCAGGCCTTGCACACCGTCGTCCAAATTTGCGTAGCCACTGTATTCTACGCTCACTGGGCTATACTGGGTTCCGCTTGGATAGTCGATGTTCAAATTGATTTGGCAGTTCTTGCGACCTTCACGAACTGAAATACCTGACCCAATTGAAGCCGTATATCCATTGAAGACAGCAACTCCCCTGAACATTCATCAGACTTCTGAAAAACTGGCTGAGTATGAAGTCAAACCTAGTGTCGCTTATGGTGTATACAAAAGATAGCGAGCCCTGTGGGCAAGCAGTTCCTCCATACGATATCTCGCTCATGGTGATCCCAGTACTGTTGAGGCTCCCCAAGGTCTGGGCGAGGACTGGGAGGGAGAGTATTTTCATCATTGCGATAAGGACGACTTTGCTCGAGATGGGCGAGAACATGACGAGATTTACTTGCAGAAGCTCTTTATGATGCAGACAGCTTGGCAGATAAATTGGAAAGTGGATATCCTGCCTTTGGAAGGGTAGTTAGGGTTTCTTATATTCATTCCTCTTGGACAGTTACCCCACGATCAGAGAATACGAGATCAGCCCAGACTTTATGACCCTCGGTCGTGGTCACTGCGTGGCGACCGCGAGCAAATAGAGTTAATTTGATGTCCCTGGCACGTGCAATCAAACAAGCGGTATGAGTATAGCCTAAAGCAACTTCGACTTTATTTATATTGAAATCTTGATTCCAAGGGGCAAATCAGTACAAGATGCGGAGAAGGCTGTTTTAAAAATAGAATTTTGGTGTCTTCTTCCGATAGTCAGAACGATGCGAGAGTACTTGGCTCTCAAATGAGGTCTTTCTCCGTTTGCTGAAGTTGACGCTCCGAGCTAACACTATAATTCTTAGAATCGAAGAGTGGCATCATGATATGAATTCGTGTAAAGCCCCTTCTATGTATTGCGCATTTCAGTTGTATTTCATGAGTTCTTTTATTTCCGCGGGTTCAGATGCGGTTTCAAGAAGTAAAAAGAGGTAGAAAGGGGTTCGGATCACGTGACCTAAGCTAAAGGAGTTAGAATTTGAAGAGGGATGGTACATATGGCAACTGTCGCTTTTCTGCCCCCAGATCACGGCTGAGTCAAGTAGCGTATTAAGTTAGAGCTTTATCTCATGGAAACATTGGGCTAGACTACAGAGATCGCTTGGTCCACGGAGACAATTCGGAAATTTCGGACACTTTCACAGAGACTTTTGCAACTTTTCCTGTGACTATATCCCTCGAACTGATTCAAAGATTTCTCTTCTTCATTTGTGTAGCCCCAACGGAGCCCCAACGGTTCAGGATCTCTCGGAGGCTATTACTCAGGTCGATGCTCGCAAACTACCGTCAACGACAAATTGGGTTCGAGCCATATGTCAGTTGCAAAATTCAGGTTCGATTGAGGTTCTAAGAGGGGGCTATCTAGCTGTATATATAGGCTGTGGTACCCTGCTCTGACTAGGGGGGTAGATACACGTGATTCCCAACTGACACTATACATCATTCCGGGTGGACTGTATCCAAGACGAGTGCTGATCTACCTTGCTGAAAAGGCCTTGATTCACTCCAATTTCATCGCCCTTACATCGGTTACAACAACGGTGACTCTGAATATGATGGCAACCGGAAAACCACCTGGCTCGGTGCCCATCCTCGCGCTTGGTGACGGTACCTTCATCAAACAATCTATTCCCATTATTGGGTTCTTGGAAGATCTCTGTGATGGTGCACAGTGTTTACCACCATAAAACCCATCTTCAAATCGAGAAATCGAGTTGGGCCACAGAGAAGCTTTTGAAAATGCAAAGGAATCAATGAGAGGGCGAACGGCAGAAGCGAAAGCGAGAACGAGGGAGATTCTCGCGCTGGCTGATGAAGCAACAACATACTTCTCATTCGCATGTCATAAGGGGAGTGCGATGTTCAGTCTCTTAGAGGAACAGTCTCCGATTACATCGAGCTTTGCAATGGCATCGTGTAAGAAGATAATGGTTCTCATCGAGGGGTATTACAGCCACGATCGCCGATACACGAACATAGGAGACAGGGAGATACAATGGAGTGCAACTACTGCCAATTGTGTTTTGTTTTCTTTGCTTCAGTTTGCAGAGATCATGTATGGCATTGAACTTGTTTCGGGGCTTCCGCACCTAGAAAAGTTCAAAGTATTGTTTGAGGAAAGAGAGAGTGCAAGGGTTGAGGGAATGGTTTGGGACGAAAGCCGGAGGAAGATTGCTAGTCACTGGATTGCAGAACAACAGTCGTTGCTAGGTAGGGGAACAGAAATATGCAAGGTGGCATACCTATACTTAGCTGTATTTTATCAATTGCTTATGAAGGTTGCCTGGAAGCGATGAGGTCTTGCAATAGGGTTGCTCCTAGGCTATTCACAATACCATTCTTGAAACAAACAAATCACATCTAAACGATTTGATTTCAAACACTCATCGTTGAATCTTCGCTGAATCTTTTCTAAGCACTTCATTTCGCCGTAAGTTGCAAACCCCGGCAGGCCGTGACTATCAGGCCAAGTCTTCGTATACCGGTAGAATATGAGGGCTGGAGGGTCTTGGTAATAGAGTTGCCTTGCTCATCTTTCTCCATTAGATCATGGTTCCATTCAGCACATCGACCACAACGCGAAGCCACGATGGAATTATTTGCACTTCTCTAATTCTCTAGCTAGCACCTTTTTCTCAGCTAACTAGCCAGTCCAGCGAAACATACCCTGACTAGACTAGCTTCACACGATAGCAGCTTGATATACGAGAATCTTGTATTTGATATGTCGATAGATTATGATTATATCCATCAATTCTAATTATAATCGGAGCCCTTAACCACCCAGTCAAAGGCCACAATCTCCGCAACTTGTACTGGCTCCCCATGCTCCGTATGGAAGAAGGGAATTCTCTCAATTTTCAACTCCTTTCCTCTATTCCCACCGATTCTCGGCACAACACCAACAAAAAAGCCCCAGTACAACAACGAAAAGAACATCAACAACAGCCCAATCATAGGCACTAAATACCAAGCATAGGTCTGTTCTTGCAAGAATTTTCCGGATGGAGGGGCCCACAAAGCTGCAACTGGGAAGAGGTTTGCGATCACAAAGATCGATGCCGAGACGATGGAGATGATGTGGTTGGAAGGTGACTTGAGGTTCCAGTGTGTCCTCGAGGTGCAGATGCGTAGCACGAGAAGCCCTACACCAATGGTGACGGCCATGAAGGCATCAATGGTATAGCTGTAGATCCCAAAAACAATCGTGTATGCCGTCACTGGCTTCTTTACGCCCCAGGTTGCAAGAATGATGATCAAGGAGAAAAACCAATGGACCAGAAGTGCACCGAGGGGTGTTTTCTCGTGCCACACTGTTTCACTTGATCTTGCTAGATTTTTGCGATCGTACTGCCCGGCAGGAGAAGAGCCTCGTCGGAAACAAGAAGTGAGTCGGGAAAGAGCGTCATAATTTCGTGCGATGAGTTTGCTGAATGGAAGAATGCCCTCTTTTGCTATCTCCTGCTTCACGCGTGCGGCGGTGTAGGTGC
This sequence comes from Hyaloscypha variabilis F, assembly GCA_002865655.1. Taxonomy (NCBI): domain Eukaryota; kingdom Fungi; phylum Ascomycota; class Leotiomycetes; order Helotiales; family Hyaloscyphaceae; genus Hyaloscypha; species Hyaloscypha variabilis. The sequence goes on along the minus strand of KZ613942.1, from coordinate 17,023 downwards.
TGACGATGACATTTCCCAGGCTTGAGAAGGCCATAAACGCATTCAATATTTCTGAAGAGTGCTTGGCGCTGTAGGAATTGACCTTCCCGAGGGTGAGTTGGATGAATAGTTCTGCTACGTTTCCATTTATTTGGGTGGCCGCCGGGACCACAATCATGTATGCGATGTTGACTAGCATGTATAATATGCAGACTGTAGATACCGCAAAGAGAGTAGCGGAACGGAATATCTTTCGTGGATTTTTGACTTCGCCCAGCACATAGTTTGCTTGGTTAAACCTGAAGAGGTGTTGTCAGTAACTGTCGTGTGTGACTCCAGATCAGAGGAATGAATACTTACCCGCCAAAGGTAAACACAACACTCAAGTATGCTTCCGCATATCCATAAGCATTAGGTGATGCGTTCTTGAAACTTTTGCTTGGAGCTAGATTCTCCCCGGCTGGTGAATCTGTGTGAAAGACCTTTCCTCCAATACTCATAAATCCCAAGATGATTATCATGAGAAGCATCAGTAGCTTGAAGAATGCGAAGCTGTTGTTGATAACGATACCCGCCCGTCTCCAAATACCATGCAGGAGGCAAACTCCTGTCATTGTAGCGATCGCAACACCCCTCACCATGTTATTTATCTGCTTGGATGGAGTTCCATCTATAGCATCGTGTCCAGGTGAAGTAGATACAATATGACTGGCGAATGAAAGAGCATTTGCAGCCGCATTGCCGATCAGAACGAATGTAACTCCATAGATGCAGCTGACCAAGAATTTTGGGGATTTGACAAGATAGTTGAGGTAGTTAAACTCGCCGCCAGACCTGGGAGTAAAAACTTTTGCATCCAAAGAATTCAGAGACCATCGTGGGATTGTGAGACCATATTCAATGAAGACAAGGGTTCCGGCAATCGTCGCAATAGAGCCCAAGAGCCAGAATACCATAGTAACACCGACTGATTGGGTGTCAAACATGATACTAGAGGGGTTGTCAAAGATGCCAGTGCCTATTTAAAAGAGTTAGAATCATTGAGATCACTTGAAAAATTGAGGGAGGAGTATACCAATCATTTTGTTAATAATGATGCAGAAGACCGAGATGTATCCTAGTTGAAAGGGTTTTCCTGGAGATTTTGTAACAACCTTCGTGGAATCGTGCTCGGCTTCATCGATGATGGCAAGATCATCATAGTCCAGCCCAATGTCGCTGCCATCATCTTGATGGAGGGTATCAACCGTGTAGTCCTCTGGAGCCATTGTGACTTCTAGGTTTATTGGGTTCTGGTTACTTGGAGGCTAGAGTAAAAGTCCAATGCCATTTGTGACACCGGCAACAATCTGCCATATATCAAGGTAGCTGCTTCTTCAAAGAGTCACCTGTCTTCTCCGGCCGAAGAGGTGGGACCAAGGCAGATTCCTGCACAGCCTTGGAGCCCCGAAGCTGTGCAGGAGCATAACCACTCCCGACCTTCTTAATCGAAATAAGCGAGCTGTCTCGCTTCACGCGCAATTCTCATTGGTGCACAGGGGCGTGCAGCCTCACTTTTCGCTGTTCGTTAAGGGGTGATGGTGGTGGCTGCGCACGCCCGCTAGGCACCAGAACAGCCTCACCCACACATTCCGCACCATTCTCATCGCGCGGTCTTGCTTGTGACCGCACTAAGAAATCGAAACAGCCTGGCCCATAGTGAACACAGATTGCACCACTTGCACGGCTATGCAGGAAATATTGATTTTATTCCCATTTAGGAAGCACGGGAGGGAACTCAGCCTCCAAATGCTGCAGCCTTGTCATACAGTTGCTGTAACTGAAAAGCCACACAGCCTTAGTACTTGAGTCACTTGACTCTGCCCACGTCACCAAGGCGGAGCCATTCATCTCCGTCGCCCTCCTCGGGGTGTCGTTTCCTCCGGGCAGAACACCAGTCAATTGCTATTCTTCTCCATATTTCATACTCCGGGCAGATAGGTGGCATGCTGCCCATCAGTTTCTTGTTGTGACTTCTAGCTCTCCTGCAAGCATGAGCTTCGGATTTGGACCTGGAGATGTGTTAAGCATTATCCATATCGGGACAAGAATTTACAAGTATGGGTTTAGTAAGGCGGCACGAGCTCGTAAGTCTCCATTTCCCATCACCTTTTAGAAAGATGGTTCATTGTGAGCGAGTCCCCTAACTCTGGTTCAATAGACATGCTCTATAACGAGTTTGGCGACAATGTCCAAGCTCTCACCACTAATCTCGAGGATCTCCACAAGATAGTTGGCTACCTGGGGGGAAATGGACCAAACGGTGGACGATTTCTGGACGCTTCCTACATGAGCTCCCTCGTAGACATTATTGGAGACTACCGGAGAACACTCCAAGACTGCGATCAATTTCTAAAGGACAAGGAGCGTTTCAGCTGGGAAGGAGATTTCGTGAACAACATCATTTGGAATTTTTCGATCGCTTCGGAAGTTCAAACCTTGAAGGATCGAGTCGCTTTCCTTAACATCAAGCTCATGACTGTTCTGAAGACGCTTGATTTACGAATGGCAAATCAGCTCCATATTAATATCTTCCGTATCCATCAAGATCTGGCTCTGAGAATTGATAGCGCTCAGGACGACATCATCCATGCTGTTCAGGCTGCAGGAGACGATATTCTGGAGTATCTGCGAAGCAAGAATGGAGATCCTTCTATCGCATCCAACCCCAGATATTCATCAAATGCCATCATCGTTCCCTATGCTTTGCAAAATCTTTTCGAAATCCAACTGCGAGGCTCTAGTTTCGATGCTGATCAGGACCAATTTCCCCTGGTCCTTGGTCTGGATGCTGCCATATATCATATCTATACCGCGGATAGCATTACAGCAGATAGTAAAGATATGAAGCGTGAGAGACAATGGCTTGCTATTTATAAAGCCCACTGGATGATCTCCAAAGTCAAATCCGGAAGAGAATACAAAGACGCTTGTTCAATGCGAGCGACAAACAACTTCGAGCGCCAAATGAACGAGATTGGCATCACAGTCGCCAGCTATGTTAAGCGCTTCGAGATTGAGCTCTCTGGATTAGTGCGGAGCTCAGGATTGAACAGTGCCATCCCAGATGAAGGAGTAATCATACAACTTTTCAGTGAGACCCCAGAGATGTGGCTTCCACCGGTACAACAAACAAGACCAACACCGACATGGGAGCTTGAATACAGCGAAAACATAATGGATGTTGCCCTCTGTGGACCCTATCGCGACTTTGACCAGTCCCTCCATCTTTTCAAGCTCACGGATGTGGATTTCAAGCTTGTTATCACAGACACGCCCAAACCTCCACCCGGAAACTCGCATGTTGCTCTCCAGAAAACAAACAACATTATGAACGTTGACATTCGGCGCTCGCGATTTATACCCCTATATGCTGCGAGCACCAGTCCAAACCACGGGCCTCTCAACATCACTTTTCAGGGGGACCATCTTGCATCTGGCTCCAGCGCCCTAGTCTTCAAAAAGCGAACGGAGTTGTTCAAGTTCCAACACGCAATCACGGGACACCAAGTAGTCCACGAATCATTAGGTATCAAAGTCGTAACATATGCCGCGTCACGAATTATCGGAGGCAATCAAGTCGAGTACTCAGGTCGCCTTCAACTCTGGCGTGCAAAAAAACCACAGAATTCCACCACCAAGGAGACTGGCTCATCTACAATGACATCCAACTCTTCGACATCGGCGAGCTCAACAAACACAATTCTACCTGCTGAGCTATCTGGTTCACCATATACTTCTCCTCTCCCGCCAAATGTCCCTTCTTTTCCACAAGAATTCAATGACCGAGACTCCATTTACTCGTTTCCCAGCAATCGTTCACCTTACTCGCCCGAGGATATCGGTAATCGAGACTCTGCTTCATCGCTCCCAAGTCCTCACAGCCCTCGGTCATCGCAACAAATCAGCAACCGAGAATCGATTTCTTCGCTTCGTCCCCCTTTCTCAACACAACGCATACCAGGCAATCGAGACTCGGTCTTCTCGCTCTCCCCTACCAACCCCTCGCCCAGGCGTCCAAGCCCGCGCAGCTCAACACTAATGTCCCCTATCGAACCACAATACTGTGATTCAACAGCAGCAACAGATTTTTCTTCTCTGTCCATCCGCTCTAAAAGAAGGGACTCTACTTGGAGTACAGCCAGCGCAACCACTTCAGCAACTGCGAATACAGCTATCTCCCTCGCCACAGCTTGCTCATATACCACAGCGACCGTCTCTCCTGACGGAACCATGGGTCTTATTCTTGACCCACCGCGCCCGTCACTCCTCGTGCTGCTCCTTCAGAAGATCTCCCGGCACGGAGAAGTCGCTTTTTCCACCCTAGCTGTAGAGCTTGACGAGAACACCGTCATCTCGAAATCTTCATGCAAGTGCCGGAAAGATCCCAATTCTTGTCTGCGCGTTGTTATTCAGCGTGCCTCGGGGCCACTGACGAGTGTGAGGCAGGATGCCGGAAGTGTTCTTGACCACTGGAACCTCGCCGCGTTTGGACCAGCCCAAAGGAAGACGTTGGAGAAAGAGTCGGGAGAGAAGGAAAGGCTGGCATGGGTGGCAATTGACTTTCCCCGGATTGAAGAGAAGCTAGCGTTTTTGAAGGGATTTGAGAATGTTCGGTTACTATTGAGAAAGGAGAGAGCCGCGTACAATTGGACTATGCAGACGTTGCGGAATTGAGAATTGAGGGTCGAGGATCGAAAATATATCTATTGATGCTCTAAATGAATTAGTACCAGTGTTTTATTGGCGGAGTATATCAATTAGGAGTTCTACTGTATATTAGGTTTACCGTATTATCTGGTTATCAAGACCACCCCTAAGAATAAGACCACCACCTGATATAAGGCCATTCCCTAGTGAATTAGTCGTGGGATCCACTTAATATAAGACCAGGTCTTATAATAATATAAAGCTACGCGATTGGTCAGTTCGTGGTATTATCAGCTTCGATTTTCAGCACTCTCTTTAGCTTCGGCACTCTCTTTAGGGGCTCACGTAGCGCATGGCTCTCACGTATCCCAATCGCAAAATAAGACCAAGCAATTGGTGGTGACGCGGGCACAAAGATGACGGCCAGCACGAGAGGAACAGATTAGAGAGGAAAAGGGGCTGAAGCTATACTATTTTAGTGGTGCTAATACTTTAGTGGACCCCCTAACTTATAAGGCCATCCCCTGCGAATTAAAAGTGCGTGGAACGGGCTACACAACCATGGTCTTATAAACCAGATAATACGGTACTTGGAACCCGCCCAACAAAAAAGCTCCGGACCCTGAGCGGGTTCCAGGTTTCTCAGATGGAGTCACTCTTAGCGAAGACAAAATCCAACCTCATCCAGACCAAGATCCACTACCTTGCCATCTACAATCCCATGAACGTGTACCTCCCCAGTTAGCCGAAATTCCTCATCTGGCAACTTCCTACTCCTTATTCTCAACCGAATCTAACTCGACTCCATGACTTGCTCATTCATTGGTCGCCTTGCCGAGGGCTCTCCTCCTCCTTGTGCGGATCACGAGACCGCAGGCTGTTTTGGGCTCCACCGTCAGATTTTGCCACTAAGCATGAAAAGTTCATCGCATAAGCGCAATATCTCACGCGTCAAGTTGGCGTTTTAACTACACAAATCAATTCGATTCTTCCCTTTCAACACCCAACTTGAATTCTATCCGCTCCCCTAACTTTTAAACGTACCTTTAAAGCTTAGTCGAAATGTCCTCTCGCCACATCCTTATCTTCTCATGCTAGAGAGGGTCTTTTAAGCTTCGGCTAGGGACACGGAGTAATCATTTGCAAAGCGTGCCAGCAGATATCATAATAGCTACGGGCAACTTTTGACGTGACAAACTGGTTTACAATTTGGCGGCCGATTGCGCGGAAACCAAGCGAGTTTTGCTGTCTTCTGCAGTAAGCCGCTGTCGCTCTGTGCTATCCGGGCCGTTTCGAAATGCGCTAAGTGGTCCCGAACGCACATGGACCGTTACAGCCTTTGCCTGTGCCATACTGTGTGCCTATCCGCGATACCTCGGACAGTGAGTCGGACTCATTTCTGCACCCTCTCCAATAGTCGCAATGCGCCCTGGTTCTGCTATTGGCGGCCATTCACGCCGAATCCATCGAGTGGGCCGCCGCTAGGTTAATGATTTGGCAGCAGTCAAGCGGCGCACTGGTGGAGGGGGTATCAGTTCCCGCCTTTTCGGCTTCTCTCCGGCGTATAACGCTTGCTCACGCAGTGCCACGTGCGGAGTAAACATGGAGATGCGGGGAGAGCTCGGGCGTGTGCCAATAAGAGCACTGATCTCACGAATCGCCGTGACGAAGTATACCCCATGCTGTGATGTGACCTCAACGGTATAGGAAAAGCTGAAGCGCTGTAGGAAGAAATACGGCCGAGGAAGGAGCGAAAAGGAGCGAGCACACTTCCCTACCCTGAATGGGAGGCTGGGAGCCTTCCCTGGGAGCTACCCTGGACGCGCCGGTCTCGTCTCCTCGTTTTTTGATTTAACTTAAAGCTTCCCCTCCATCGTGTTTCTAATCTGCTCTCTCACATTATTCTCCTCCATCAACGCATCAGATACAACAAGAGCCCTCCAAGATGGCGGAAACCACCGCAACTGACAAGGCTCTCGAGCAAGGTCAGTACGAAAGCACAACCGTTGCACCCGTCGCCGGTCGCCTGGCAGTCACCGATGATGTCAATCGCGTCGAAGCTCCTGTCACCTGGCAAGCCTACCTAATCTGCGCCTTCGCCTCATTCGGTGGCATCTTCTTCGGATACGACTCTGGTTACATCAATGGTACTACCGGCTCCAAACTCTTCATCCACATAGTCGAAGGCCCAAACGCCAAGGCACTCACATCCCCTCACTCTTCTGCCATTGTCTCGATTCTTTCTGCTGGAACCTTCCTCGGTGCCTTGGTCGCTGGCGATGTCGCTGAACGCATTGGACGCAAATGGACTGTTATCATTGGCTGCGGAATATATATTTTTGGTGTTGTTATTCAGATGATCACTGGCCCCGAGGTTAACGCCCTGGCAACAATTATTGCGGGACGTATCATTGCTGGTCTTGGAGTCGGATTCGAATCGGCTATTGTCATCTTGTACATGTCCGAAATCGTAAGTTTCGGCCTTGCCATCCTATGTCTGCATCGGGAATGCTTCTTTTGCCTAAGTTACACAACTGACAAGTTCTCGTTTAGTGTCCTAAGAAAGTCCGTGGCGCCCTCGTTGCAGGCTACCAATTCTGCATCACTATCGGTATCATGCTTGCTTCGATTGTTGTGTATGCCACCGAGGGTCGCAACGACACAGGCGCGTACCGCATTCCTATCTCTATCCAGTAGGCCAAAGATCCCACTAATACTCATCAAACGTGCGGTTAACATTTGACTAGATTCGCGTGGGGTCTGATTCTTGGCACCGGCCTACTCTTCCTCCCTGACTCCCCCCGCTACTTCGTTAAGCGTGGCCGCCTCGACAGAGCCGCAGATGCTCTGTCTCGACTTAGAGGACAGCCTATAGAGTCAGAGTACATCCAATGGGAATTGACTGAGATCGTTGCAAATGAAGAATACGAACGCGCTCTGATCCCAAACACCAACTTTATTGGCTCGTGGATGAACTGCTTTAGCGGCTCTCTGTGGCAGGCAAAGAGTAACTTGCGTAGAACAATTCTTGGAACTTCCCTTCAAATGATGCAGCAATGGTTTGTTAACCTTGATTCGATATAGCAAATACAATGCTAATATATCTACAGGACCGGAGTAAACTTTATCTTCTACTTCTCGACGCCCTTTCTCCAATCTACCGGCGCTATCAAGAATACCTTTTTGATCTCGCTGATCTTTACGCTCGTTAATGTCTGCTCAACCCCCATCTCTTTCTATACTGTGGAGAAGTGGGGCCGCCGCCCTCTCCTCGTCTGGGGCGCTCTCGGCATGCTCATCTGTCAATTCATCGTGGGCATCATTGGTGTCACCGTCGGGTTCAATAAAACCCACTTGAATAACGCGACCCCCCCCGTCGCTATTGCGAACAACATCCCTGCCGTTAATGCACAGGTGGCCTTCATCTGCTTCTTCATCTTCTTCTTCGCTTCTACCTGGGGTCCTGGCGCTTGGATTGTCATTGGTGAGATCTTTCCCTTGCCTGTCCGATCCCGAGGTGTTGCTCTTAGCACTTCATCCAACTGGCTGTGGAATACCATCATCACTGTCATCACGCCATATATGGTTGGCAGCGACAAGGGCAACCTGAAGTCGAGCGTGTTCTTCGTCTGGGGCGGCCTCTGCACAGCAGCTTTCGTGTACGCGTACTTGCTGGTGCCGGAAACCAAAGGTCTTTCCCTCGAGCAGGTCGACAAAATGTTTGAGGAGACTACCCCTCGACAATCCGCCAAGTGGGTCCCGCACGAAACTTTCGCGAGCATAATGAATGAGAAGAACCCTGAGGCTTTGGCCGCTGCCGCACAACGCAGTGGATCAGTCTACTGAGAGGATTGGCCGTATAATTCTCGGCGACAATCGATAGCTTCGCGCTATGTTGCTTGAGAGATTGAGCTGGATTGGTTCAGCTAGACTGCTTGTTACTTTCTTCCAGCTATTCAGCTGTTAACACACTTCTGTTTTACTTGCTTTAGTTTACAAATCAAGTACTTTCTTGTAATTCCCTGCTGAAAAGTGACTACTTCACACCAACTAGGAAACATCAACTACGTGCGATATCTTTCCGTCTAAGTGCTAGTCAACTGAATAGATATGTGAGAAGTAGGAGACAATCTCTGAATTGATTAAGACATAAAATGCTAAAATCGTCCTCCTATGGCATATCTCCGGATCTACGGTCACAAACATAGCTGTTCAACCCTCAAGTAACGTTATAATTATCATTGGATTTCTTCATACGATAAATGTATTGTGTAGCGTGGCAATCCTACGATGTCCAGCTGCAACTCTCAATAAACCATGCACAACGCGTGGGGCTGTGAAGTGCAGATCAATCCCTCATTTTAGTCTCACCTGTCGTTGCGTTTCTACGACAGGACCTAAGATGAATTTGTCAAATGGCTCACGTGACCTCTCTGTGTTCGGAAATTACCTTGGACTGGTTCACACGCTAGTTCCACAACCACGGTAAATTAGCTTCTCAGCTTCTTTACCTTTTGCGCTTTTAGACTTCAGAATCAATATAATGCTTTACTGAATACCCTCAATAAGTGCACCGTCTGTCAGAATTTAAGGCCGCAAGCGGCACGATACCTTGTGGGGGGACTATCCTACTGCCAGCTGGGCTACAAGCCATCTATGAGGGCTTCTTCTGTAGCACTGATCTAGTCGACAAGTTCGAGCATGCCCCTGTGTCCCACATGTCCACAACTACCCACCATTAAACTGTCCACATGCTACTACTGCACAGACTTTTCGGTATGCTCTACAGGAATCATGACACATTATAGTAGGTGATACCCCGCAAAACCCCATATATGCACCCCATATGTACCCCACACACTCTACCAAACTAGAGTCTGCTTTTACAGGAACTAGGGTCCAAGCTGTCCACAATTCGGACGCCCTGGAAGCTCGTTGAATCTCGAGTGGCTAAGTGGCTCAATTTGTTCCCCATTGGCAGAGGCGGTCATATGTACAACTTTAATATTTAGACCACCCACCCTTCTGTTTGATCAATAAGATTTCTACTTTAACTCCAATAAAAATAGAGCCGTATACTGTCTTCCCAGACGTTCATTCCATCATATTCAGCTGCTGTACCAATTCCTCTTCGAAAATCCACAATGATGATATCCAGCCTCTTGGTCTTAGCCACAGCCTCAGCTTCAATCCTCAATCATGCCATTGCCGCCTCTATCAGCACGATCATCTCGATCGACACTGGAACAATTCTGGGCAACCCTCGAGATGCAAACGGCATCCTGAGTTTCAAAGGTATCCCATATGCTGCACCTCCAATTGGTAATCTGCGTTGGAAGTCGCCACAAGCTCCAGCGTCATTCAAAACGACTTTTAACGCTACTGTCTATGGAGCATCATGCTATGCTAGCAGCGCTGCAGAAGAACCATATTTCACTCCACCAAGTGAGGATTGTCTATTCCTCAATGTGTGGACCGGCGCAACACTATCAACTGAGAAACGGCCAGTAATGGTATTTCTTCCAGGCGGCGGATTCCAGTTCGGTAGCTCTGCACAACCGACCTATGATGGGTCTCACCTTGCCACGAACGGCGTTCTTGTTGTGACGCTGAATTATCGTTTGGGCGTTTTCGGCTTCCTCGGTCTCACAGGACTTGATGCGGAAGGCACAAGCTCAGGGAACTACGGTCTGCAAGACCAGATCGCTGCTCTCAAATGGGTTCAGCAGAACATCGCATCATTTGGCGGAGACCCTACAAAAGTCACCTTGTTTGGGGAGTCTGCCGGTGCACACGCTGTTGGAATGCTCATGACATCTTCCCTCACAAATGGTCTTTTCTCAAAGGCCATTCTGGAAAGTGGAGCCTTCTGGGACAGTGAGGCAGGTCCTCTTGCAACCTACCAGCAAGCCCGTACCAGGGGAGCTGCATTCCAAGCATCTGTTGGTGCCTCATCCCTTGCACAATTTCGTGCCATGTCAGCAGTTGCAATCAATGCTGCTGAGCAGTGGATACCAACGACAGACCCAAAGATTTCCGCCTTTTCACCCAGCATTGATTACTACGTGTTGGACCTCCAGCCTGGAATGGCTTTCGCAAACGGCCTACAACACAGGATTCCCCTCCTGGCAGGGTTTAACGGCGACGAAGGAGCTCTCTTTGCTCCATATGGACTTTCCGAAACCAACCGCACAAAATATGAGGATGGCTTACAACTCTACTTCACCTCTCGTGCCTCCCAAGCATTAACACTATACCCCGATTCAACATCTGGTCTGCTTCAAGATTCTGCTACAAATCTGATCGGAGATATGGTCATCCGGGAACAGACCTATACTGCCCTCAACTGCCAGCAAGCTACACCAGGAATACCGGCCAACTCGGTTTTTGTATATTATTTCACGTACACGTCCCCGTACTCACCTATTGCGATTCACACTGCCGAACTCCCCTTCGTCTTTGGAAACTTGGTCCCGGATCCGGTCTTCGGCCCGACCGAGGGCGCACCCACGCCTCAAGATGTGGCCTTCAGTAATGCCGTCGTTAGCTACTGGACAAATTTCGCAAAAACGGGGAATCCAAATGGCATAGGAGTGCCTACCTGGCCTGCCTATACCGGCGACGGAGGTGATTTCCTTCAGCTTGGCACTTCGATTGCTGCATACAATTATAATAATACTCGTCTTCAATTCATTGCTTCATTTAGGAGTGATGGTGTTCTGCCGGCGAACTGGATTAATATTCTTGTCAATAGTATCAACTAGGAGAGACGATAGTGCAGTCAAGAATGAGCGAGTGATAAGAGAGTTGCAGAAGCAACGCGTTCCTTTCTTCTTTAGAGAAATCTTGTTTGTGTTTCTCTAGGCTCCAACTAATATTATGTTGTTATTATTTATGCTTTTCAGGTTTTGTACTTACAAATCTCCTGTGATAGCTAATTCAATCGCTTTACTAATTTGTGCTTCCTCATTGACCTTTGCACTTGCCTATAGATTTGGAATTACGAAATCCGTAACCACAGATTGCTGACTATTTATGTGAACTGGCACCTTTGATTTACTTACGCGGTTATTTCTTTTAGGTCTTCCGCATATTCCTATAATCTAAATATCTCTTGCATTCCTCAAGTCTTTGCCTCAACGCCAGCGAATGATGTCTGTTATTTTATAAACAACAGACTGGTCTTACTGTTCAGTCCTGTTCCCAAGCCTTCTCTTGTAACAAGCCTCAAACGTGAGAATCACTCACCTCCCGCACTCTCAACTACACTATTATCATAATTGTGCTTGTCTTATGTCCACGAGCTTTCATATCTCTCGACCCAAGGTGCATGTATCCAACCTGATTGATTGTAAATTTTCTCCATCGTGAAAGATATTGGTTAAGGGCTATTAGTACGAAGGACTTCTAGACGTAAGATTTAAGCGAGTATTGAGATTCAACTTGCAGCTGTCCATGGCATGGGTCTTTGGAAAATCTGAAAGAAATGATAGGGAGTATATAAATAGACATGGAAGACTGACTATTTAGCATAGCTACTAGTCTTAGTCCTACATCCCTTTTGGCGCCGCACCTTTTGGTGAGAGTGTAGTTTCTGCTACTCTTATTAGCCTGTGCTGTCTTCTCACCTAAAAAACACATCTCATCACCGTCTTTTAAATATAGATCAAATGAATTTCCACCTAACCTCCCTCTCTCACTCTCTATAATACCAGGAACACCTTATAAACAGCCCGGTCCTATATATCTTCAGCTTCTGCGGCCATGGGGTGGCGACCTCAAGAGCTGGTTCTCTCTCTGTCTCCCTAGTCCCGTGTTCGAGTCGAAGAAGCCACAGATCTAGCAACGGCTGTCACTCGAAGGTCCGCAGATGTAGAAATATCGCGACTAGCCAAAGCGAGATTGTAAGGACAGATTCTCTCGCGCCCTGCTGGTTCGCATGGGGTTCGCGTCTAGCGATCCAGAAATTTCTTCATTATACATTAGAATCTCTGCAAACCTTACGCCCGCTCTTCAAACCACGTTTCCCTCTCCCAGAATTGATTCCGGTTTCTTGATATTCCCCACTTCCGAGCTATCTCAGATCTCCTTACATTCCACTTTATATTCGAAGGCGATCTTGACTTCGTGTCCGTGATATTCCCCACCAGCTCTAAAGCTCCTCCAAGCCGCAACAGCCCATCTGCCTTTTTAGTATTTGTGCCGGGTTCTTATTAGTTGATAGGGCGTAGTAGACACGGAAATATCTACTAGTTATTCCGGTGCGCGGGAAGCCTATATGCAGGTTATATATAAGACCCGGGCATAGACCACGCGCGCGGCCGCTAGCGTCGAACGAGACCCGTTTAATATACAGCTCTAATTTTAGGCACTCGATATTAGGTGAAGAAGCTAGGATAAGAGAATTAAAAAGAAATAGTAGGCGCGTTTAGCTATCCTCTCTATATAAGATTTGGACGTGGTAGGGAGGAGTTACGTAGGGGCGAAGTTAGGGTAAGTTTTAGTAGGGTTAAGGGTAAAACGTACTAAAACTTATAATTTCGAGACCCGTTTAATATATAGCTCTAATTTTAGGTAATTAAAGTCGGATAAGGACGCTAGTAAAGGGGAATAAAAGAGATTTACTAGGGGCTTTTAATATAGTTCTCTATATTAGATTTAATTAAGGGGGGCAATAGCTAGGGAGAAGAGAGGAGGAAATTAACTAAAATCGACTAATTTTATTAGGGAAAACCCTATACTTTCTTCTCCCTTAATATATATACTCTAAGATATAAGAGTAAGAGGAAAAGTAATTTTAGAATCTAGTAGTATATAGTCTAGGGCACTTCTAGAAAATCTAGTATAAGGGTCCCTCATAAGGAAGGGTCGATTTATTAGACTTAAGTCAAGTGAGCGAGAAGGAAGGCTATAGTAGCCTAAGGGTTTAGGTATTAGGAGCGTTACTCTAGAGACGAGTAGTTTAAGGGAGGTTAATATAAGGGTCTCGCCTAAGCCTAGGCTCTCTTTCCTCCCCTAGAACACCCTATTCTATACCTCCTACCTCCTATAAGCCCCTACTCCCCTTAGTGTATACTCTTCGCCGCCTCCCTAGCCCTTACTACCCTTTAACCTCCTACTCTAGCTTAGCTAAAGACTTTCCCCCTCTAAGCCCCTTAATCCCTAGCTCCTCCCCTACCCTTTATATTACTTATTAACTAACCTACTAGAGCCTAACCCCCCCCCCCCCCCCCCCTCCTCTCTTCCCTCCTTCTATATTTATCTCCTTATCTTTATAATACCTTTCTCGTCCCTTATTTATTCTCGCGAGGCTTTTACTTTTATCCCTTCTATAAGTTCTAAGTCCTATTCCTTATTCTCTAATAAGCCTAATTTACGTTATTTTATCTATTATCTTAATTTTAAGCTCCTCTTTTATATTACTTATAAATCTACTATTTTATAAGACTATATTAAGGGTTATATTTTTAAGTATATTTCTACTTATAAGAGTAAGATGAAAGTAAGTAAGGCTACTAGCTTTGCTATAACCCTTTTAAGTAGTTTTAAGGTTAAATCTATTTCTAAAAGCTTAGAACTAGTTCTTAATTTCTAAGCTATAATAGATACTTTTTTCCGCTTTTAAGAGCTTAAAACTATATTATTTTATAAGTATATAATATATAATAGTCTCTTTAGATTATAGTAGAATATTTAGTACTATTAAGTATAAGAGCACGCGAGCCTTAAGCTAGACCCTTATTATATAGTTATAAAGGGGCAAAGCCTAGAGCCGATATGATACTTTTTTGAGCTATAGCTAAAGGAGAAGGGGATTAAAGTTAACCTAAGCTCTCTTAGGCTAACCTTACCCTACCTACCCTACTTAGAGGCTAAGAATATGCCTAGTAGTCTTACTCTTAACCCTCTAAAAGAGGTAAAGAGGGCTTTTCTCTCTTCTTTTAGCTAGAAGAAGGCCATATATTTAATAAAGCTAGGTAGCTTTAGTCTAGATTCGACTAAGAAGCTAACCCTCTTTTAAATTAAGACCTATTATATTAAGTATATTTATAAGTATAATATAAATAACCTAGTTAAGCTATATACCCCTTTAAAGGAAGGTAAGTTAGTCTTAGAAGTCCTAGTCGTGAACCTTAAAGAGATACTCTATCTAAGTCTAGAGAAGGTTATATTTCTTAATAAGAGCTATCTAAATATTCTAAATAGTTTTAAAGCTTCTAAGACTTAGAATAAGCCCTTTAAACCTTTATTAAATAGCGAGACGCGTATTAGATACTTTAGATTCTTTAATATATTTATTCTCTTCCTCTTCTATACTTTATAATCTAGTTCTTATTATATTAAGCTAGACCCTTCTATACTAGACCTCTTTAAAGTAGTATAAGCGCTCTATAAAGAGAAGTTATAAGAGGGGGATTACTTAGGGTCTATAAGTAAAAGCTTAGGTAAGAGAAGAGCCGCGCTTAATCTAAAGCTATATAGATCTTAAATAAATCGTTGCTTGGGAGTCCTATTGGACGAGGATTCGGGCGAGGAGGGCGATGAGCTAGTAAGCACTAGTAGTCTAGGGCAAGAGAGTAGTACCCTCGACCCTAGCGTAAGTAGTAGTCACTTAGGTAAGAGCTTAAGTACTACCTTGGGTGGCTCCTCTAGCTCTAAAGAGAGCTTAATGGCCCGGATCTTAAAGTAGATTAAGCTTATTAATTACTCTAAAGATCTTACTAGTATAGAGATTAAGGAGTACCTACTTAATATAATTATCCGGCTCTTTAACTAACGTCTAGATCTAGATATCTTTAATAGTCCTATTAGTTACTTCTTTGCGAGTATAAGTATATAACTAAAGGAGTGCTCTATCTAGGATACTCTAGATCTTAGCTAATACTATTCCTAATTTATATATAATAGTTAGCTTATTATAATCGAGGCTTCTTTTTAAGCGCTTTTACGCGGCTCTAACTTAGAGCTTAATACTATTATTATTATATTTATATCTAGTTGCCTTATTAATACCGCGAGTACTACTTTAAGTAAGATCTTATTATATTAGAGTTATTGCTTTTAAGTTAATAGAGAGACGAGTACTATAAACTTCCTTAGTATTAGTCTTATATTAAAGGAAACTATATTATATAATAAGGTTATAATAAGTATTAATAATCTATATACCCTTTTTAGTAGCCTAATCTCTTCCACGTTTAGCTTTCTAATTAATGAGTTATTACTTAGTATTTCGAAGTTGAAGTATAATAGTATTACCCTTGAAGAGTTTTCTAAGTATAAGGACCGTAGTATTATAACCTTGTATAAGTGCTTTCGTGATTTTAGTCCTAATTTAGCTACTAGTAGTCGCTTTATTTAAGACGAGATTTTCAAGGATTATTTACTATTAGAGCGTTTCTTCGAGTTTAATAACTTAATACTATCTTTAAATAAAAAGTAAGTAGCTTTATACTTAAAGTATATCCTAGAGTTTAAGAAGCGTTATTTTTTACTTATATATTTAACTAGTAGCCTTCCTTTATAGGGTATAGAGTTAGCTACCCTTTACTACCTAAATAGTATTAAGGATAAATATGAGATCTTTCTTAATATAAGTAGTAACTTATTTATTATTAATATCTCATATTATAAAGCGTAAGGCCTAAGTGAGAAAAAGGCCTCTAGTATTTAATATTTACTGCCTAGTATATTATTAATCTTTCTACTTTATATTATCCTTATTAATCCCTTTATTACCTTTCTAAATATAAATACCTAGAGCCTAAAGGCTATTTTAAAGTTAAAAAGCCTTATACCCTACTTCTTCTTTACTAATTAAAGGCTATTAATATCTTGGGATCTTAGCTTAAAGCTAAGCGCTAGTTCTAGTTTAGTACTCGGCCAAAAGCTTAGGATCTAAACCTATTATTAGGTTATTATTAGAATTATTAAACTATTTATACGAGAGAATTTAAATGCGAGTACTTTATTATTAGAAGAGGAGGAGAGTAATACTAGTTATATTCGAGCTAGTTAGAGTAATCACTCAAGTAGCGTCGAGGACTTTAACTACACTTAGAGTAGTCTTGTTTTTAGTAATATTAGTGTGACGTTTTAGTTTAAGTACTTATAGTTTTGCCTATATTACTTTAGCTTCTTTTAAATTAATAATAATAAGGTCTTAGTAGACTCTTATATTAGTTAGCTAGCTGTTTATAATAACTAGGCGCGGAGTAGTACCCTAGGGGTAGTAAATAGTCTCGGGATTTAATATAATAAGGGTTAGGGTTAGGGTTAGGGTTAGGGTTAGGGTTAGGGTTAGGGTTAGGGTTAGGGTTAGGGTTAGGGTTAGGGTTAGGGTTAGGGTTAGGGT